>OY284469.1:25996444-26481918 GCA_958336335.1 Dilophus febrilis | reverse complement strand
ATTTTTTTTCTTCTTTACTTTATTTATACCTCAGCATATAACATATATATAAATAATATAATTCTCTTTGCGGATAATAATTTTCTTAATAAATAATAATAGTAATAATATATATGATAGTTGTTATATAAGCGCACACACACCTTTTATAGCAAAGATTAATAGGAAATTTATGTGCATAAATATTTGTACATGTGAATTTTAACATTATTTACAATGTCTATATAATTTATGGAAGATTTATAGTAAATCTTATTTATATATATATATATAAGATATAAATAAAATTTATATATAGTTGAAATTAAATTTTAATGAAAGGGTTAAAAGGTGTTGCAAAAATATGTAATTAATTTTACACTATAATTTTTTTTTATTTTGGATTGTATTATTATTATTTATCTAAAGAGAAATCTTTTATGATTCAATGTCGTCGCGTATATGCATATTCGAACATTGAACAACAATAATTCATAATAAAATTATATAAATATTTTTCAAAGAGTTATTGTATAATTATTTTCAATATTTTGAATTTCATATAGATATATTTTTGTATGAAAATATATTTTATAAATATTTCATATAAATATAATATATAATAATATTTAAATAAAAAATAATAACTTATATTCCTTAAGATGTTATTATAAAATCAGTAGATGTATTTTTTTAACGTTCAAACATATACAAATATTTATTAAATAAAATAATTTTCCTTAAGCAATAAATATAAAACTTTGGTCTCCTATTTAAAATATATTTATAGAAAATAATTAAAATTAACTACTAAATATTATCTTTAATCATTGTCTCGACAATATATTTGGTTTTTAAAATTTTTTTTATTTAAAACCAACCTACCGACTTTATTCAAATATAATCTTTATACATTTTTTTATATTATTTTTTTTTAATATTTGTCTCTATAATATCATAAAACTGGATGTCTGTTATCAATATCCACGGAAGGTATTTATAAAATATTTTATAATTATTATATATATAGACTAAGTTTATAGGACGCCGCTATATTATTTATAAACAAATCCTATTTTTTTTGTATGAATATGTTTGAAAATAAACCTTTACTTATATAATGTATTAATAATTTTTTTCTCTTGATCATTTAGTATATGGTATATAAACTATAAATATAACAAAATTAAAAAAAAAGTTCACCGCTTAATGCATTTATTTATCATCATCATATCCAATAAAATATCATAGAAAATCTGTAATAGCTTATATTTATAATAAAATATAACAAAATGTGAGAAATTATAATCTATTTTAAAAATAAGATTATTATACGGTCGCGGACGGTCAAGATAAAATCAATCATATTTACTTTAAATCACATCAAATTAAAATACTTTTTCATCTTCGCATATTCAACATATTTAATTAACTCTGCATATATATTTAAAAATAATTTATTACTCTTATTTCATATATTATTTATATTTATATTTTTCAAAGAAAAAGCAGTTCAATAAATCAACTAAATCGTTTATTTTATTTTTTAAATAAATTTGATAGTATATTTATATAATTATCTCCTATTAAATCATTAAAATATAATTTACTCATGATTTATTTTATAACATTCTATTTATAAAGTATTTATAGGAAAAGAAATAATTTTGAAAACAAATCTCGGAAATTAAATTTTATATTTTGCGATCTTTACGATGCTATTTCTGTTGAAAAATCAAAAGAGTAAATTGTCATATTATTATGGTTTGTTTTTCAAGATAATATGTTTAATATTAAATATGTTTTTTTGTATAGATAATATGTTTAAATAAAATAGTTTTAATTTTGGAAATTCATCAACGTTTTGTATTGCATAGGAAAAAATATAAATTCGATAGACATGTTTAATCATTATTTTTAATTTCATTCATTTACCGAACCATTGATAATATCAATCGCAACACTTCTCAACATTTTATTCAATTTTAAATTTTATTTGTCTAATGTTTTACTTTTTGTATCGGGGTCGCATATTATATTTAATAAATAACATAATTTATTTTATTTAAATATGATTATATTATTCACAATTAATATGATATTTAATTAGATATATAAATATCTCCATTTACATGCATATATACAGATTCAGTTAAATATGGATTTATATCTAATTTAATACCATCTATTTATGTACATATATATATATATATATATATATACTAGAGATAAACCACATTATAATTCATTGAATTATCATAAATCAAAGTAAACAACATTTCCAGACATCATAATTATATAATAGTTATATCATATTATATATTCGTGTAGTTTTTTTTTGTTTAAATACATATTACATTTATTGAATGTACATATATAATACATAAAAGTATTTGATATTTGATGAAGATAGATCAAATATCATCTGTTTATTTATATATACATATATAACATTTTGCAATAATATTATGTTTATCAACAATCCAAATGAATAATAATATATTATATATAGATAAATTGATTATTATATATATATATATATATTTATTGTTGTGGTGTTGTGTGTATAAGTTCAGATTATATGTACAGCAATTATACAAAGAATACACTATTATATTATTCATTGTTATAATAATATATGAACTAAATCATATTATGAATAATGTACATACTAGAATTTAATTTATTGGATAATGTATCTTTAGATAAAGTATAGATTTACTTAATTTATATAGAGAGTTCTTGAAATTCAATAAATTATACACATTGGTAATTACAAAATGGAAGAATATCAACCATTGATTAAATTAAAAAAAATCCATTGTACTAGATATTTTTAATCTATTTCATTAATTCCAAAATTCATTACATTGAATTTTAACCTATCAGATGTATTTATGTTCTATATCACTATAAGTTCCATAATTTCAATTTAATGGAAATTAACAAAAAAAAACGATGTTGTAATAGAATTTTAATTTATATAAACATAAACTTTTTTAATAACAGCGATACTTGAAAATATCACAATGAGTAATAATTTGAATTTAACTTAAAATTATTATTATATTTTTTATTGATTATATTAATTTTTTGTAAAATTAAATTTTTGTTTAAATATTTAATAATTTTTGACATTTTATTTTTTAATATATAGAATTCTAAATTTTCAATTTATTATACTTTAAAGAACTTACTTTATTTTATATGAATTAATTTTATATCCTGTGATAAATTTATAAAGTAAATAAGATTATATTTTTTTAGAATATTTCTCTTTGTATACTTTATTACGATATATTGAATATACATATATACATGTATAGATGAAACGATTTATATTATTTCTTGTATATAGATATACATATTTATAAAGTTATTCGCGATAATTTAGCTTAAGGCCAAAACGTGTTAGTCAAACTTTACTTTTATGTTGTTGTTTTTGTATCTTTACAAAGATTTACCTATTTTATATACATTATACGATTATACCTATATATATAGTATCTATTGTGTATATTTACAAAAGATTCTTTGAATATCACTTTGTTTATTATATATAATATAATACATATACCTTTATGTTATTTACTTTTGCGTTTTCATCAATATAAGCGGTTATCAAAGACTTAAAGTATTATTTTGAAAATGTTTTTGTGAAAATTGTTACGTATATATATATAAAATTTTTAAAATTATTACATGCATTTTTAGTCAAATCTCTGTGGAAAGTATAATTATGAAATAAAATTAAAAAATGATAATTTTTCATCAATTTTTTTTATCAATCAATTTTATATTATATACAATTAAATGTGTATTGATTTTTGTGAAATAAAACTTATTTTTAATATAACCGTATATACTTTTATATGAATAAAAAACCAATTTTGTTTTATTTAAAAAAAAAAAAAAATATAAAATAACAAAAATATTTTTATTATATGTGCGTAACATCGGAACATATATTATACAAAAATCATATAGTATTAGTATATCATATAAAATTTTAATTGAAATCAAATAACATTTTGAAGGGAGTATGATCACGACCAACCATAAATGAAAGAAACATTCAATCAATAAATATATATATGCGTATCTGTATAATATACTATATAGAAAGGTATAAACATAATCATATAACAAAAAATTGTATTCACCATACATACATACATATATCATTTATGTTTATTTTTATTTTTGCTCGATATTGTTTACCCATTTCACCACAATGTCTATATACATATATTCGTAAGTGAAAATACACGTTAGGTAATCGAAAACTAAATAATTGATTAGTCACATCATGTGATACATCATCCAAATCCGTATACATAAAATAACTATATATGTATATAAATAAATATATATGCACAATATATAATGTTGGAAAATGTACAATGAACATAAAATTCAATGTATGAACACACATTTATTCTGTGATTCTATATATATATATATATATATAATATATATATATAGTATACATTTAGTGTATCAAAATGTCAATGTATTTAAACAGTATATATATATATATTTATTCGTTATATAAGTACACTCTTCTATATTGTATGAAAATGCATTTTCACAAAATTATATATTTATATATGCGTACTATAGAATAGAATTGCATATAAACAGAGGGGTTAGAAAAAATCATTTATGCAAGGATAAACATCAAAAATTCCAGTACATATAACCATATAACAAATATATATGTATAATATAGTACTTTGCTTTGTATACATTCATCCATATAATATAAATATATATAGTGAGAAATAAAATACAAAATGTATTTATGTATAACTAGACCATGCAACATTGAAAATAAAGGAATTCATATTTATCCCTAGAATTATAGATATAGATATTATGATATTATGTATATAACTAGTTGAGATTTGATTTATATTATATAGAGGGGTAAATATGTATAGGAATTATATTGATTTTTTTTTCCAACATTCATATAAACAAGTACATTATTATATATTATATATATTTCATTTGGTTTTTCCATATATATTCATTCAAATCAAATAGTCAAATATATTCTGACTGAATTATATTTACAGACAAAGTGTTACTTACATCTTATATCCATGCATGTGTATATACAGTTCAAATGTTATTTCATTTTTTTTTTGTTATGTCAAAAGATTTTTTTATTTTTCATCCATTCAAAATATATGATATGGGTATATATACTTGATATTTTTGAATATGTAACCCCACAATATTTGTCTATAGTTATATACAATACAATACATACATGCCAATTTGGATAAATGTAAATATAGGTTTGTATTTCAAACTCTAATTTCATTATTATTATTAATATTATTATGTGCGATTCAGAATATTATGCCTCTTCAGAGTTTGATGTACTTCACGCATATTATTTTTTATTAGGTGAATTGAATCTGTTGATTATTTTAAATTGTTGGTGATTTTATTCTAGAATTTCGGTTTTAATAATCAAATTTAAAATATTTAATGTATTAAATTTCATTTCTTTTTTGAATCTATAAAATTTCACTTCATAAATAGAAAAATTAATCAATTTTTGTTATATGGAGTATATCTAACCAAAGATATTTTTATTTTTAAATTGCCGGTTTTTATTTATAATCTTTATGAAGACTATTAAAATTTCGGCGAGAAAATATAAAAATTATCTCAACAAAATCTATGTCAATTGATAAATAAAGTCAATTGAATTCGGCAGAGGTTAGGATACGGCAATTTGCACTTTCCACTTTATTTCACCTTTTTTAATAGATAATTTTATTCCTCGTTACGTATTCACTTTTTTTAATTTTGATAATATTTTATGATTCGATGAAAAAGTAAATTGTATTGCTTTTCCCTTTTCATCCATAAATATTTTCGATTATCTTTAACAAAAATATTTTGTAAAAATAATTGTTTTAATGGTATCAATTGAAATTGTATCTGAAGTTAAAATATTTGATGGGCTTGTACATTAAAAGAGTGCTTTTTATTTTGTATTTATAATAATCTTAAAATAACATTTTTATATTATATAGATCGCTATTTGATGAAAAGATGTAAATTTAAAATTCACTTTCAAAACAAATAAATTATATGTATATAAACAAAATATAAAATGGAATATAAATGAAACTATATATATATACATGTTCGCATTTACATTTTTTTATTACTTAAAATGAAATTTTATATAGTATATAATATAAATTATGTTAAAATAATTAAAAATTTCAAATCATAAAACTATATATAAAAAAAAATATAATAATATTAATTTACTAAAAACCATACCATTTTTTTATTATAAAATAAAAACCATAAAAAAAAATTATATAACTACTAGTATATTGTGAATGAAAAAAATATTTCTAATTTTTATATTGTCTTTTTTCCTTTAAATGTTGTAATAATATGTTACAAATTTATTTTTTCACTTAAAGATTTCTATATACGCACTAATAAAATTTTGTATTTGAGATTTGTTAAAATTATATAAGAAATAATCAACATAAACTATAGAAGTAAAGAACTATGCGATTGTAATAAATGATATGCTTTTTTATTTGTATGCCATATACGCACAAACGTTTTTATTATAAGTGTATGTATATACAACTTCCGTCATAAAATTAACAAGTAAAAATCCAGAAGCTATATTTAAGCCTATTATATATATATTCCTATATGTTTTTACCAATTTGTATACGTTTATTTGGTTATAATAAATAATATTTCCCACCACATAGATGAAATAAATACTTAATAAAAATAAAAACCATAATTTTGATAATATTTTCATGGATATGATATATGCATTAGAAATTAAATAAAATTAATAGAAAAAAAAACAAAGAGCTGCATTTTAAGTTTGATACATTAAGATATGTATACCGCGCGATATGCAGATATTATATATTTATCTTTACAAAATGTTTGAATTTTGTATTTTAATAATAAAAAAATCATATATATATAAAATAACATTAAAAAACCCCCCATTAAAAAAAATATAGTTGCTTTTTAAAAACATTTTAAAATATCATATATATTTTCTATAAATTTTAAAGACATTTCTTTTATTTATGTATTCATTAATTTTTTTCTCTTTTTTCTAAATTTATGAATATTTTCAAGCAATTATAATATATAGTTTTTAATATTATAATATATTTTATGATTTTTTTTTTGTGCATGTAATATACCACCACTTAAGAACATCGAACAGTAGTAGAATCGTTAAATAGTTTGCGACAAATTAAATCATTTAATTTAAATTTAAAAAGAAATCATAGTGAATCTATGTTATTCTAAATTATCTTATGACTGTGTGGATCTGGGAATCAGCAATTTTTTAAAATACATAAAATATTTTCAAGTTTATATGTATGAAACATATATATAGATTTACTAATCGCTATCTATTTTATCTATCATACACTTGAACATCCTTAATTTGTAAATTTTTCCAAATTAATTTCCCATCACTGTAAATTGAATATGAAAATATTTATATATATATAAATACGCAGAATGTGGCACTTTTAATAACACATATAGATAGGTACTTTTTTTATGCATAACATAACAAAGAATATATACACTTATTTTTAAATATATATATATATATATATACATATATACAGATATATGTATAAGATAACTTAATTTTAAAGGTATATTATTGTATATCTTATTATAAGTGCCATTTGAAAAAAAAAATATAATGAGAAATATATTATATGAATTGTATAGATATCGGATAGATAGATATAGATAGACCTTTTCCCAAATGTATCTGGTTAGTTTCAAACCGCAACAAAAAAGAATTCTTTTTTTTTTATTATAATACTTGAGGATATATAATGTATATAATATGAAATGAAATAATACATTAATGTGAATACATTAGTTTTCTTGTATTTTTATTCATTTTTTTTTTTTACAAAATGTTTATCGTTTATTAGGTAATAAATTTAACTTCTGTTTTGATATTTACGGTTAAAAAGATATGGGGGCCGATACGACGAAACGAATTTAGATTGTTTGAATATTAAATTCATTCATTTATTAGTCAAGTTATAATACAAAGAAAAAATTAAGTATACTCTCTAACCTTCGCTATAAACATATATATATATATATATACATTATTTCTTAAATATATATATATACATATATAATATGACAAGTAAAGTACTATACAATACAGAAATAAAACAAGGAAATGACCAATTTCCTTAAGAAAAAATAAAATAAATAATAGTGTTTAGTTGATGGGAAAACTGTTTTTCATTGCATGCGTATATACATGTTTTATTTTTCTGTATATAATATATTTATTATTTGTAAAAAAAAAAGGAAAATATTTCATTTGTCAAAATATTTCATCTGTTACAATTTATACTTCTTTTGATGTCAACATAAATCAAAATAAAGTAAAATGTAAAAAAAAAAAAAAATTGGAAAACTGTTGATGTGATGTGACAGTGTGTCAGCTGAAATTCATTTAATAATATTTATATTTTGTATATATACGTTAAGACGTTATATTATGGCATAACTGCATTTTTTTTTGTCATTTATAGATTTCCACTTAAAAGATATTATTTTCATATTTAGAAACAAAAGAGAAAATAAAGACTTTTTAAACATATATTTTAAAAATGAATATATATATGCATTTATACATACGACGTGTATAGATTTGAAGAAAAACATTTTATAAAACATACAGTCGTTAATAAATATTTATAAATATATATTTACAGAATATCACATTAAAAAAAAGCAAAAAAAAGAATATATATTGTTAAAAAATGGATGCATTTTTTTTTGCTTTTTGTATCTATTTTAATTTTGTTTTATATTATGTTATGCGTTTTTTTTTGTTTGTTCTTCGATTCTTGTATATATTTTAAAATTTATTTTAAATCATTCTTATTTATATGGAAAAATTTTATTTATCATTTTCAATTCTATATATTTCACATTTAAATATATATATATATTTTAATATATGACTTAAACGACTTTTGCTTTAAAATTTATATACATCTATCTATATATATGATGGATTTAATTTAAAGTTACATTTAAAAATTTCCAAAAAAAAATATTGTTTAAATAATTTTCTATAATATATTAATTTTTGTAAAAAGTTAGTTTAGTAATTTTAGTAAATTTTTCGTTGTTTCATTTATTTAATCATATTATGCGATCATATATCTTTACATCTATATATATTGATATTTATTTCTTACACATTAAGTATAAACATAAATTGTTTAAATAATTTTCTAAAATGTATTTTATTATATATTTTCATTCATATTTAATCATATCATATGATCATTTATCTTTTATCTCTTTATCCAGCTTTATAAATCTATTTTAGATTAAAAAATAAATTCTTTTTAAAAACATGTAAGTCGTTTTTATAAATAAATAAATATATATATTTTAATTTTTACCATGGAAATATATGATCCATTCAAGATATTTTTTATTTTGTATGTATAAGTTTTTTTTTTTTATTTTTATTATTTTTCAAAACATTATATAATTCAATTATTTTACATCCTTAATGTCACATTAAATGAACTATTATAAGAGATATACACTTGGTATTGACGGGTGTTTTGGTTCATTTAATATTTTAATTGGCGTTTCTTTTAAATAATTTTAATGGAAAATTTGTAAATTTTTCTTTATGAATTTTGTAATTGAAAGTTGTTTAACTTTACCCTTTGTATAGTAAAATGAAAAAACTAGTATATTATTGTGGACAATTGAATTTAATCGCATATATACATTTTCTGGAATGATAATGATATAATAGATATATATCTAAAAATCCAATTTGATAATCTTAACAAACACTTCTAAATATATTTATTAAAAAATTTGGAACATAATCCTTATCTTATTTAAATAATATATACTGTATTAATATTATTTTTATTGATAAAATGTTGTACAATTTATTTGTTAACATTTTTATAAATATACGTATAATATTGCCGGTTTAAAAATAAACAAATCAAATATATAATCGTTGTAATTCATGTAATATATAAATTACCTTGTTCAAAATGTGTGGTTATATATAGCATAAAAATCGCATAAAATTATTTTTCCCATTCAGTGAACAAACAAAAAAAAGCAATAAATAAAAATATAAGCTAAATATTGTATTAAAACAATTTTTGTAAACAAAAATATGCGAATAGATAACATTAAAATATTTCCCATAAACGTACACCCACCTGCTATATATATTTATATAGAATTTACATTTAAACGTATATTTATTTTGAATATTTATATGATAAAATTATTAATTCGCATTTCTATTGTTCAAATAATTTTGTTTTTTAATACTACTTGTATTATTATTGATTATAGGTACCTATATTTAATTATGTTATCTATATAAATCAAAAACTACTGTTTTTTTAATCAATTTATTTATCATTTCAAATTGTCCCCTGCGGCAATAACATTAGGGTTATTAAAAGTTAAAGTCATTGATAACGTTGTGTGTATTAAAATCATATCCTGATCTTCATTAATATATATAATAAATATGGTTTTATAAAATACGTATATTGACGAATTAGCAAATCTGGTGTTTAATTTAATTATTATACAATATAAGAATTAGCAAATCTGGTTTTGTGGTGGGTGCTATTGATGAATAATCTTATTGTATGATAATCTGTATACCTTGGAAAGTTTCCCTAACCATCTATATATTGTGTCCGTATATATGTGGATTTATATTGTGTCCGTATATATGTGTATGCGGGGTTATAGAAGATATAGAGAATACTGTATAAATGAATATAGAATTAATTTAAATGTTCTTGAGTGTATGGGACCCATATGCATAAAATTAATTTTTACAGTTATAACCATGAAATATCAATATAATAAAATTAATAGTAAACGTTATATACTCAAGGAGCAATAAATACATACGAGTATAAATAAAAAAAAATGCAAGTAAAAGAAAGAAAAAAACTTCAATTACATTAAATAAAATAATTATTATTATATATTAAATGAAAGAATATATACTTAAAAAATATTTAGGCAAATAAATATATATGGTATATAGAAGAATATTATAAGTGTTTTTAATTTTTCTTTAAAATTCAAACAGAGTACAAATATACAATATATAGCCCTCTGATGTGTATTTTTATATATATTATATGATTTTAAGTATATAAATTGAAACGGAACATAGAATATTGTATATATATAAATACAATATACTTTATAATTCCATTGAAATAATCGTTTATTTTTTATTTTTATGCAGTATAGATTCACTATACAAAAAGTAATATACATAAAAAAAATGAATAAAAAACCATGAACTCAACAACATTTTTATGACAATTTCGTGCAATGAATCAAAATCATTTATTTATTTCTTCTTTTTTTTTTACTTGTTGTTTGATGGATTTTTCCCTTTAAAAATATATTACAAAAAAAAATATTATAGAAATAAGACGAAAACAACCAACTAAAACTAAATGTGAATGAATTAAAATTTCATACTTACATGTATATTAAATATATATATATATAGTTAGTAGTTAGTATACATATAAGCCGTCATACCGCGTTTTCTTACAGTCAGTAGCAATTACAGTCTGCATAAATAATCAATTTAACTTTATTATTTACTTTACTTGATCACGATATTGAATAAATATCAATTTTGTTATATATATATATTGTTTTCTTTTATATAGAGTTAATTTTGCTTGTTTTCGATTGTTATTTTATTTTTTTTTGTTCTTTGTTTATACATACACAATATATAATAATTTAAATTTATCTTCTGCATGTTTTGTTTTTTGTATTTCTTCGTTTTTAATAAATATTTTTTTTTCTTTTATTTATTATACTCTATACATTTTCGTATATTACAACGGTATGTATAAAAATCTTTAATACTTCAATAATATTTTACATATAATCAATAATAATAAAAAACAAAAAAAAAATTTTTATTTAATAATTAGACTCCCATCATCAAAGTTATAATTTATATGTTTATTGTTCAAACAAAACAAAAATAAACCTCTATGTGTATTGTATTTCTATACGGATATTCACATTCGTGCAAATCTTTCATCAAAAAACATTATTATTAATATTTTTAGTTATATTCCAACTAAATATATATGTACATTGCTTTATGTTTTACTACTTTATATATATTTGCGACGTTCATTCTTATAGTTGAACAGGGTTACATGAACATGATATTGTGTATGTAGATAAATGTTATTGTTTAATATTGTATTAAATTAAAAATTCGAAATAATTTTAGCTGGTCTGGTGCGGTTGATTTTAAAAATTATTAATTATTCATTATTCGTTTAGTTTGTTTTATGGTTTTGAATTAATTGATAATAAAAGTCTATAGTTAAGGACATCAACATTGTTATTATATACCCATTACCCAATTAGTAAGTCTATACTAACTCTCAAGTACCGAGAACTGTAAAAATGATCATATATGAATTAAACATCGTTCAGAATAATAATGTATTTATATTATAAACTTCCTTAAACTTTTTTTATAATGATAGTACATAAACCATCGGTAGAATCAAAAAAGAGCATTCATGTAATTACAATAATCCTCTTGAAAAAAAATTATAAATTAATGTAATATTTCATATATGTAATTGCATGTTTTTTCCGCCCAATTTTTATCTCAAACTCTCACATATATCTGAAAAATTGAAAGGTAAAAGATGTTTATATAAATTATATATAAACACTGGTGTTGTTTTTTTTATTAATGTAAAATTTCTTTTAAGAAAAGCAAAAAAAAAATAAATATTATACAAAAAAGCACATCAACTTTTTTGTTTTTGTTTCGTAACGAAAATATAATGCAAAAAAAAACACTTGCAAAGTGAAATTAATTGTTTCTTTTTCTTTTATAATACAATAATAATACATTTTTTGTCATGGTGTATATAAAAAATAATAATATGTGAATTGTTATTTATAAACAAATACATATTATAAATATACATCAGCTCGGTATATATACATAATTTAGCAACAAGTATATATATATAAAACAACATATATATATAACAATGAATATAAATATATATATATATATATAAATGAACAGCAATCATATTATTTCATCGTATATATATTTAGATATAGATAGAATATATAAAACAAGTGCAAGTAAAATGCAAAAATGTGCATGTTCAGTTTATATATTATATTGTTTATTTCAATATGTTTAAATATAACGTCGTCGTATATACAAACAATATACATAAAATTGTGTATATATTAGATATATGTATATACAAACTTTATATATGTTGATGACAAAAAAAAAAGTTGCTTTTCTTATTTATTCTCTTGTGTCAAGTGTGGAGGAATTTAAGAGATGAAAGCAAAAAAATAAAAAAAACTTTTTATAACAATTTTTATATACCCAATATTTATTTATATACATATATATATACAATCAATATTATTTTAATTATATTAACGAATGTTTATCGATGATGACATATGCATAAACTTTGTTGTTGGTTTAAAAAATTTCATTCAATGATTTGTGCATTTTTTTTATTAACAATAAATACGCATATAAGTTTGTGTGAGTGTAAATAAAATATTTTTATATATACTTATTAATTCCATAAACGTTTAACAGTTGGTATGTTGGATATTTGCTGATTATATATATACATATCGAGAAGTAATTGAAAAGCAGGTGCAATATATATCTATAATATATATACATACTCGCCGCATTTAACGATAAAAATAAAATATAAATTTATATGTATATATGTCCAATACCAATTTAATAAAATTAACAATTTATTTCCTTATTTCTTCCAACGATTTTCGATTATTTTTTTCATTCTTTACACATTTTCATTATATTCATTAAATTGTCATCATTTATAATTTTTCTAGTTTTTTTTTTCGAAGATAGTTATCTGCAATGTGTAAGTGTATATGTATAAAAATTTTAAAATATTAAATTAAAAATATATGAGATCGAATCTATATATTATATATATTTGTACTTAAAATATATATCTAAAAGTTAAACAGAGAAATTAGTTTAAAATGCAATATGTCGTTTATTTATAATATATATAAATATTTATTTCGTTGTTTAATATAATAAATTACAATTTGTATATATATACATTGGGTATAATTGCATGTATTCTATATATACACATATAGTAGGAGGTGGAGAAGGTGGAGAGTTCACTTTATTTATTACTTTTATATTCATAAATTTTGTGTGCAATCAATGTGTTTAATTAGAAATTTTTTTTTATTTATATTACTCCAAAATGCATGTATATATCGTTATATTTTACAACAACTACGATATATATACCTCACAATAAAACTACATATATTATTATTAATTATATATTAAAATTGTTTTAAATTATAGGTATATGCATAAGATGCATCTCTATATGCATCGTTACCGTGTATATATAATTTGTTTTGATAATTTTCTAAGGTGAAATTAAAAATAAATTATTATACATTTCATTTTTAACCTTAATTTGATTTTGTATATATGTGTTTTTTTTCAACCTCCATTCTTTCAATTATATTTTATATTATATTTATATATACACGATCATAAATGCGTGTGGAGGTTATAAATAAACTCATTTTTTATCTCATAAATTATTTTTATAATCATATATGTACAATGTACATATAATAAGATAAATATGGCTATCTGACTAATTAAAATTATCTGACCGCTGAAAATTGGAAATACTTTAACTAATGAACTAAAGAATTCTATAAAATAGAAGATATTTCATTTTCAAATATATATGTATAATTGTATATCCTATTTGATGTCGGGAAATTGATTTATGTTATTAATTCAATTCAGATTTGGTGTTTTTTACTTTGTGTATGAAGCACTTATATATAAAACAAACAAAATATATATCTTCAATATACACAATCACATTAACATTTAATTAATTATTAATTTTATATGCTTTAATTATAAATATTATTATATGCATCGTCAATTTTTCATCATATCAAATTTTCACGTAAACAATAAACAATTACATTAAGAGATTTAACCCTTTTATATATTATACCCAATTGGCTCCTATTTCTGTATTTGAAATTAATTCATAGATGATAATAATCATCATAATATCATATAACATATATTGATTATATTAGAAATATATAAAAAAAACTTTCAATATATAATATTCTAATAAAATATATTTTGTATTCATTCAATTTATTGTATGTTATATAACTTATTTAATAACAAATATTATAAATACACACTTCATTTTATATTCATAACAAATAAATTAAATGTATTTATTAAAAATATAATATAATAATAGTCCTTTATATTAAATTAAATATAGTTTTCACATACTTATATATGAAATAATAAACATATTCTTTCAACATATCATGTCATCATCATCATTCATATAATAATCTTCATTTATATATACATTTTATACCCACATAAAAATATATATATTAAAAAAAAATTATTTATTTTTATATATAAGCATATTTTAAAATAAATGAAAAATATTGTGTAATATATAAATGATATTTTCTGAATCTCATTGGCTTATAAAATTTCAATTCTCCAATGTATAATAGTAACCATATCCATATATATTTAATATAATATTTAAATATATAATAACGCATTGAATTTATTTACAATATAAAAAAATAAAGTATACATATACATAACACACCGAGATAAATCGAAGACGAATATGGGATGATACAATTGTATTATTATTATTATAATATTTATATATATGTATATTCATTCATACATCCAATGTGAATGTGCATTGTGCATATATGCAATATATATAGTAAAAAAGATGCAACTTTAAATTGTTGTATATCATTGTGTAAATATATATATATATATATATATATATAACATTTATACAAATACACATACTATATATAAAAATTTAAAATAAATATATAATAATTCATAAATAAGAAATGTAATATTCTTTATATAAGCATATTTTTACAATCATATATGATGGAATTTCTGAAATGAAATATAAAAAAAGATATATATAAATATGTAGAATGAGAGATTTAAGATAAAATTAATATGCATGTGCTTACAGTAATAACAGCAGTCAGCCTCATCCAGCATCCATACCGACTTCCTTACATCATTTCATATAGTATTTACCTCAAAAAACAATTTTGTTATATACAAGCGGTATACCAATTCTCTCATCATTATATATGCATGCACTTTATACCACACAATTTATTTAATCATTTTTTTTTTAATTTCAACAACCAGCATCCACTTTTGTTTATACATTTTGATATTGCTATATATATATTGTAGTATAGATTTGTTTTTCGTTTTTCATTTGGTATGTAGAACTTATAAATATATTCATAATCAAATAAATATAAACAATGTAGATGATTATAATGATTTGGTTGAATTCTGATGATTATTTCATGATGGTTATATCTGTTGAATAAATGCTCTTTCAAAAAATATTCCCCTTTTATTTGGTTCTACTTTTTCTTCTAATTTTGCACTTTTCTCTATTTTCCGTTTTTTTTCTTTTGAGAATATTCTATTTTCCTGTTTTCTTTATATACAATATAAATAAATGTAAGGAATAGGAAACATAAAATGCATTTTTCTATTATATATAAATGATTGTTATATTTTATATAGAAATATATCAAACAATAAACAAAACACGTGCGTCAATTTTCGTGATTAACATTTCAAAAATATAATATAATTTGTGAGAAATTTTCTTTCATTTAACATCGCATTATATGATGAGAAAATTTAATTTTCTTTTATATATATATATATATAGTGTTAAATAAAAGTTAAGCTTTATTGTTAACCATAGACGAAGAAGAAGTATTAAATGATATGGTGGCATTTGAGTTTGCATGGAATACCAGTAATACCAGAGAAATTTGTATATAGCTTTCGATTGAGAATGAATATTCCTTTAAATGTATTAAATTCAATAATGTATTCGATACAATTCAATATTATTATAATGAATAAAAAGGCATAATAAAAAGCAAAACTCAAAGAGAAAAACTCAATGATAGAAAAAAAATAACTTGTTTTTATAAATCAACATTTATAAAAGTGCTTGAATAACAAAAAAATAATAACAAACTTTTATACATATGCCTTTAAAATATGATGGTTTTTGTTACAACAAAATCCAACTAGTTCAGTTTTATTTTAACCGTTGTTTTAATTGGATGTGTGTTTATGATTTTCTTTTCAATATATTTTGAACACTATATTTTTTTTCTATTTTCCAATTCATTATAAATAAAAACATATAAACCTATCGTTTGGAAAAATTGAAAACCAAAACAAATAAAACTTATTTGAAAATTAGTTTTAAAATAAAATAAACATATAATTGTTTTTTATTTCAAATATAGAATAGTAAATAAAATATAATAATATTTGTATATTAAAAGTGCCAATTAAATAATAATTAAAAGTTTTTCTAATTTTTATTTTCCCTTTTTTTTTTTTAAATATTTATTTTGATTTATTTTTATTTGTTGAAAAAGTGTTGTTGAAAAGTGTTTTCAATTAATTATTTTATTTATCGATAATAATAATGATATAAAAAAAATTATCGAATGTGAAAAGTTTAAAAGAGAATAAAGTTTTTTTTTGTATAAATGTGAAAACAGAAAAAAAACGAAATTGTCTACAATGAAAAATGCAAAGTTAAATATTTTTTAATGCCTATTTATATAAATTTAATATAGGAAAAAGTTTTAATTATTAAAATAATATAAATTAAAAAGAATATGAAATATTATAGTGAAAAGAAAATCTATATTCATTTTCATAATAATACATGAATATAAAAAAGAATGGAAAGTTGAATTGATAAATAAAAAATTTGTCCAGTATAAAAATTATATTTAATATATTGAAAAATGTTTAAAAAATTATTTTCCGATTTTTAGAGGATAATAAAAATTGTATTTAAGTATATTAATAATAGATATAACTGTTTCTAAATGGATTAAACGGGATTATATATTGCGGTATTGGATTATATATAAACGAAAATATATAAAATTATAATTTTTTGGTAAGTGTAAATATTATTATTGTATTTTATTTATGCGCTGTTCATGTTCATGTCGTTAATCGTAACACCGAGATATATATATGGATTTATAAATATTTTTTTTTTATGTTTATTTGAATAAGAAGTGTGTATATTTATGTAATATTTCTTCTTTTTTTTTTTTTTAAATAATATTTAGACATTATAATTGTACACTTATATGAATACATTTTTTTGTATATACATTCACAGAAATATACAATAAATATTCCGTATATTTTTATCTTTTTAAATGATAACTAACATACAGTATAAATACAGTTGTAAATTGAAATTGAAAAATAAATAAATTTATATTTTAGATAATCGTCACACAAATATTTGTATATATGTAGAATAATAAAATATTTGTGGGTATTTTTTTTTTTTTTGTGTTTGGTAATAGACAATTTATTGCGTGCAAAGAAGAAACACTTAAAAAATTATTGTACATATATTTACAATATTTGGTCAATATGTATACAGTCGGTAGTCATCATATAATATATATCGATGGATATAATATCTCATATACTATTTTTGAATATACCTAATTTTTGGTGTCAGTACAAATATTCATTAATTTGTTTATGATGTTAAGAAATCATATATTTTAATTTTTATAAATATCCGATTTCTTGCCAATTTTGATTCCCATAATGTTGTATAAATACTTGAATTGTGTTCTTCGATCATAAGGTTTACATGATAAAATGTCAAATCAAATAAAATTCGATTTGATTTGATATTGAAACCGCATTAATAAAGAATTATTTCCCTTGTATAAAATTGTGACAATTGAAAAGAAATTATAAATTATTCTTGAACATAGTTTTTCTCATATTTACTTTATGATTTTGATTTTTTACATTTGATTTTTTTTTATGTTATAGAAATGTTTTTGTTTTTTTACTATACTATTATTATTATTACTGAAGTTGATCAAAACTTTTTTCCCGATATCATTTTTCAAATACTGCATATACACACTTAACTTTTTTTCTATTGTTCTATTGTATTTTGTAAAATGTATTCCTTTCCCATATATATAACACCACCCTAAATGATATTCCTGCATAATATCGATTTAGAAAAAAATGAATTCATCTATATATTATATGGTTTACCTTTACATAAATTTTGATGTATTTTACTATATATGCGATTGTAATTCTCAGGTGTTATTACATATTACAAATTTACATTATATACCCATAATATTTCTATTAATGCAATTTTTTTTTATTTTGTATATATAGAAAATATTTATAATATAAATATATATGAAAATAAAAACAGAAACCCAAATAAATTTTTATTATATAAAAACAAAATTTGGCCCTTTTATTCATTCTCTTATGTATGCGTTAGTTTATAAACCGGCAAAGTCAGAAAATATAAATTTTATTTTATTATTATATTATTATTATTATTATTATTATATTATTATTACATAGATTAATAATAACAATAAAAGAAAAATTACGATAAATTAAAAATATTGTATATGATAGGGTTAAAATAAAATGTATTTTTATTTTTTTGTTTGAAATATATTCCCCGCATCCATATGTATCCTCATATACATATAGTTTTGAATCCGTCTCTTAATAAATATTATACATACACAATATTACCTTAAAATTACATATATAGAAAATATATGTAAAAAAAAATTATTTTGTCATGCTTTTATAAGCATATCGAATCACTTAATTTTTACCTTATTGTTGATTTATTAGCTTTTTAATAATTTAAAAAAAAAAAACATTCTTAAAATGTTTCACATTTTTGTATGTGTATATATACAAATATTGTATTTCTAACCATATCGAATTATGGTTCATTGATATATTTACAAATATATACTGTATATATACAAAACATAACTTAATTATTATACCAAGTATATATAGGAATTTTTTTTTATGATTCCCGATTTATATTTGAATACAATTAATTGGTTTTTTAAATAACTTTATAAATAACATTCAAATAATATATAGAGCTATAAAATCATGTGAATTTTACATTTAATATTACAAAATAAAATGTGCTAATTTTTTTTTTATAAACATAAAATTCAAGATTCAAATTTGTTTTGGTATATAATTATAATATAAACAATTTTGTGGATATATTTTGAAAAAAAACAACAAAATTAATGAATTTATATATTTCAATTATATATAAATTTTATTAATTAAACATAATATTTCATTATATACCGATCGATACCTATATAGATATATAAATATATATTTGTAAATAGATATACTAATTTATTTTTAGTACATTGTTGATAATTAATTTAATAAAAATGTTAACATCAACAAATAACCATTAATATATTAGGTACACCAAAAATTTACTGCGCGATTACTTCTTTAACAAAAATAATACACAAAAAAACATTTACAAAGAAGTTGTTTTTTCATTTACTATGCGAGTGTATTTTATGAATAAATTATAATCTTTTTTTTTTTATTTTCAACGTTTTCAAATGTTTAAATTTTTTAAAGTTGCTAAATTCAGATCACATAGAATTATTGAATAACGCATTTTTTTTCATTCTGCGTTTGATCTATAAAAATATAGAGATTATTTTGTAAGAAATTATAAATTATAAAATTTGTTATAAATATCTGCGTCTGTTGAAAAGGCAGTAAATATATACAATTAAAAACGTTTTTATAATAAAATTGTGTAGAAAAATAAAAGTATAAACTATTATTGACAGCTATGTTATTAGTCCCTGTTTTATTTCCGAAAAAAATATAAATCAGTATAATTTTATTTTATATTTAAAAAATAAAATGAATATAATTGATATTTTTAAATTCCTTAAGTAAATAATATCCTAATTATAATGATCTCATGTTCTGGCAATCTGGACAATTTTAATGCGTATAGCGGCATAAGGAATAAATTTGTATGTTTATCTCATTCTTATAAACAAACATATTGTATTACTGCGATATTATTTATCACTTTTGATAATTGTTAAAAACATCCAATCATTCATTTATTGGTATAATTTCGTATTATGTAATTGATATTTGAAATAGTTAAGAATATTATTATATAAAAATAAAAAAATAATAGATGTTTTTCTTTATTTTAAACAAAAACTTTAAACATTGATATTTTTTTCTATACAACCGCATGTTTAATTTTCTCAAAAAACATTCATTTGCTATTTCTTTTTTTTTTTGTTTAATTTTTAAACATTTATACGATATATATATATTTTTAGAGTTTATGAAATAAACAATGTTGTATAAATCAAAGAAAATTTATTATTATTATATATTGACTTACTTATGCTTATATATGTGTAAATCTATACATACACTATATGGAATTTTCAAAAGTATACATAAATGTTATCAAAAGAAATTGAACTCTTTACAAAGAAAAAAAAAACTAATATACTATAAACTCTATATATTCAGTACATATAGTTAGTATTTATAATTAAAACATAGATTGATATAATTTATGTAAACATATATTATAATTACAAATAATATATAGATAATATCGCTTGAGTAATTGTATATTTAAAATAAAAATAATAATAATAATTATATAAATGATTGTGTGGTAAGAAAATACTAATATATATATTATTTTTTTCATTAATATACAAAATTCTTCTTTTTTTTATATAAATACATATATACTATTCATTGAACTAAACTCATAAACTGTATAGATATATAATATACCAGCTATGGATCATTTTTCATGATGTTATTTATACAATCATTTAAATATACATAAACTTTGTATTTCTTTCTATATACATATATATACGTCTATTATAAAGATATGCAAACGTTGCAGTGCATATATAAATTAAATTTAAAAGCATATCTTTTTTGTATAAATATATATAAGATATAGATATAGATGGATGTTTGCATGAAGAAGTGCTGATTTTCCTAACGATTAATGAATCAATAATTTTATGTGTGTATATTTATGTGTCTAAAAAGTAATGCATCCATTAACAGTATATTTAAATACTTAACTTATTCTTCATTTAAAAAATAAAAAAAAACTTTAAGAATATTTATCCATATAAGAAGTGTATATATATAAAAAAAAATAACGCGATATTATAAATATATATACATATTTTTTTATTCAGTGTATTTATACAGTAAGACTGCACATTAAAGTAAAGATACAATTTGATTTATAATTATACAAAAATTAATGTTTATATAAGTACATGTTCGGTTTTTTTCTTTCTTCTATATATATATATAAAATCTAAATAGTATATATATGGCTTGTGTGTTTGCGTATATATTTATGAATAAAATTTGTATTATATACTGTGTAGATATGAGATAAATGTAAACAATATCGCAAAAGTTAAGAAAAATTTCAACAATAATTTATAAATTTTTTTCAACTGCATTTAAAACCACTTTAATGTTTACATTTGTATATAGTAGGTGTTTTGTCCATATAAAGTGTACATAATAGAATTGTTAACGTCAATACATTGATTTATTTAATATGAGAGAAAATTACTGTGTGGTAAATAAAAAACAAAAAGTTTGCAAAATTAAAAATATATATCATTATATATAGCTGACCGCAAAATCAATTAAAATTAATGATTTACTAATTATATTGCAATTACCAAAATTGTTGTTAAATTAATTGATTTATTTGTCCAAAAAATATTGTTATATATTTTGTTCAATTGATATTTTATCATGAGTATTTTTTTTTTCAATATTCTATGTAATTAAGTTTGTATATTTATATAAGCAATTAAATGCATGTTTTTAAGTGGTGGTCACTTATATAACTCGTTAATTATATATGTGCATGTATATATATATTTAATTACGAAAAAAATCTATATTAAAATACTTTATATTTATTTTTTATATTAACAATTACTATATGGTTATAATATTCATATATACTATATATTGCGCTTAAATATATTTGCAATGAATTTATATTTATATATACTTGTTTATATTTATATTTATTAAAATTATTTTAAAAATTATCTCGTTTTTTATGTGATGTATTATTATTATAATGTACAACTTTTATTTGCATTTTCAATTTACATGATATTTTCTCTGTGCGATATATAAATAAATATATATAAAAAAATAAAATGTACAACACAATAATTTTACATAAAATATTGTAGACATTATAAATTTTAATCAAATGAATGAATGATGAAATTGTCTTTATACTAATAATAATAATAATAATAATAATATAATAATAATAACAATAATGTAATTGATAAAAGGTCGTTTAGATATAAACTAAAAGATATTTTTTTTTTATATTTCATACCATACCACTAATATAAAGTTGTATTATATCATTATATATTCTGATTTCATTATTATATGTGATGCGATTTTTTAGCGCCTACACTCAATTTGAATTATAAGAGCATATACAAAATTCATATATATATATTAAAATGTATAAATAACATCTTTCACATCCATAATATTATAGAATACATTGACTTTTGGATAGGGTTATTCAAATATCAACATTTATTTTGGTATATATATAAATGGTGAAATCTATAATGAAATGTTGATCTATATAATATTCGCGACGACTTTCAAGAAAATCGTCTGTTAAATGAATTAAGAAAAAAATTTTCCTATCATCTGACTTTAACAATTAATTTTTATGATATATATTAAATTTCTAATCGAAAATTTTTGTTATACTTGACTTTTTAATCTATATATCGGCATTATAGCATTATTTTTCTATTTTAAATATTTATATATATTTTGAGTATGATCTGTATCACAAAATAATAGGATTAGTAAAACAAAAAAAATATTAATTAAATTCATAAAAATAAAATTAAAAGTGCAAAAAACTTATAAATGATAAATTAATATTACGTTGCGTTTTTGTTTTTTTAAAACCATATTTTTGTTTTCAATAGCCTTTAAAGATTATATACTCTTTTATTACTCGTTTTATAATCAACATCATCATATGGATTATTCATTAACTTTTACGATATCAATTCAAATATATATCGCACAATTTTTACACATTATACTTACATAATAAATTATTAATTTTAATTTACTTAATTTATTAAGATGTTGAGTCATATTATAAAAGTAAATAACATTATAAATATATTCACATTCTTATCTTGTTCATTAAAAGTAATATATATGTATATGGAAATTTAATATTTATTGAGAGATTCAATGTGGATTATTAAAACTATTTTCACAATATATGCGATATAGTTATATATTTTTATTTTCAATTCAATTTATTGTTATTATTTTTGATTAAATTGTGAGTGGATTTTATTTTATCTTTTCTTATAAAATAATGTACCCATTTTTTATTATTTTTTTTTTTTGATAAAATATATACAAGTTTTAACAAGCAAATTTTAATAATAAAATTTGGTTTATGTAAGCGAATTGAATGTCTATCTATATAATATATAGATATTATTCGAGGTTGTATATATTTATTTTATATATTCGTTGAATATTTATGGATTCATATATGCAGTGCACTGCAGTTGCAATAATAATATATATGTATATATTACAAAAGAAAATATTGAACAATAATTCTTAAAATAGGTACAACGCTTTTTTTTTTAATTTTATTCAAAACATTATTGGAACATTTGTATTAAGACCGAAGAACTCTACGGCACAAAACAAAATCAATCTATTAGAATAAAATAATTATATTTGGAGTAAGAAAACTATTTTCAAACAAATATCTTGAATATTGAAACTTTGATTTTTCTCAACATAAAAGTATGAATTATCTCAATACTCTTATACCAAAACGAACAATTGACAGACATTTTCGATAGGAAAACCTGAACATTATTATTAGAAATAATACCCTGAATATGCTAAATTTAAATGTACGAATATCACAATTGTATATACACACTTTAGATATATTTATTCACAATTTTCTTTCATTTATTTCTTCTATTATTTATGTATAGGTATATGAAAACATTTTAGAAAGTGGCATATATTGACAATTTGACATAAATATATATCTGTATAGACATTTCATTCAAATCAATGTATAAATTTAATTTATTTCACATAAACTCTTTATAGAAAACTATATACCACACAGGTATAAATAGACAGTATATTTAAGGAAGTTTTATTTTATATAAATAATTCGAATTGGGAATTGCAAAAAAAAAAAACACTACGAATTTTCCGAAATGTTGAATAACATAAAAATTCAATAAAATTTCTCTAAATCAATAATACTTTAAAATCAACTTAACCTTTTATCTGGTTCTCAATGAATCAAAAATTAATTTATTTTATGAAATTTGTGATACACCATTAGTTTTTGGTCTATTCTGTATTATACATTAAAATATATAAATTCTTGAAAAATAATAATATAAAATGGGTTTTTTTTTTATTATTACTAAATACATTTTAATTTCATAATTTTTATAAAATAATATATTACGTTTTCTATTTTTATATCTTATGTAAATAAAAATATGTATATTCGCTAAAAAAAATAAAATAATATCATAAAAATTATATCATTATTGCAAAAATAAAAGTAATGGTACATTTATTTGTAATTTAAAAACAACATTATAAAATATTATATATATGTTATGTGTATTTTAATGCAATATATATATAGTTAAAATAATATATATTTTATTATTATATGTACACAAATTTGTATACTTTATTATGGAAAAGCAGGGTGTCATATCCGGAACGGAAATGTATATTAACAAAACAATTTTCAATAATAAATTCTTGTCTATTCTTCTTATATATTTTTTGTACGTTATATGATAACTGATATTACAATGCGCTCTTAACATTTTTAATCAACAATAACTCCTTAACTTTTACACCAAACGCCATATAGGAAGGTAAATTTGATTTAATATTTAATCTTGATTTCTAGATTTCATAAATCAATACGTGAAAAACTTTTCCCAAATTTATCAAGTCCAATTAATTAAATGAACTCATTTCCGGGTATGATGGAAATGAGATATTAAATAATCTAAAACACAACTGTAAATCCCTGTTTAGTAAAAGTTAAAAACTTATAAATTTATTATAATTATTTGTTTGAATTTAATAGTTATCATTTATATTAATATAATAATAAATATTTTTTGTGTATTTATGGAAAATATTATAAATTAATATACGTTTTTATTTAAACATATATAAATAAGATATATACGATTTAAATCTATATATGCTATATATTTAATAATAATAGTTGGTATATGCAAATAAAAATTATATATTTGTTAAATATAAAATTATTAAATTAATCTTATAATAGCTTTATTATATTGCGAAATGTAATCATAAAAATATTTTCATTTTATGTTCTGCAAAAAATGTAAAATCTATTCAACAATAACATAAAAAATATCAGTACTAAGTACTAATAAGAAAATAATTTACATATTTAATTGTTTGGTAATTTAATATATAAATATATAAATATTATATATTTGTAAATCGTGGCCTTGTCTCTTATATATACATTATACATATATATAGATATATATTAAAGCTTTTTATTAAAAACTTCTCTATATTTTTAATAATAATATAATCACATCGCAAGCATATATAATTGAAAGGTAAATTTTGTTTTTTTTTTATTCTTCTATAACAACATACATTTTATATAAATGTATAAATGTATGTACTTATATTATTACAAAATTTAATTTATATATATATATATATAATTTTAATTTTATAAATAATATTCTATGTGACATAATTATTTAAAAATTATGTATTGTGTTTTTATACTATGTTTATACATATATATTAAATTATATTAAAATTCTTTGTTTGCATCTTTGTATAAAGAAAAAAACAAAACAAAATACTTGCTTAAAAACATGACATGAATATTAAATATGACATTTAAAATATATTTTATAAATATACATAATTTTATTAAAATGAGTAATAATTTTATATAAAATATTCTATTTTTAGGTATATTATAATCATTAAAATTAACATACAATATTTTATCTTTCATTCTGTATATAGAGTTAATTCATTTGCGTTTAATAATCGCGCGAGATCTTAAGACTTACTAAATATAGAATTGAATTTTATTGTATTTAGAAATCTATAAAGGTATTTATTCTAAAATAACTCCTATACTATGAATGAATATAGTGAATAGTGAAATATATGAACGACAATATTTAATTTCTATCCAATTAATTTAAAATATATAATCTTTAGTTTTAAAATCCTTTACTATATCACAAAATCAAATAATATATATATAATGAAAACGGGAAAGGTTACCTCATTTAAAATCTATTATATATTTATTATTATATATTTATGTCATAAAGCACATTTACGTATATTTTATTGGGTATATATTTATATAATTATGATTTATATATTGTATATTTTCTGTTGTTTTGATATATAAACCTTTATGATGCTTTACTATATTTTCAACAAATTTCTATATATAAGGTATACATATAGAATAATTTAAAGCAGTATATATAGACGTATATATAATAAACGTATAGAATCAAAATCAAAATATACATACAATATTAGAATTTCAAATAATTATATATACCATATATACACTATATACTTTGTGTATTTGAATTCCTTTTAGGTTAATTTACATATGATTTGATTTATACAATTAATTTCATTTGATTGCTATTATAGCTTTTAAATATACAATATATGAATGAATTTTACAGTATTTGTGTATATATATATATAGTCGCAGGTGATATTTGTATATATAAATATAATTAATTTTAATACTGTATTTTATATAATGTGGAAATAATATGCAAATAAATGAATAAATGATTTGAAATATATATATATATTCATTGTATAATAAGATTAACATACGTTTTCTTCATACATCTTTCGCATACTAAAAATAGTGTAACATATAAATTATTGTAAAAAATGTAGACAAAGCAAAATGAAACAATGCCGATTTTTAATTTTTTTTCTTTCGGAATTAATTGAATTTCACTTTAGCATATATAGGATAAGATCACAAATGTGCTGGTATATAAAAAGTAATAGTTTAACCAATTGACACTTAAAATATTGCTGTAGGATATGTAAGAATTATACCTGATAAATAATATCAGTATGTAAAGTGCTCTATTACTATAACATTAGATGATAAATGTTTACACAATATAGAAAAGCATTAAATGAACATTTAACTTTTGTTTATATTATAGTTCCATAAAAACATTATATCAAATATATAAATACTATACATACATATATTCAAATTTCACCACCCACATTTATTAATTAGATTTTTGATGATAAATATGTACACTTTATGTAATCGAAAATGATGCTTAAAGTATGTGAACATTGATATTTCATTATAAAGTTTATAATTTCACTTTATGTATATTATATCTATAAAGTTAAACAATATTATAAATGTAATGTTTCAACTACTACAAAACTTTAATACCTCTATATAACTTTCAACACATATATTTTGTATTTATATGAAATTATATGATAATAAACAAATATGCAAATACATCATTGGAGTACCTTACCATTGATATTGACGAAAAATGTTTTGATATATACAAGTGGAATTTCCGTTCAGGTATATTCCATCGTATTTCGAGTTGTTTATAGTTTAGTTTAGTTTAGTAATTATGTTTAGTGAATAGAAAATGTAAAGAAAATGATGCGTCATTTCAATTATGCGGCTAATCAGGTTGAACATTTACATTAATTGAAAATGGTTTTATATAAATCGGTGTATATTAACTGTATGAATTTGTAAAACATCTTGTAATTTTCACCACATTATTATATTTATCAATCTATATATATAAAACTTTTTAACTTTGTATATATAATATGATTTCTTTGCATTGATATATAATCGAAGTTGCATAATTTAAATGTTTGTGATACATTACGATCGATTTGTAACAATATTACACTCTATTTATTTAGATATATATAAGATTATATCTTTATATACATACATATATGTAGAATAATGCTTTATATAAACAATATAAGTTTTTCAAAATAAATTTCCTTATATGCTGTACTTAAATTATATTTTCACAATACATATTTTTATCAAGATAATATCATGCATTCTCGCACATATATTATTTGTAATATACATATATATATATAAATATAATGTAATGCATGTAAGTTAAGAAGTATATTAAACAGGAAATGATTAATGAATATGTACAAAATGTATATAATATGTCATTCAGAGAAAATAAAACTAAAACAACTTACAACAAATAATTATACTTATCATATAAAAATATATGTGTGTTTGTGTATGTCTGAAGAAAAAAAAATTATGTATATACGGTTAGATACATGAAATACATCATATCTTATATTTCTTTCAACATATAAAATGATGATTAACAACATTTTATGCTACCACATTGTGGCATATGTTTCTTTCTTATTCATAAAAATAATTTATCATTTTTGTATTATTTTCACTCATATATATATATATATATATATGGTTTTGTTTAAATGTACATAAAATATTTTGTAAAATACCTCAACTCATCTCTTTATGTACATATATAGATAAAAAATTAATATATAAATATACGTGCTTTTCTAAAACTCAATCTTTCAAATTATATAAAAATGTATTTTATCAAATATTTAAAATCATATTTTCTTTTACATATATTCCAAAAAAGAAAAAACTTTATATTTCTGTTCGGTATATATATATATATATATAAATATATGTATATAGAATTATTGTAAATGTAAGTAATAATTTATAAATGTCATTTACAGACGTTAGGTGTGGAGATGTTCATCTTTATATATAAAATTTATTTGTTTCTTTTTTTTTTTTACATGTTATTGTTCTTTCTTATTTACAGTGTTGTTCCTTATATATACATATCATATATGTATATTATATATAATAAAATAAGATGAAATAATTTTCATCTCTGTAATAATAATAATAATAATAATAAAAAAAATGAAAAAATAAAAGGATAACAATCAAACAAATTAATTTCGGTTATTCAACACACAAAACTTTTCTCATTTAAATTTTAATATCTAAATATACTTATTACATTTTTATATATACAAAATATAAATGAATTACACATGCATTAAAGTCTTCTTCTTTTTTTTTTTTTTGGTTGGTATATTTTATTAACATTATGACATTTCTCATATATACTGTATAACATCAATTATATTTCGACAGTTAATGCATTTTCAACTTTATAATCTCATGAGACCCCTATTCTATTGTGTGTATACACAAAAATGTATATGTATATTTTAATATGGATGAATACGAATGAGAAAAATTGTAATATATAAATTTATTATTGTAAAATTTGATAAAAAAAAAAATACCAACCAAATAATTTCTAATAAATAATTTTTAAAACTTTATCGTTCGTTATATGCGTTTGTAGATTCTCGTAATTTCGTCGTTTATGCTTTTTATTTTTAGAATTTTGTTTTAATACTTTTGAATTAGATATATTTTAATATTACCCTACATAGAATTCAGACAAAATGTTTTTTTTATATAATTTTTGTTGCTGTCTGTTGATTTTGATGTTCATATAATATATACACATCATTTTTATACCACACAAGGAAATAATTATTATTTAAGAATTTCTTTTAAAAAATAAAAAACAGAAATAAAATATCATGCAATTTGATCAATGATTAACCTTTAAAAACAAACAAAAAAATGACTAATCATATATGTCTTACTTACTAAAGAAATTTTCCTTATAGACAATGCATATAAAGTATATAATTTCATAATGTTTTTAGATATACCGAATATACTTCAAAAATCAGTAGTAGGTTTTACAATCAAAATGAAATGAAAAAAAAACCTTTTTTTTCCTTCATCTTCAAAAAATATTATATATAGCTGTTAAATTTATTTAAAATTAAAAACCAAAAATATACCCTTAAATATATGAATTAAATTTTCTATAATAATATATATTCATATTTATAGAAGAAGTTAAGTTACGTTATTATACGTTTGTATTTTTTTGAGAGGGATATATAATGAAGAGACCCTTCAAAATACATATTATTTTTTTTTTCTTTTTATTTTTTGATTATTATACTGTATATTTATTATGTATTTATTATATATAAATATATGCATTTATACAAACGAATGCTGCAAAAGGAGATGCTGCGTGTATATTTCCATTTCATAATAACAGATGAAAGAAACCCCTGTGAGTTTTTATGTTGTATATATATGTGAATGTGTGTCGGCATTTTTATATTTTTGTATATATAATATCATCTTAAAAATTATTATTTGTTTCTTAACTAAAAACTGTATTATATGTTGCTTGTAAACTATTATATATATATATATATGTATATAGTTTCATATGTATTTATAAAACACATCAGGAAAAAGGGCATATGCTAGTAGTTATAAAAATATATAGTTTTCAAATTACAAAAAAACATACACACATCATATAATAATTTTTATTCTCTTGATTTTCTTTTGTTGGATATATTATTATATTTACTTTTACCATTTATATATAAAAATAAAATATTAATAATAATGACCATATACACAATTTGTTACCATAATGTTGTGAATATACTCTAAATTATATATAATATAATCGCGTCTCATCTATCATCTTATAACATTGCTTAGCATCATCATAATTCTTATTTATATACAGGGTATATTTTGTCAATACCTTAATTGAATTACATATTTTATATTTATATTTACAAAAACATTCAGTAATCTGTTTGAATGTTTTGGTTGTAATAAAATACAAAAGATAAGGTGGCATCTTTTATGAACCTAATCGATTTTTCAAATTCAATAGTTTTAATAATTGAAACCGCTAAGCGATATTTTTAATATTCAAGAAACCAATTAAAAAAAATTCCTTAATATAGATTTCAAATTTGAATAAAACATACAGTTTTAAAATACCCTGTTTATTTTTCTACATAAAATATGTATATTCGAATGACTCTTTATATAAGTATATACATGCTAGCATATTCAAGAATTTTATAATGTAAATTTTTCAATAGATTCTATTGTAGTAATATATAACTAACATATTTACAGACTTATAAATAATATATGTATTTATTATTATATTTAAAAATGTTCAAAAATAGTTTAGTTTATATTTTATTATACACATAAAAACAAATACCAACCAAAATAAAATGCATAAGAGTGCAGTCAAATAGTCATTACCGTGAAATTTTATAGTGAAAATTAACTATAAAAAAGAAACCAGTTGTTCGATGTAAATAAATAAATTAGAATACAAAGAACACGCAACATACAATATTATTATTATTATTATTATTATTATTATAGTATTATGATTATGATTAATACAATAAATACACATATATAGTGCATATATTACAAATAATTGTAAAGCGTGTATATATATATTCATTTGTATAAATAAATAATTTTATTCTATTAATGTATAACACTTTTAAATGTAACAATTGTACCTTGTTATATATAAATATATATAAATGTTAATTCTAATTGCTATGTAATATTTCGGTTTTATTTCAAACAGATAATTTCTATTATTGCATATATATATATAGTATATAAATAGAATACCGACTGCCAACGATATTAACATTAATATTAAAATAACATTTTAATATTAAAAAATAAATATATCAAAAATTTTCTATAATTTAATAAATCGTTTAATTTACATTAAAATTGTATTTCGATATAATTTCAAACGTTTGGTAAACCATTTATATATAGATGTAATTAATTTAAATTAATGAAATCATTTTATACAAACCCTTTATTTCCCGCAGGAAATCAAATTATGTATATCTAATCTATATACATATATGGTTAAATTTGTCAATTAAACAAACTCTCTATCATATACATATATACGTCAAAGAGTTATATTTTTTTTACGGTTTTCAATCATAAAGATTTTAATAATTTACAACAATCCCGCAACAAAAAAGAAGAAGAAATATATAAACGTTCAGTTTATTGACAATGACAAGTAATCCAGAGAGTTTTGTTATTATTATTATTATTTGTATTGTTTACTCAAAATAATATGTATTTCTTAACTATCAATCAATCACAAAAAAAAATATATTTAATATAATACAATAAAAAAAAATAAATAAATTGTCTGGAATTTAATTTATCCAATTGTTATTGTATTAAATTTTATGAAGAGAAAAAAAAATTAATAAATTTTAATCAGATTTAAATTATATATGTACGAAAATAATATATATTATATATGATTCTTAAAAAATTATATTCAAATAAAATTGTATTTATTAAATTTTTAAGTCACGCATTTTATTAAATCAAAAAAACCAAACTAATATAGAAATAAAAGAATTCAAACGATTTTATATATAAATTTGAAGATTTTTCTATAAATTTTTAATATTTTTAAATTATACCTATAATATTTTGAATTATATAAGATCAAAGAAAAATAAAATAGATATTTTTTTTGCCTTCTTCAACATGATATGATATAAAATAAAATTATATACCGCCGTCATGTTACAACCGCCTAATTTTTAATTTTGACAAAATTCTATTCATTTATTTTATCTATATTTATACAATTATAATATTATATACATACAAAAATTACTTATATACAGGATATTCATATATACAAAAACGACGTTCAATTATATCTAAATATTTTATTGTTAATATTTTTCGCTAATTGACTATAATTTTTTATATTTTATTTCGGTATATATGTAATTAATTGTATATAATATATATTTTATTTTTATTTTTTTTGTTATTAAATTTAAACATATGTATATATAAAATTATAAAAATAATGCTATGAATATAAATTAACATTTTTTTTTATTGGTTGTTATTACTATTAAATTAAATTAACATTATATAAACATGATATTACTCATTTTGGCTATATGTATATAAAATTGAATGCTTTTGTTGTTATATTTTATGCGAATATTTGCGAATTTTTGCCTGTTTTTTTTATTTTGTATGTCTTCATAATTGAGGAATTTCAATGATATCATGTCTATGAATAATCTTTGGTTTTATAAATTTAGATATATATCTATATTATAAATTGTTCTTCTGGAATTCATTTCATATATGAATATAAATATTCATGTTATTTTATTAAAATAATTGGTGAAACAATATATATAACTCTTCGTATAAATCTATATAGTTTATTCATGATGCGTAAAGTAAAATATAATAATTACAAACAGATGTCTGATATGTATTTAATTTAAACAATATTGAACAAAGTTATATAGTCAATACATATATTTTTTATATATTTTTTTGGATGTGTTTTTTATATCACGGAGAATATTCAATTAAAGTTTTATTATAAGAAATTATTCTATATTTTATTGAATATAAATATGGTAATTAATACCTTTTAACATTGTAGTATATATAATTTGTATATATGATGATTTGAATATAACAAACAGATTTTGTCAAACATATTTTAAAATCCATTTAAATGAAAATTTTATTTAAAATATAAAAAAACAACACATTTTTTATGTCTATTTTGAGTCCTATTTTATAAAACATATTTTATTTATTTGCGAAATGATTCAAAAGATTTTGGACAATTTATTCAATGATGTTAGATTTTTTGTCAATATTAAGCGTTACATAAATTGCTTTTGACATGCATAAGCGAAAATTGTCACAGTTCTAAACAAACAAAATTTTAATTACAAAGGTTTAAGATTATTTTTGAAGGTAAAATTGACCGTCGAACCGAGCAATGAAATTAAAAACAGAATCTCTCTACGATTAATGTATTATTATTTGATAATAAAAATGTATGTGATGAATTATTTTATATCCACTTTTGTATACTTATAGTTTTACAATAATTATAATCATTTTCTATACATATGCGGTATATTTTCTTAAATATATAGAGATATCTAAAATAAAATGTATATATATAATAGATTCATATCTTGTTTATAATTATATTTATATTTAAAATATAAGTTCATTCAATATATATATAAAGTGTAGACACAATGTAAATTTTATAAAACATATTATATCTGTAATAGTTAATTATTGAAATTTTAATTTTAACCCTTTTTCACCCTATATTTTTACTTTTTTTTTCATCTAACCGACAATGACCGTATATGTGTGCATATAGTCCTTATTATCATCATATATAGACATAATTATATACCTTTTTCACATTGTAAAATAAATATATGGACATAGGAAAAAGTATATACTGAATATAGTTATATAAGCTTGACTGTGCATATATAATATATAGAATATACAGTATTTGACATGATATAGTTCAATTTGATGTACGATTCTATTACATTGACCAATTACATTCTCGCTAAAATTGTTTCTTTATAAATTTAACCAAACAAATGATAAAAATTACAATGATCTTAATTATAGTTTTCCCTGAAAAAAAAATGATTGAAATATCAATCGGTATATCATTTTACAATACAAATTCAGGATTTCTTCAGCAAATCCTATTAACATATGTAATCTATCCCTATAATTCATGTCAACTTTTCTATAAATCTTTGTTTAATTTAATTATATTTAAAAAATATGCTTATATCATGACAAAAAAGTTTAAAAATATAAAACAATGACCAGTACTGTTGTTTGTTATATAATATAATATGAGATATTTGGTTTTCCAAAGCCATTATTACGAATATACATACGAACATACAAAATTATATACATGCGATGGTATATATGAAATGTCCCCACAAACATTTCTTATCGCTGATAGTATTGCAGACGATTCGCCTAGGCGATAAATTTATCGCCAAAGATATCGCATTTTTATCGCGTACGTTACTCCCTACGTATAGAGAATGGGACTCTTCCGCGATACATCTGGAAGATAAATTGACGATATCGCGAGGAAGATAAATTGGCGATACAAATGCGATATCGCCAGGAAGATAAATTGGGGATACTAATGCGATATATAGATTAGAATATTCTAAAGGAATATCAATGGAAGCTCAATGCTGTGAAATCCTGTGAAAGCTCAATCCTGAAAATTATAAAAATTAAAAATTGTTAATATTTCTTCTTTATTCATTCGCTGTTCCATTTAAACTGTTATAATTTAATATTACACTTAATTATTTACATACTTATCGCGAGGAAGACAAAAAGACGATATATTTATCGCGGATTTATCATCAAGAAGATAGGCAAGCAATAAATAATAATATATTATCGTCATATTATGGGCTGGAAGAGAAATAGAAGATAAATGTGGCTCTGTATTTTCTTTTTATCGTCAAAGCGTATCGCCATCGTATCGCATTTTTATCACAATATCGCTCAACTGTTAAAACAACGATAAATTGGCGATATAAATAACTTCTTTTTATCTTCCTCGCGATATCGCCGCGATATCGTATCGCCGATTTATCTTCCTAATGTTTGCGGGGGTAACACACGAAAAATTGAAAAAGAAGACATACAAACAATAATGGTATATAGGTATATATAGAATATGCTTTAAAAAGTGCATTATTAAAATATAATTAGTTTTAGTTTTTATACGTTAGACTTTAAATAATTATATATATATATATGAATATTATAATTATTTTATTTAAGGAACTATAAATAAATATATGCGATTTACTATAATATTGTTATATAAACGCATAGTAATAATACTAATGTTAATGTACAAAATATAATTCAACATTTTTTGGTTTGAATTGCTCTATTAATTCATCAAGTTATAGGAGATATCTTGAAAGGTAAAACAAAATTCTGAATTTAGGATAATTAAACGAATATTGGGGTTTTAAACAATATTTGAGAAAATTATCACAAAATGGTTTTATTATGTATTTTAATCTATACATTTTTATGCTCAAATTATCTCACAAATTTCAGTTCAGATTAAATGTCATAACATAATTATATAGTTGTTAATTATAGAAATGTTGAAACAAAATAGGAATCCTAATAAATTCTTGTCAGTTTGGCTATGGGTGAATACTCCCACTGTTTTTTTGGGTTTATGTACAGATAGCAATATAATAAAAACATTGAAAAGGGTGTTAAATAGAAAGAATATATTTATATATCCTATATATATATAAATAAGCTCATCTGCCGAATGTTTATATATTATAATATGCAGATATATGATAATCCCTGAAAAAATATATTATGTAAATATTAAATTAAAAAATTTTAATAATATATATTGTGTTTATTTTAGGGATTTATTATGTATAACAGTGCCCACTAATTATATGTGTATGCCGCCATTATATATAAATAAATAAATAAATACAATTATAAATATAATGATGTACAAAATAAATATAAAAAAATAATGATTATATAATATAAAATTGTGTTAAAGAAAATGAATGTATATTTTAAATTAAAATTAATTAAAACACATGTAACTATATAATACTCGTACTCGTAAATATCTGCAATTTAAATGTAGTTTTTTTTTTACTCTCAAATATACATATAACATGTTTAAATGTAAATTGAAAAAAATTAGTTATTCATATACTGTTATATATATAGTTTAGTTTAATATTATCAGATACAGAAAAATTATTTTAATCATTTAATTAATTATTATTTCTTATAACTATATATATATATATATATATAAAATGAAAATCCGGTATAATTTTATACATTAAATAAAAACGTGTGTATTTATAATACATATAAAAATTTTTCTCCATATAGTTTTAAAGTATTTTTATACTTTTTTTCAAAATTTTTATATACATATTTATAATTAATTACATTTTAATGTAATGCAATTAATGTCAAAATATTATCATTTTTTATATTTATTGGAATATCATGTATATGAAAAATTGTATTTTATTTATTTATTTTTTTTTTTTCGGAAAATAAAATTTGTTATCTGATATACTGATCAAATACACACATCATATATTTATCAATTTTGTTGTTATTTATTCATTCATTGATTCATTCATATTTTATTTTTTTTTTCAATAATATAAATGTAATTTGTGTTTATTTTTTTGTTATCAATATTCAAGAATACGTTTTTTATGTATGCGTTTTACAAATACGCATACAATGTATAAAATCAAAGATAATTTTTTTATATATCTGTATATTTATATACATAATTTGTATATTATACAAATATGTATTAAATTTTTATTATTATATTTGAGCTACTTTTATAAGAGTTAGTTATATACCTGTATTACAGGTATGTGGTTTCACAATTTTTATGTTTAAAAATCATACATATTTTTATATAAATAAATACAGATAATTGTTTTTTTATTTGATTCTCTTATTATTTATGTACTTCAAAATAATTAAGAACTTGTAAATTTGATGAAAAAAAAAAAAATAAATAACTAAAAAATAAAAATACAAATCAACAAAAACAAGCCCATAAAATTTCAAATATATATTTTATATAACTATATTATTATTATTATTATTTGTATGTTTTTATAAACTTAATAGCTCTCATATATAATAAATTGATTGTATTTATGATATATTATATATATTGTATATAATATAATTATTTATGTAAGGCAAAACTTTTGTTATATCATTTTCTATAAATTTTGATATAAAATATAAAAAAAAAAATTATATATTACGAAATGTATATGAAATGATCATTATATATTAATAGATTTATTTTTATATATATAGACATTTTAATATACAAAATATATATAGATTTTTTTATGAAGATACAATCAGTCAATTTGAATTCAAATACACAACACGATGCAATATTGCATATTGATATATATATGTATGAATATACTGTGTATAGTATAATATAGTTAGATATAAACATTAAAAGTATACAATAAATATTTGTATGTTAACTTAAGAAACTTTGCGAAATGAAAACGGGTTTTCCGATATAAATAAACTATATATATATAGATATTGTCTTTATAAAATCTTACGGTCTTACCTTCAACTGCGGGTATATATACGCGTATATATAAGATTGGTATATAAGATAAAAAAAATAACTCTTAAAAGATACATATTTATATATACCATATATATATATATATATATATATATATTTTGTATAAATACAATTTATTTATATATATATACATATATATTTTATTAACAAGATTATTTGATCTATCCTTAATTGACTTACTATCTGTACACAATATCAAATCAATTATTCGCTTTCATTTGCATTGGTGGATAAATTAAAATAAATTGACTGAGCTACGTTAAAATGCCAATTAATTTTGTTGTATGTATATATTTTATATATATAAATTAAGATATGTGTATTTGTATGTGTGCATTTGTATTTATTGTAAAGATATATACATAAAACAAAAGTAAACAAAATTAATTAAAGTTTAAACAACTCAACGAAGCATAAAAAAACTCGCATAAATATACACCATTGCGATATATATCTATATATATATCTATTTAGCTGCGATATTGCAAGTGCTTTTGCCAAAGAAATATATATGTATTTATTTATACAATATTTGTATATATGTACATAGTATTCAAAGTACGTATATATTTGTTTTATAATATTACATTATGTGTATGTACAATTTTTTTATAATTAACAAAAATATCAAAATATATATTTTTAAGTGTAAAAAAAGTAAAAAATGTAAAGAAATGTGTAGGTTTTTTTTATAGTTAGATATATCTTAAATTTGATGATTACATTACACTTTTATGTATAAGATGTACAAAAATTAGTTATATAATATTTTTTTTTAAATATCAAAACAAAATTTATCACGAACATTTTTTAGTGATCTGTACAATTTGTTTTTTTATTTCATTTTTTTTTCTTTACTTAATTATATATTTTCTCAACGATATTTTAATTAATTAATTGGAAAAAATTGTCTTTTATTATATACACATATACATTATGTATTTATATAGATGTGAAAATGCGTGTTGTTATAATAAAAATCATCATTAACCTTTCACATTATTATTATTATTATATACAATATTTGAATGCGAGAATTGTTGTGTGATCGAATTTTTTTCTTTTTATTGAAAGTCCACATTTAATTAATTAATTATTATATTGTATACTTTTGTGTTTATAAAATTGTAATATAAGTAGATTATCATACAATATAAAAAAATATAAATGCGCGTATATAACAATAATAATAAAATTAAATGATATACCATAATGTGCGATGTGATGTTGTATAAATACATTCATTTATTTGTTTTTTTGTGTGTTAAATTAATGAAAATATTTAAAAAAAAAAAATGGGTGAATACTGATGGACGTTTATTTATATATAAATATAGTGTATATTTATTTTTTTTAAATTACGAATGAGATTTCCTGTTTTTTTGGAATATCCGTATTAGATAAAATTTATAAAAGAAACAATTTCATTCTTTAAAATACAATGAAAAATAACATATTGATTTTTTTTTGCTTTAAATACAATCATATATTGAACATTCGCAGAATTTTAACCTAATCTTTCGCTTAGTTAGAACTTATAAAGAATATTACCTGATAACTTGGAATTATTTAATAATTATATTTATATAATTATATTTTTAACTGTCTGTTAGTAGGGCTATTATTGAAGTTTCATAATTAGTTGTTAATTACGCTATCCGTACTACCAACTATAGATGGGGAAATAAATATGTAAATGTTCATGAAATTCAGAACGGAAAATAATCGAAAAATGAAAACAATGTTTCACGTATTCCAATGCTTCAATTTCAAAATTTTGTGGTTTATCAATTGCCCAACGCAATGACTGTTTTTATTTTTAGAAATATTCCACAATGAAAGTAAATAATAATAATCCTGTAATTCTATTTCTGCTATAAATTATATACAAAAAATTTTGTCAGCTGATCTGCCCTACAAATACAAATAAACATTTACGTAACAATTAAAAATTGATTTTAAAACATTTTATAATTATATAATAATATATATGTGAAATCTGTAAATCAAAAATTGATATAAAAATTAATTTACAAGGTAAAAAAAATGTAATTACAAGTCGAATTAAAATCAAATATTTTGTTTATAATTTGTTGTTTAATTTTATACTATAGGATCAGATAATATTTTTTTTTTGTTTTTAAATACATTCTTATACCAAAATATAAATCAAATGCCATTAAAAAGTAATTGTTAATATATACCTACATACAGAACATAAATATTTATATATATAGATATTATATTTGTGACTAATGTTTATTACAAAAATATCATAGTTATAAGTTGATAATACATATAATTTATCTTTTAATTTATATTTTCAATTTGAGATTAGATTTATTAAAATTGAATTGTTTTTTTTTTGTTATTGTGATATACAAAATATGTACTATTAGTTGTTTAAAAAAACAAAACGAAATAACATTTATGTATTTGATATAGAAAATAATTTAGAAATTATCCAAATCTATTGACATTAACTATGATGATTGTATTCTCTATAAAAATGTGTATAATTAAATTATATTTGTATACAAATAAGTTATAAATTTATATTCAAAATTGCATAATGACTGTCACAAAACCCTTTTCAGTGGAACTACAATTATGATAAAATTTAGAATCTCCCATAAATTACTCATCTACATAAATGAACCATTTATAAAACACAATTTTATTGTGTATTTATTTTTTTAATTAATTTTTTTACTAAATTTGTGATTTTTTTTATTTTGTAAATATTTGTTTAAATTTACAAAAGAATACAATGAAAAAAAAATTAAAAAACCAAAAAAAAAATGTTCAATGATTTAAATATAATTCTATACCCTACCTCAATATCTCTAAAATCTAAATAATATTAAAAATAAATAACAAGATTTCCAATTTAAATAAAATCAATATTTTTAATTTACAAAAAAGAAAATCTATTTCAATATTTAATTGAATTTTAAATATGTCAATAAATGAATGTTTTAAAAAATACAAAGAATAAAGATGGGATATTTTTTTTTTTACACATAAAAGGTTACTTTATTTAATTATTTTGTTCCTTTTCTTTTAATTATTTTTTGTCTTTTTTTTTGTGTTGAAGAACCAACGGATACGCAATTATTTTGACAAAATAGAAATTGTTATTTTTTTGCTTATATATATGTATATCGTTTTTTTAAAAATTATGTATAATTTAAAAAATGGAATGAGGATTTTCTCATATTTAAATGCTAAATAAATATACATCGCAATGAATATTCAACAAAATATAAATATAATGATTTATAAAATGATATAGATAAAAATTTTTTTTTTTTAAATCTCTTCGTATATAAATCAAATAAGATCTCTGTTTGATTACATTTTCATTTATTTTTTTTTTTCAATTCTAATTCAAATTTAATCCATATCCAGTTTATTATTTTTTTAATGGCCTATCTATAAATAATATTTAATTTTTTTTTCTTGCTTTATTTATTAATATATATGTAATAAATCAAGAGTAACCACTTATTACTGTCCTATATATATAGTATAGATTATATTGATTATATACAATGTGTATAAATATATATATATATCTATTTTGTGATATCGTGTTTGAATATATTATAAATAAATCGCAAATAAATTAACTTCAACATTATAAAGAATCTATTAACTTATTATTATTATTTATTTATTTTTTTGCTGTTATAATTTATTTTTATAAAAATACACGATGATAATAAACTCAATGTAATTTATCACTCAAATTAGACAAGAATGCGACATTTTTCTTTATATATAATATATAAAGAAATTAATCTATATATATTTTTTCCCATATAATATTATGGTATATTTTTTTTCATAATTGTTATCAAAATTTATTTCTTTATATATATATATATATATTCAAACTTGTTTATATAACACACTATATATATTTGAATTAAAAATGTGTGTATATATAAATAATATTTATTTCGTTTATTTATATATATGAATCATATATATAATATTGTATTCAAAAGAAATGTTTATATATAAAAAATAACCCATAAATAATTTATATATAATATATTTGCATAATATAGTGATAAATATGCAACCCGCACAATATTTAAATTAATACAGAATGAAATGTAAATGAAAACAGAAAAAAAAAAGTTATCCGTGTTGAAACAAACAACTTATATATTATAAATGCCCATTGACATTGCACAGGTATAAATTAAATGTACTATATATAAGAATACATTCATGAAATAAAAAACGATATGGAAGAATTCATTATAAATTAAATAAATTATAATATATTTTTTTTGTGTAATTAATTTTATTATAAATTGAATTGGAATTAATGTTATTATTATTATATCTGAGTATTATTTTGAACTTTAAAAATATTCATAACAGGATCACTTTTTTTTTATCAATATTTATATTATTTTCAAAATATTTTTATAAATTGTATTACATTAAATTTTTTATTTCATTTTATCACATACATTTAAAAATACGTTACTTTCTTATACTTACAATAAATGAAGTACTTACTTTAAATTTAAAACGATATATATCGGGTCAATGTCATTGTATACGCATAACAACCCTATATATTTGAATACATATGGTAACATTCTATTTTTATCATACCCATATATTCTCCAATTGAACTATTATATTACATTATATAATAGAATTTCACATAGGCAGAAATATATATGTAAACCATCTAATGTTTTCACATTGTTCAAGTATAAGAAATTCCATTTTATAATGGTATATATACTATCAATATATGTTATAAATAAATATCCCTTATATATGTATGGATATGGGCTTGTAAAGGATGAAAGACTTATTTGATTTGACAATAATCCAAAATCCTATTACTCTAGTAGTATATAAATGTTTGTTGCAAATATATAGGTACATATATTTATAATATTTTAAACATGTAACGGTTTTCAAGGATAATAAATACATAATAAGATACAAATCAAATACTTTTTTTTTTTGTAAATTGAATTTCCTCTTTATATTCACGTATGTTTGGTTACATATTGGTTTTTTTTTCACTCTCTATACTACTGTGTATATTTGAATAAAAAAATTATTTTGTTACGCGGCAATGATTCATATGTATAAAGAAAAATAAAAATAAATGAAACCTATATATTTAAAAATAAATATACAGGGATATTTTTCTTTTTATATACAATTCAATCACTTTATATTGCATATATGCATGTAGTTGAAGGTACTTAAATTGGTATATATATATATAAAAAGGATATTATTAAATAATGATAAAAAAGTTTTATACATATATATATGTATGTATTTATTTTATAAAAATGATACGGTTGCAAACGATAGTTTATAATTTTGATTTGATTTTTTTTTTGTTTGTTAAATTTTTACATAAAGAATTTCATTTAATTTATCAACAGTTTTTATCAAATTTAATAAAAAATTCAAATACATTTTATTGTAAATGGGGAAAAAAAAGCAACACGAATGTAAAATATTCGTTAGTTATGCCGTGCGTTCAGAGCAACACAGCGTTGTAATGTGATGTGATGTGATGTGATGTGTTGTGTATGTCAAATGTTTTAAAAGTGCACATTACAACACATAGGTGTATTGAACGCTAAAAGTTACTACGATATATTTGTTTATAAAAACCGCAAAAATAAAAACATAAAAAAAATATTTACGTTAAAAAATATTTACAGTTAAATTTGCAAATGGATAAGAAAATTATTATTGCCACTGTTGCTCAAAAACCTTCAATTTTGAGGATGTTTGAATACGATCAGGTATAAAAATGTAATTCAATTTTCCCATACAATCATTTAAAACGTTTACCGAATTATTACATAGATACCAATGTGGAAATTCCTTTTACCAGAGGACGACTATGATAATCAGTAGTAATTTAAGTGTTTTAAGTATGATTGCTGTTATAGCAAAACCGGGCAGGATTAAATTTTATGTGGAAGACATATTGTTCAAAACTATAACAGAGTAGAGTTCCAACAGAATTTTCGACTCTCTTATACTGCATTTGAGCATATTTTAGGAAAATTAGGTGTATATTTTAATGATATTCATCCACAAATGCATCCAAGAAATTTCCATTATTTTATGGTTTTTATTATAAATTTTATTATATTTTATTTTGTTTTTATTTTTTATATTTTATTTTTTTTTATTATACACACAACGAACACTACAGTATAAGACCGTAGTACAAAAATGTGCACATCGATAGCATCACATCGGTACAAATGAACGACAAAGTGTGTTGGGGAAAGTACTACAAACAATCGAAGTGAACGATCAAGTGTGTAAAAATGTCACATTTTGTAACTTTGTGCGTTGCCCTGAACGCACGGATGTTATTTAATTTTATGTATATACAATTTAAATTTCATTATAACATTATTATTTTTTTTAAGGATGATTTGATGGGGTATTTTGTATATAAAATATAATGATAGTATACCACATCGTTATTCAGACAAAATGGTTTAAGTGAAAAAATTTGTTTTCACTAACATTTTTTTTTATTGATTTGACTGATAATAACACTGTTCACTTTTATTAATAACTTATACTTTTAATTGCCATAATTCGATTGTTTTTTTAAACAATATTAATTAATGCGATTATTTGTTGAATCATTATTCTGATTTTGTACAAAATAATCAATTATAACTATCAATTTTGGATGGATGAACAATATTTAAACATACTGTTTGGGTATATACATGTATAGCAAAAAAAAAAGGATTACAAATGTGCGTGCATTATTCAAACTTATAAATTAAAATATATTTAAATACATATCATCGATACACTTCACTACATATATATATGCTCGTATATCCATCTATATATGCATAGATAATAAATTAAATGTAAATATTTTAACACAATTATCTGATCGTGATGTTTCGTATTTCGTTTGTAGTTAACGCATTTATATAAAAAATATATACTACTAGATTTCAAAATGAATCTATATTTGTTTTTAATTAATTATTTATTTATTTAATATACGTTTTAGATGATAATCATTCTATATATCAGATATTAGCTTGGTTGGTTCAATCAAATGTTCAATCATTTCTTTGAATTTTGTTTTATATCATTTGATGCCTAATTTTAAAGTCCATTTGTGCAAAAATCTTCTTTTTTTTGAAGTATGTTTGCAAGATCTAGAAGTGCATTATGTCCTTATATCGTTTATGCCGTTGTATTTGATATAACTCGCTGTATCGTATATTTGAACACGTATATTTGAATACAACTTGTTTGAATTTTAAATTGATTTAATTTTATGATTGAACTATTTTATTTCAAGATAGTATAAATTTGTACAGTTTGCATGATGTATAATATGAAATAAAAATTGATACAAATATTAAATAATGTTGAATCATATAAAGTTTACAATGTGCGTATAATATCTACTATATATATAACAAATATATTTCTATAGCATATATACAGTATTTAGCATATACTCATAATATGATTAGAAAATATAAAAATGGGATAGTTATGTATATATATATATAAGCTTTCATGTAAAAAATTTTGATGATCCCCATATTCAAATATGATTTGGCCATAGAAGTATTTTTTTCTATAATTTACATACTATATATATAAAAAACTTACTTGAAACGATACCATAAATTTATATAGACGCATCATACACGTATATGTGAATAAAAAGTGAATGGAGTATAATCAACCCTTTTTTTTAAATATATTCTGCTATTATGTTATGATGTTATATCCTATGCGTAACCCATATCATTTTTTTATTGTACACACAAATAGATATTTATATGTATATATATATAGTTCATCAATTTATATTTATAATATTAAATGAATAAAAGAAAATAAAAATGCATTAAATATGTAAATTTTGATAAATTATATTCTTTTATGCATATATCAATTGAAATATACATTTGATACGTTGACTATATATATATGGAATAATCGTTTTATAATATATTTATTTATATACCTTAATTTGTGTCTCACTCTCATTGATGATTATTATAAATAATTTTTAAATGATGACTATTTAAAGGAATAAGAATTTCTATAAATTATATATATATATATATATATATATATATATTGGAAATAGCCTAAAGTAAAATTCATGAATAATGATTTTTGCATATTTATATATATTATTATTGTGAGATGATTCTTCTTTTATTTTATTTTATAAATGGGTTTTATTCTGTTTTTTTTTAATATAAATTATAACACCCCTTAAACCGTATTCGCATTTTATATGTTATAAGAGTTTTTTGTTGTAATTAAAAGTCAAGGAATTATCATTTAAAAGTACATTAAAATACTATATAATTTACCTATATGCAATCTTTGATGTATATATAATATAAATTTATATGGGGTTTCACAACATTTAAATTGATAAAGAAAGTGAAATTGATGCAAAATTTTATGAATATATTTCAATGTAAAACAATATTTTCAAATACGGTTGTCAAAAACCATAACCTTTTCAATACCCACATTTTATAATAAATTACTTACATACATATTTTAATGAAATACATAATTGTACGATGATTGTTATTATTATTAAGTAACTATATGTATATACAAAATGTCTGATTATTCCTTTATATAAAATGCGGTAAATTGTGTGTGTGTGTGTCTGTATATAGTGGTTATACTAAATAAACCATAAATCCTGATTCAATTAATTTATCAATATTAAAGTATTGTTATATTACATATATAAAATTGGTCTTTGCAAATTTTAAAACCAAATACATTTATAAATAATAAATCTGCATTTAATAAGATTATTTATAAGATAGAATAAATAACTGCATTTTATTTAATACGGAAAGAATTATCGAAATATTATGTCATATTAATTTATTAACATATAAATGCTTATTTTTAATTCTTTAAAAAAGAAAAAAAATGTATTATAACTTTGTGTAAGCACCATACAAATAAAGTAATTTGATATATATTAAAAATATATAGAAAATTTCTCAAAAAGATTATAAAATATATTTTAAGAACCGACAAAAGCGAAATATTTCGATATTTAAATATATATATATAGGTTATATAATTAATTGAAAATTAATTTATTTAATCAATTCCAACCAATATAAATAAATGTAATATATATAAAATAAAAAAAAGAAAAACGTAATTCAAAGATAAAAAAACACATCACAGAATAAAAAACAAAAAGTAAATAAACGACGACGATCGAACAAAGCAAAAAATAAAATAAAAACACTAACTCAAACAACATTTTTATATGTAAAATAATACGATTATTTATTGTTTTGTGTTATGTATATCAAAAAAAAAATAATAAATATATATTTAAGAATATGTACTATATAATATATTTATAGATATGTATGTTATTATTTTATTCTCGGTAAAAACCGCATGTTAAAAATCATAATGAATAAAAGTAAAAAAAAATACCATCCATATACATATATATTATTAGAGTTATTATTTTAAAATTTTTGCGAGAATACAAAATTGATGTTGAACCTCTATACATTTTATATATGTATATATTTTTTTTTGTTAATTTACCTTGTTATTTTCCTTTTTTTTTTGTTTTAATTCATTTACATAAATATTATCGTGCCAATCTCATTTATTTTAGATATAATTTTATTAATAAATTATTTGGATGCTGTGAATTTTGTTTGTTCATCTTATATTCGGTTGCTTTTCTATATATATATATATATATATATATATATATATATAATTAAATATATGTATACAGATGGTATATTATTGTTTTTAAACGAATACTAAATCTATATATAAAGTTTATTTATATAATAAAATATACCGCACATTTGTATATGTATAAATTGAATATAACCGCATTTAAACAACAGCATGGAATTTCTTCTTTTTTTTTTGTATGTTATAAATTTCATATTGTTTATTTATTAATTTTTGATTCTAAAATGTTTGGATTTTGTTTTTTATTTATTTTTTTTTTTTATATTTTTCTGATCGTTTGAGAGAGTTTGTTTTATTTTATTTATTATTTTTTTTTACACATTGCAAACTTTTCAATACACAATGCCTAACATTATTTCATTTGTTTATATTATGTTATGATCTTTTAATTATAACCTATCGAGTTATTATTTCATTGAATATTTGAAAATTTACCGCGAATGTATGCATAAATTAGCATTGCAAATATATGAATACGCCGATATATTGAATAAAATAAGATTATATTAACATATTTTTACACTTAAAGTGTAATTAGCATAAAACGACAATGAATGAAATAATAAGTAGCACTAATAGAAAAGACAAAAAAAAAAACAAATATATAATGAATTAATAACCAACCAAAAATGTTCACACGTTATTTTTTATTTATTCTTCTATATTTATATATATTAATGAATGTGCATGTACATCATCATTATCACAATAATGTGTTAGATTAAACACTATATATATAGTATAGTATATATAAAGAATATTCATTGAACCAAAATTAATATTCACACAAAAATTATTTATAAAAAAATGTATTTTTGTTATATACGCATTCATATTCATTTCATAAATATATTATGAAGCAATTCAATATTTAAATAACATTATTATAACATAGTTCGGTATATTGTTTTGCAGGGTATACCGCGCGCGTTTAAACAACTTCCAGAAACAAAAAAAAAAATTGAATGTCTATATATATATATACAAAATGAATAAATAAATATATTCGGTTATTTATGAAAATATATTTGTACAATATATATATTTCACATATGTGGAGAGAATTGAATATACATGTATGTAATTTGATATCAAATTTAGTTAAAATTTAGCATTCGGTCGAAAGTTGTTAAATCATATATATATAATATATAATAATCTGTTATTTGATGTATTTTAAATAACCCATTTCATATTTTTTGTGTAGGGGTCTTTTTTTTTTTAATATACATATACACATTAGCAAAATTTCTCAAATATATATTTTATCAAACAAAAAGCACATATACAAAAATATGTGAAAACAAATAAATAAATATATATTATTTATGATGTATATTGGGTTTTGTTTGAATATATATTTCAAAAAGAAATATGATCTTATAATTTCGTTTGAAACATAGAAGAAAAAAAATCATTTTTAAATAAACATCATCATATTATTGATATTATTATATAGAGATGTTATTTTTTTTTTTTTTGTTTTTTGATAATATTTTTCGTAAATATTTTTCTAAATATTTTTGTATATATTTTATTTGCAATTACTTTATTAAGTAAATAATATAAATTTTAACTGTGTCTCTATTTAATATAATATTGTGTATATGTAAAATATAAAACATAATTTATCATTTCTGATATTTCTGATATAATATATTTTTTTATTTATTTTCTGTTTTTCATGATAAATTTTGACTATAAATAGATTGAGAGAAATGAAAATAAAAAATCACTTAACCACTAATAGTATAAATAAAAATAAAAGTTATTATTATCATTATTTTTGTAATAAAAGAAAATGTTTTTCCATTATAATTATAAATGATAATTTTTTATTATTCTATTGATAAAAACACTGTGATATTCTTTTTTTTAATATACAAATATAGACGCTAAGTTTACAATATTCTTTTATACATATCTATATATATCGAAATTCATTGAACCATTTTTTCTTATATTATGTATTGTGATATATATGAATGAATCTTAACAACCTTTTTTTTTGTTACTTTAACAATAAAATAAATATATAATTATAATGTAATTAAAAACAAAATGATTATTATACTTTTATATATATATATTGTATATGGTTTCTTTGAAAGTTGATAAGATTTATTGTATTTTATACATACGCATATATAAATACAAATATGGATATTAAATATAATAAAAAAGAAATATAAACATATTCATTTATAATATTATCGTAAATATAGAGTAAATAATATAAAATCTAAATATAATATAATAAATATAATAAAAATAATAATAATGAATTAATAATAATAATAATCAGAATAAATTACTTTAACCTTTTACATGCATGACTAACTTTTAACGCAATGTATATTAATAAAAAAAAGAAAAGAAATTGGTTTACTTAATCGATAACATTTTAATCTTAAAACGATTTATATAGCAATTATATATTAATAATTATTTTTTATGTCATTTATAAAATTTTCATTTGCTCATTCATTAAAATTTGATACGAAATAAAACTTCAGAACTTGATATGTATACAAAAAAAAATCACCGATTGCAAATGGTCTATTGCAAATGGTATAGCTCTATAGGTCAACATCATTATCCGAGAAAGTTAAGTTCGTTTGATATTTATCCATAGGGAAATCTCTTAGCGGATAGTCGATCAAAAATTGTTTTAATGCAAGAAATATCGTCGATAATACCATTCTCAATATATTGTATTTTGTTTGTACGTTTAATGAAAATGTCTATAGTGATTTCATCATCACCTACAGAATACTTACTGAATTCACCATTAACCATTAACTATCTAAATATAAAATTATATAAATGGATACGAAAGATATGACTTTATAGAAAATAAAATGAATTAAATATTTTCATGACAATATAATGAATTATTACAAAAAATGATAGTTGATTGTTTATTATTTTCCCCATTTTCAACTCCATTTTAAAGATGAAAAATAATCAGAAATAAAAACAACTATAAAAGAATTAAATTTTTATTTCAAATATTTTGTATATTATATAATATGTATTTGAAAATTTTTAATCTAATTATAACACCACTTAAAAACTATATTAAACAATAACTAAAAAAAAAAAAGAAAAATATTAATTAATAAATTCATTTAATTTATCTGGAAAGTATATACACTTTACCTGTATATTTATTATATGTGTAACCTAAATACTTGAATGCATATACAGTAAAATTTAACATAATCACAACAGAACATTGCTATATATTATAATATCTATATTATCTCTATATATATTACACTTCTGGTCTTATATTTATTATATGGATTTTAATACCATTATGAAATCTTTCTATGGTTATGCTATATATATATATATATATAATATTGTATTTTGTATACATATAATATCACTGTACAAAAAGAAGATAAAATTTATTATATTATGTTCATGGTTATAAGATTATTGTGGATAAATGTTATGAAGTATTACTTTTGTTGTATATATTCATGCGATTATAAGGTGTATGCAGTAGTAGTATATAAATATATATATATCTATCTATATGTACACATTCATTAACATATATGAATTTTATAATATATTTTAAGAATACATATATACATACATTATAGTATAGATATAAGAAGAGTGTTGAACTTATGATAATTTAATTCGATATAAGATTCGATAAGATTATAAATTATATATATATATATTATTATATATACGGCGATGTGGTTTTATTCTTATATCCATATGGTTTTTGCAGTTATCCATAATATGGTTATTAATTTTATTTGTTTTTTATTTTATGGAAAATTTATTTAATATATACATCAATCATATTTGAGGTTAAAATTCATTTTTATTATATAGAATTACTATATGTCGACATATACATCTATCATTTCAAGAACCTTTTGTTTTACATTATTGATATTAAATGGGTTATCATCCTTCATAAACGATTTCGTTTTTATATTTTAAATGGATTTAGAAAAGTATCCATACATTTATTTTTGTTATACACTTATCATATTATATAATATATATTCTTAGACATTCAAATAAAATTACTGTCAACAAAATAAAAAAAAATCATTTGATTAAATAATGATATTGAATTAAACAAAACAAATCAAAACATATATATATATATATATTATTGTAATATAATAAATAAATAACTGATATATGATGTATGTTATATATAATTATAATAAAATGTATACGTATACGTGACTTTCTATATATACAATGCAACATAAATAAATAAAAGATGCTGTGCTGTTCAGGAAACGAGAATTGTATTCACATCCAAATATAATGGTTTCGCAAAAAAAAAAATAAATAAATAAAACTATACCATATATAATTTAATATAATACATGTATTTGTATGAATTAAATAAATTACATCTATATCTCTCTGTATATATGTAGATAAATATAATATAATAATAAAATGGAAATTGTTACATATATACTATTATTATTATTATTATTATTATTATTGTTATTATTCATATTTTTATTCATTTATACAAATAATAAAATTAATATATATGCAATTGTGTATTATATGGTATAATGGTAAAAATAACAATGGACATGAAAATTATGGTGGTCCTGCAAATGTATAATTTATATATTTTATAAATTTGTGTGAATAAATTAAATTATTAATGCATGTACATTAAATTAAATTTAAAAAAATTAATATATTTTAGTCATGTAAATTATAACTATTTATCATATATAATTTTTATATAGTTTAGCTTCTTATAATACATATATATATATATATATATGGAACCGTGGAACTTTTTTTAAATATGCAATATATACAATTTATGATCCAAATAAATAATTATTTCAAATGTTAAATGTTAAAAAAATTATATATAATTTTAATATGAATATGGAAATAATAATATATAAGAATAAAATTTGTTATATATCATTTATACTTTATCTCTGTTAAAATTAAATTCAATATATTTTATTACTCCATATATATATGTTTATTTTATATATACCTGCGGATATACACGCGGTATATCATACATTTTGAACAGATGTTATAATAAACAAATATAATAATTATAAGGTAATCATTGAATTGTAACGATTCAAAAATATCATGAATTTAAATGAATGAAAATATAATTTTATAATAATAATTAAATGTTTAATAGATTTTACTTAAATATATGTTTCCTTTATTCGATATATATATATATACGTGCTTTTGAAAAAGACAATTTAATATCTCTCTAAATATTATAATTTCACCTTATGTTATTTATTACAATTTATAGTATATTTTCATTTGTGTCACATAGATTCGTTTTTATATTTAAAAAAATCAATTACAATAATTATAAATTATATGTTTAAGTGCTTGATAACGAAATTATTACCATATATTTACAAAATATTTCAGGAATGAATTCAAATCTATATAATTTGTATCTATTTGTGTATAATCATTTTTTTTTCACATATTATCGTGTGACTTTAATATGTGATTTTTATAATTATAAAAATTTAATTAATTACCATATCAAAAGACATAAAAAAAAGCAAACATCATCAAATTAAAACAAACAAAAAATAACCGATTAATTTTATATATTCAGTTTCATATTATTTAAATAAATTAATTTAATAAATAAATATCTAAAAAAGAAAGTAAAAAATATTAATTATAATTTCAATATTTCAGTCTACAAAGTGCACACAAAAAATATATATATAAAGTTAATTAAAACTATCAACATTTTCAATTCATTTATTTAACATATATCTACATAAATGTGTATATAGATAGATATAATAAAAAATATGAAATAAATTTAAATAATATCCCATTTATATTAAACCAACCAACAAATTTAATTTCCTTTCGTTTCGGTTATATTCACTTTTCAGACATTTTTAATGTATGTAAAAGATACATCCATACACTGCATGTTTCATTAAATATATACTATATACAATATACATACGTGTATATGAGAATGCAATTGCATATTTATTTTGATATGTATTTAAATAAAAACATCTTAATGTCATGTTTTCTTAAGAGTGATCAATCATAAAGACTTCATATATATATAGAGTTCAGACAATGCACATCATGAACATTTTATGATAATTATAATATATATTATATACCTCTTCTCTGTATATTATGCCTATATAAGTATAATTTTGTAAATATTCATCAACCCAATGCGAGCATTTCGAGTATGTATATATATTTTTAGTAAACACCGCGCCATACACACTTAAGGCGTATGAATAAATATATATATCGTTATAAATTCTTAATTGTTTTATAAATAAATAAAATTCATATATGAATCATTTATTTTAAAATTCATGTATATCAATTATAATAAATATTAATTAATGTTTTATTATACGAGCATATATTTAAATTTTTTTTATTTATATTGTTATTGTTTTCAACCATATTTAAAATTATTATTTAAATATGTGATTTAATATAATATGGAATCGTGTCACATATTAAATACCTTTTTATAATAAAAACATTATTTTTTTTACCGCGAATAATAAAAAATAATAGTAATAAAGAAAAAAAAACAAATAAATAATATATTAGTATATACATTTTAAAAACCTACAACATCATAAACACATTAAATAATTATTTGGTTGCAATATATCTATAGATATTCATATATGTTTTATAGATATATATAGATATGTGATTTGAATAATAATTTATAAAATTTGTATATAAACAGTACGTTAACAAAAATGAATGAATAAATAGAAAACAATTGTTTTATTTTTATATTACTTTTTCTTCAACGTTAGAAAATAAAGAATCAGGAAAAATATCACGTATATCCAAGGAATAATATTAAACTAAAAAAAATTAAAATAATGAATAATTATATAGTTATAGGTATAGGTAAATTGCGTGAAACTATAAAAATTATTTTTATATTATCTATATATAGAAATTTTGTTTTTGAAAGGCGCCCGTCACCGAAATGCATTCATATATATTTTATTTTATTTGATTTTTATAGTCACTTCAAAAAACTTCTTAAAATATTATTAAATGATTTTATTTTCGTAACTATATTTTTCATTTAAAGTTTTTCTTTTACGCGTTAAATATGTTAAATAGATATTTATTTATTTTATGCAATGGTCATGATTTTACAGTGTGTACAGGTTTTAAATTCACATTTAAATATTAATTTGCATTACATGCAAATATAGTAAATTTTTGATAATATAAAGTGAATAAATATATCTGTATTTATATATGGTTAACATTTATTTATCTATATATGTGCGATTATGAAAGATGATAAGATGTAATTATTGTGTATAGGCATAGAGGTATGTGGTGATATATATTTATTGAAGTAAAAATTATAAAATGATGAAATGATGTCTGCATTAGTGGTGTTATGTTTGTGCATATGCAATATGTATATAAAGGGAAACATTTTTTTTAAATATTTTATAGGTATGTATTATATATGCATATATATGTATATGAAATAAATGCAGCTGCAATAATATTTATTTTTATTTTTATAATATAATTTTAGTTAGACACTAAAATTCTATATATAATCATATCGTATTGTCATATTTTTATTTGTAAATATAAATATAAATATTACAATAATCGCATCTCACTATATATATAAATATTTTTTTTTATAAATAAATATATATACTTAATCAAATATACAATTGGATTATATGTATGTTAAGTGTCTGCATATTTCATATATTTTATATGTAAACATGTAAATGTTTTATAACAATATATTTTATAGATGTTCTTCATATAATGAAACCACATTGCGGTATGGCCCATTGTTAAAATGTTTGTTTATTTATAAACATATTTATGTTATGTTTTATTAGGAAACATCAAAAAATAATCTATATATAATAAAGTAGAGGAATAACTTATAATATATTATATATGTATAAATGCGCGCGTATATATTGATGAAATTTTAATCGTAATTTAATAAACTTGAAATCGACAATTAAATATTATTTAGTTGATTAATATTTTTTAATATGTTGATGAGGGGAATATAATTTATACAATAGAATTGTAAATTATTATACAACATTATAAAACAGAACATTGGTGGAGTACCAACAATTGGAACAGAAAGCATATACGTTTAGTGAGCGCAACTGGCAAAGTAGTGTTTAATTTTTAACTAACCAAATTCTCATAAAAATTCAGTATGAAGTGATGTGGTAAAATAATATTTTTATTCCAAAAAGCACCGTTGAATTTTTATTTACAAACTTTTAAATTTCTTATCAAATTCTTATGGATTTATTTAAATTCACGTCATCGATAAACTTCTTTAGAACAAACATTTTGTCTTATTTTTATTTTAAATAGATTACAAATACTTTGCGATAAAACTAACAAAACAATAAAACACATCAACATTAAATTTTATTATTTATAGGTCATAAAATAAAATGATATACAAAAAAATAAATAAATATTTCAACATCATGTATATATAGGGATAGTTCGTGACCTACAATAAAATAATTTATATAATTCAAATCAAAAATCTGTTCATCCATATCCATATAATATGGAACAAAATGACAAATATAGAATTTATGTTTTTTTTATCTGTTTGTATACATAATACGATAATACATTTATTTTATTTATTGGTAACTTATTGTTAAATTAAGGATAACATATATAAATAAATAATACACATATTTTGTTGATGTGCGTTCACGCAGCAGTTACATATATTTTCTGACAAATCCATGTCTTTAGTAACCTTTCTTTCATATCAACATCATCATCCTATATAAGCATATAACCATATAACCCAATATATATGTATATATATTTATTTTTTTTTTCAAATATGACACTTATATGCGTACAATATCTATATTTTATAATAATTCAAATAAATAATATTTTTCTTTTACACTAAAAATCTATAATCGTATATATGTTCCTTATATTATTTACTTTTTTTTCTTTTTGATATACGTTTCGTTTATTTTGTTTTTAAAAAAAAAATAATAAAACAACAAGGAGAAAACAAAAATAAAAAGAAACAAAATTTATTCCCAAGAAGAAATAAATTCGAAAGAAAACGTAATAAATTATAATCATCCTCAGGCCATCCCTTTTATTTTTTTTTTTTTCATAATTTATTTAGTTTATTTTTATATATTCAATTTTTTTTTTTTGGTTTTGCTCTTCTTCAAAATGCATATACGAATATTTATATTTAGATATAGTATTAGGTTTTTATATTTAGTATTAGCGTATTAGGTTATGTGTACGTCTATATACAGAGTGCATATATTCACATTTCGTTTAACTCATTTATCTTTTTTTAAATCTAAACGAATGAACGTGTATATATTGCATTATATATACGTATTATAAATCTATAGATAAAATGAATATATTTTAGTTACAAGATTATTATTTGTTATGTATAAGTTTATATATATGTATGTATATTTAAGAGCTAAAACAACCAAAAAAGGAATTGTAATATTCGAATAATATATAGAGGTATTATATATTTGAAAAACACATATACAAAAAAAAATAAATATACATGTCGAAATGAACAAACAACGAATATTTCCGCACCTTCAAATTGTAATTTTTCAAAATATAAATTATATATATATATAGAATTAGTCCTTATATAAATTTATTTATTTCACAAAGAATATATGAGAAATTTTAGAATATAATTTTGAAAAACATATTTATTTTTTTTTTTTTTGAAGAAATATGTAAGATTTTTTTGTTTTGTTTTATGTTAAATATAATTTGTTGCATGTCCGTTGAGAATAAATAAATTATGTAATAAAAATAACCGAATATTCTATTTAATAATTCAAATATTATATTTATAGTCATAAAATATAAGCAATTATTTTAAATTATTTTTTCCTTTTCCTTTTAAGAACACTTGAAATATTATTAAATGGTTTTGATAAATATAACATAAAATTAAAAAAAAAACGACATTCTTTTCAATATTCATAAAATTTTCAAGTGTTAAGTAATTAAATAAAATTACTTTGAAAAGGATCTATACAACATAAAACAAAAAAAAACGGAATGTTAAACAAATGTCAAATGTATCAGCAATATATGAAGATATTTCATAGATATAAATATAACTTATAATAATACATAGTTTTATGAATATTTTTCTCTTTTAAATATGGATTTAGTTAACACACAAACTATTTTTAATTTTGATAAGAGCCTCTTCAATAATATATTAAATAAATTATTTAATGTGTATATATTGTATAACAAGATATATTACTTAAAGTAAAAACATATGGTTTTAAATATCTATACTGTACTATATGTATATTTATATAATAAGTATATGTCTATTCTTACTGCTACTTAAATATTTAAGATGACATAGATTTTCAATTAAAAATTATTAATATTATTTTATATATATACTTAACGTTTTTTGAAACGATAAATTATAATGCATAATTTTTGTTTTTCGTCTCGAAATAATAAAAAAAAAACTATTATACTTTATACTGATGCACGTATCCCCTTTATAAGATTATATATAAATATGTTTTTGATATTATATAGAAAATGCAATTTTCATATATATATGTATATATAATATATACATACATTCAATACGGAAATATTTCTATATATTTATTTAATCATTTTATCTCGCTAGTATAAATTACGATAATTTTGTTATATTGAATATTTTTTATTCCATCAATAAGCATTTCAATAATTTCATCGTATTTTTTTTTGTTCTTCTATATAGTAGATATTCAATTTTTAAACTATTCGATAAATCGAAGATCTTTCATTAAACATTCAACGTTTTTTTTTATCTTTTCGATTTTTTTCATATACTATATATATATATATATATTCACTATATTAAATATACATTTAGATGAAAATAACCAGATGCTGTATAGTGTAATATTTTATTTATTGAATGAAATGGATGGATAAAAAAAATATCCATATAAACATATTATTTTACTTTTTTTATATTTTCCTTTTTCTTTCCCATCGAATACAATTTTAGATTTAGGTATTGGTATATATAAATTACAATCGGAGTCTGTGTATATGTACATGAATTATATATATATGTAATATTATTTATTTAATAAATATATATTTATATATGTATGAGAATGTGTCATTGTCAAATTTTTATACTGTATTGATCAACAATCAATATATATGGTATATATATTTGATATGTGAATGAAAGTTAATTTTTTTTTTATTTTATATTTCTTATTATTCTTCTGTTTGTTGATGTATACATTGTACGATTGTACATAGAAATGTATATAACAACAATATGTTATTAAGATAGATAGACGACGATCATTTATAATATGGATGATCAAAGGTTGACCATGTTTTGATATAACCATATATATTTTTATTTATTTATTTCTATATACAATATGTACTTTAAATCTATTATTGTATGGATTATATATAGTATTATAGATACAAGAAGCACCTGTTATACTGTTTGAATAATATATAGAAATAAAAGTTCAAAATACAATGGTTACGTATATATACAGCACAAAAGTATATTTAATGGTTTAATATATGTTCGTACATTTACCTTTTTTAAAAATCATTTGTATATTCGGTTGATTAATAAATAAATATAATATTCACCTGTGATTTGTGTTTTGGTGGGTCTCGTTGATGTGTGACATTAATTATTGAATATTTGAAGTTCATTCAATTAAATAAATATCATATTGATTAAATGATGATTTTTTCTATATACGAATAAGGTTATTTTATTGTTTGATTATATAAATTTCAATTGGTTTATTAAAATTATTGATTTTGTATATATAAGATTTATTTATTTATTTTTTCCAAAGATATTTTATATATGTATAATTAACAAATAATTTTTTTTTGTTTCTTTACAGGTACGTTCAATATTTTTGTATATATAAATTTTTTGGGAATATTGGAAAAAAGGTAAAATTATTTATAACAATTTATTCGAATTAAAATCGATAATTTTTTTAATTAGATAATCTTCTTGAACTGGTATTACGTACTCAATTTTACATATATCTTTTAGACAAATTGACATATTCATTATTTAATTATCTATGTCACAATATAGATTGTATTTGAATTAGTATTTTCGATTAGTAAAAGTAAAAATTCTTTTCTTTATTTTAGAAAAATTTAGAATATTCCATTTTAAGGAACATTATTATATATTATTATATACACAATTCCATTTGATTTTCAATTAATTTTTATTATGGTTCATTTTACAAAATATCTGTATGTATAAATAATAGGACACCTTATGGTTAAAATTCGCATATACTATAGATATAAGTGGAATATGTAATCTGAAATCAGACCCATGTCATTTATACTATACCATATATACAAATAAACACTTCTTATATATAAATGGCATATTTAGAGATTTAGACGTATATAGTGATAGAAATTATTGTTCATCATATATACACATAATATTACATATATTTCTTGATGTATATATGAATTATGAAAGATTATTATTTCATATTGTCTTTGTTTTTCTATACATATATCATCTACCATAATAATATAAATGAGATGTTATCTTTATTAAGGGTTTTTATGATATATATTATTTGTTGATATATCAAATTTAATTCCATCTAGCTATTCATTTATTTATTATACAATATATATATATATATATATATATATATATATATATATATATATATACATATATATATAAATGCATTTGACTTAAATATATATATTATTATTATTATACTATATTATTTACATAATACATTAAAACATATATCTACCATATATAATATTATATGGTATTATTAAATTTATTATCTTCAAAATATGTATAAATTGACGTATACGTTTATGTTTGTAATGTACATGAAACCTAACTTATTTATAAAAGTCATAATATTTTAAATGATGATGATCATATCATATAATATAATATAATATCTGCATTCTAAAATCTAAATAATTATTATTATCTTGTTTTATCTAACATTAAGTACATATGAAAATAATGATTGTTATGAAAAATAAAATGTAATTAAATTTGATATAATATGTTAGAGACAAGAAATTTTTTTGTTCTTAAATATTCGATTTGTATATATATATGTTGAATATTTAAAATATGTTTATAACACATAAGAGAAACGTGTATCTTATCATTAAATATATATCTAAACATGAATGGAACATATAAGAACGATATACGAAACTAATTTACTAATTGCTATATAATCTGTTATCTATTTTATAAAATCAATTTTATATAGAAATACCTTTACAGATCATACTATATTATATATAGATATATGTATAAAAAAATGTATATACTTTCACACAATGCAATTTCTATGTTCCTTTTAAATGCATTATAATGATTATTTTATAATTAAATTCAAAATATGTTGTTTTTTATGTATTTATATATACGAGTACTACGGTGTTTATATATATATATATATATATACGCAAACAATTTGAGTATTTCTTTTCTTGTAATTTATATAAAATAAAAATACTTATATTGTAAAAGATAGATTTTTATCTATTTTATATTTTAAATCTTATATAATACTATATACTATACTTTTAATGAAAATCAATCAGTGCGCTAATTTGATTTTAATGAATTTTAAAATCTGAAAAATGTTGTTTTGTACAATTAAGAACACTTAAGAAATTTTGTGTTATACGTTAAATAATACATTTTATCTGTATAGTTTACGAATTTATATTTTTAACTTGCCCATAATTATGATTTTCAAATGATACAATTTATGATCTGATGTAATCGAAAAATCTGAAGAGGTACAGATAACAATTTTTTTATGAAGTATATGTTGGTTTATCTGGTTTTATTTATACATACAGTGTTGTGTTTACTCTCGATTTTCAACGTGGAATTTATAGAATATAATAAATTTTCCATTTTATTATAAACAACAAAATTAAAATTTTGTATTTATTTATAACAGAAGTTATATTTATTATTTCTTGTTATTCTTTCACTACAATTATTACATTTAAGATGCTTATAGTTTTTAAACTCAAATAAGAATATTTTACAAGGGTATTGTTTACACTTCATATATCGCCTTTTTCAATGTCACATACACAGGAAACTAAATAAATTCATATAAACTGGTACAAAAAACACAATTTTGAATCCCCTTTATTTGTATATATTATTACTTCGTCAATAAATTAAATAAATTATTAAGAAATTGAATATCGAAAATGATTTCATATATATATAAATATACTTATATTTTGTTCACATTATAATAAGTTAAAAAAAACATACCCGTTTAATTTCAATTTAATAATTTCAATAAACAAGTCAAATATAAAACAAATAAAAATTTCCATATATAATAAGTTTATGACATCCACGGAGTTTATATATGGAGAAGTAAAACAATAAATTAATTTCATTTGGTTTTTATTTACCACTTTAAATTTCCATTTCATGCATATATAAATGTGTATATAAATTTTGCTTTATAAAATACAACGTTTATGCATTTATAGAAGATAAAGCTAATAAAAAAAATAGTCCTTTATAGTTTTAAATAAAAAATAAATCATATAAACTATAAAATAAATTTTTTTCCTCAACATTTTCTATCTGTTGCCAACAATACATACGGGTTTGGGATAAAAGAAAAGAATTATATTTGAAGAAAGAAAATCAATTCACAATTTTAGTTTTCAATAAAGAACTTTGTTTTTTATTGTATTGTATAGTTTAAAACATTTTTTTTTGCTTTATGAAAAAGTTCACGTTTATCTTTTGAATGTTTTGTACCACTTTACTTGGTATGTAAAAAAGGAAATTTTATTTTATAAAAAAAAAATAAAATAAAATAAAGTTCTTATAAAATTATTTAAAGTTTAAGCTTTAACATATAGATGACATTCATTGTGGTAATAAATGGAAAGGGATTATAAAAAAGAATAAGTCGGTTTAAACTTTTAATAAAATAATTATTCATTTATTGATGTATATATGGAAAAAATATGTGTTGATTAAATATTGGGAAAAACTGGGTATTTTTATCTTAAATTACAAACAAAATTTAACTTTAAATGGTTTTTTTCTTTTTGTTCAATTATAATTTTGAATTTCTATGATTTCTTTAAATCCAATATATATAAAGTAAGAATCCTTATAAAAACAATCAAGAATAAATATATTTAAATAGACAATGATTTATTTTATTATATTTATATTTTTGTTAACATCCTACAAGCGGCGACCCCACAGTTCATAAAAACCTAAAATATATAAACTTTGTATATATTAAATGTTAATTAAAAAATAAATAAAACAATTTTGTATTCATATATAGAAGAAGTACATTCAAGTGTAATTTAATATCCAATTAATGTTAAACAAAATATTCATATATATATACTGAAATCTAATCGATGCATCATCATCAAATTACCCCCTAATTAAGCTATTTCACAAAAGAATAATTACAATACAATATGAATGTCATTTAAATATATATTCCATGTATATGGATACAACATAAAAGTACATAAATTTAAAAACAAAAAGCAAAAAAAATTGTATACAATCATCTCCTTTGTACACGATATATTGTATTGCATATTAATTGTACATAATATACTTTACTTTGAGTTGATTATTTGATAATTAAAAACAATGTAATTATTTTAAATTATACACACACACATAAATTGTACATATATCTCCTATATATTCATGTGTATTTTTTTCTGTGCATCATATTGATATCATTAAATACAATCGTAAACAATGTGTTATTATTAACCATTTTTTTTTTCTTCTGTGGTTTGGTTCTATAATAACCATAAAATATTCAAAAAGAACTGTACAGTATTTGTCTTCAATATAATTAAAATTAATTATACTCATAAAATATTAATATATTTAACTAATAATTTTTTTGACAAATTTATTTAAATACATAACCAGTCAGTATTATATATACATTTTCTGTTTTTGTTTCTATTATTATTACATGTTATACAATAATGTATTATATATAATGGAATATAATTATTATATATGTTTATATACAAAAAAAAGTGTTTATTCCCAATCTATATATAAAAGAAATAATAAATAACAACGAAAGTTATGAAAGAAAATGGTATAAATACAAATATGCTCTATATATATTTTCATAGACTGATGGAAAAGTAATATCAATTCAATTGTTATTAATGCGTAAATACTTTCAAATATTCTCATAATGATTTTCCAATTTACCTGATACTTTAATAGTTAATTTGAAAAAGTATGTCATTCACAACATTTATACATCACTAAATATAATTACTCTATTGTTATCTGAATTTATAAAAAAAATATAAAATTAAATAAAACAAAATACGCATTAGATTCAATAATTTATTTTGTTTTCTTATATCACAAAAAAAAAAAACATTTAAACGAATACAAAGTATATCATATGAATTCATTTTTTTTTGTCTAAATTATTATGATATTCAATTGAAATTGGTTTTCAATTTTCATTTGATATATATAATACACCTTCTATTATATATAAATTAATTTTCCAATTTCTTTTTTCTTTTCTTTACATTATTTTTACTTATTGCGTGTGCTATATAATTTTATTATCAATGTATTCTATAAATTTATGATTAATGTACTTGTAATTATTATCATGTCATGTTTTCTTTTTAACTTTCTATATAGTTTCAATTGAAAGTATATATTTTATATATAGATATGAATTGTTATGGGTAATTTGGTATTAAAAAGGTGAAAAATGTTATGTAATTTATATAATTTTGAAATAAAAAAGATATGCGTAAAAAATGGTCTCAAACTTAATATATATCAAATATATATATATATTAATAAGAAGTCCTTATGATATTAGTTTATGTTATTGATTTTAAAAATCTTATGTCTGCTTTTATCATAAAAAGAATTACTGAATTTTAACGATATCGATATTTGTAAATTTTTTCTTCATGAAATCATTATCACAAATTTCATAATACTCTTCAAAATAATTTAATTCGTACTTATTTGCCTTATCACAAACGAAGTGATCTCATTTGATGACCCCTGACAGATAGACTGTTATATATATATATCAACAAAACAAAACAATTGTATTGTATTTTAATTCTATTATGTTAACAACAAATAAGAATACATTTTTTCAAATTAATATTTATACATACAATTGTTATTATTTTTATGTTTTACACACATTATTTATATGAAAATGATTAATTTTTTTTATATTTTTGTACTAAATACAATGTATATATTGTACATATATAGAAATGAATGTTGAGTACTCATTGTACATAATTAATTGCTGATTGTTTCCATTGTACATTTCCCAAGTGAAAAATTTCATGCATTAATTTTTACAGCATACACAAACAATAATGCAAACAAACACACACACACAAATAGATTTTCGTTGTATAAAAAAGCTTTTCATTATCAAAATAAAAAATAATAATGTTCATTTTCTCTACATCACAACTTATATGTGCGGTTATAACACATATATACCATATACTTAAAGAGATTATTCATTGGGGTATTATAATATATATTTATATATTTAATATACGTTTTATATATTGTAAATAGAAATATTCATTCATTTATAAAAAAAAAAATCATTTCTATGTACATCAGAATTCATATAAATAGATGAATAAAGCTTATTGATTTATTGAATTTCTTAAATTGATAAATTATATATTTTCAATTTATTCACTTCACGTTGTATTTTTTTATTACACATAATAACGTTTGTCGTCGTCATTGTCGTCGTCTTCGTTACGATGACACATATAAATATAAAATTTAATCTAATGTACACATAAAGACATATAATATAAGAGATTTGAATTAAAGAAATAACAACGAACTTAAAGATTATTTGTATTGCGATTTATGCATTGAATTGAATATTCATACTAATTCAATACGATATAATAAATATTGTTATATTTTATAATGATGAAAATTTATCCACATTAAAAAAGTATGTTTATTAATGTTTTTTTTTTATCAAAAATAAATATATTCAAATATAATACTTAAAACCAAGTAAATATCTTAATTTTTTTTTTAAAAAAAAGTACGCAGGAAATTAGAATTATGAAAATCTTTTAATTTTTTACTTTATCTATTTTTCGATTTTGAATTTTTTAAATCGAACAAAAAAAAATACAAGATAATAAACTTTTGTAATAATTTAGGGTATGTATTTGTAATTCTTTTATAAATGTATATTTTTATATTATACATTAGTTTCCCATTTGTTTTTCCCAGTTAATTCTATTCAATATATTATTTATATATATATCATACAGCCATAGATTAACGATATTTAAAATGGAATATACATATAACTTTTTCTGTTTAATTAATTGTAAAATAGCTATATATTTCAAAATAAAATTCACATCAAACAAAAAATAAAAAAGAAAGATATATCACTTTTTTATGATTGACATTTGTATTCAAATACATACAATATATCCTCATCATTTTTTGTACAAATATATATTGTATGACTATATATAATCTGCTTGTGAAAAAAAAGGAACAAGGAAGATTTATTTATAATATTATGTCATCATTAAATACACGTTATTATTAATGATTGTATAAAAAGTTAAGAAGGGTTAATGTGAAAATTTACAATACTCTATCCATATGACATACACAACAACAAAAAAAAACAAATTAAATATATATTATTTTAATTTTTATATTTTTATAAACTTTTAAATTGTTTCACGCAAATACACACAATTTATTTATATGTTTGGAATCCTCTCCGTAAAATTAAGCTTCTCTAATTAATATATATATTCTTCTATATTATTTACAACATATTTTGAATTTTTATTTTCTCATTATCATTTCTTTTCTATATATATATACGAAAAATATATCATCAATTTGTGGGGGCGATGGCATACGACGCATTTTTTATATATATATATACATAACAACACATATTTCCTTGTCTTAATATATTTTCCATTAAGCATAACCAACATAACACAACATATTGAAAATGAATAATTTTACACTTTTAGTCTTTGGTATTTATATAATAAATATATTGTATATGCATATAAAGAACTAAAAATGAAACTCTTGTGTTGCCTATTTTCAATATTTTTTTTTTTTTGCTTTTCTTTTTTATGCGTATATATTATTATATGGATTATATAGATTATAAAATAATTAACATTAAATCCTTTTTTAAAGACATAAATTAAGATATACATTGAATAAAAATTCATTAATTTTGTTATTGTACTTAATGTCTTCTGGTTTTTTTTTCTTGTCTAACATAAAAGTAGCATTTCCGCATGTATTATTTATATGGAATAAATTTTGTATTATAAGCTTAATATTATGTTAGATTTTATACCGCCACTCTGTAAAAAATAAAAAACACATTAAGAAAAGGGTATTTATTATGCATTATATATATTTACATTAAATTAATTTTCATTTAAAAATTTTCAATGGTTTTTACTATTTAACAAAAAAGAAGAAGAAGATATTTTAGTTAACATATTGTTTTTATTATACAATATAATTATATATAGAATTAAGTTGCATTTGATTGCGTACATCTAAAATGTCTGTATTAACCAAAAACAAAATTAAAAAAATATGCGTTATTGAAATTGAATGGTCATGCTGTGAAATGATTTGCCATAAGTATAATATTTCAATTTTATTCGAAATATTTTCATATCATATCAATATCATCGCATTTAATAAAATATTTAAAAAGTGGATGTTTTAATAAACACAAACATAGACATTTTTTACGATATAAAATCTATCTTCTATCATATAAATGCGATTTAATAAAATGATTATATAAATACTCCATTCAATTGACGTTAATTTATTATTTATTATATTATTATTTTGATGCGGTTAATTAATAATTGTCACTTTCAATTTTAAATATATAAACATATACAAAACAAAAAAAAACAATTATTATTATTATTTTATCATTTAAGATAGAGTTCATATAATATATATGTATATATAGATAAATAATGCAGTTATTATTATAAGGTATATTTCTATATATGCATTCATTATCTATATATAAATATAATAGAAATGAAAAATCATTATATAGAATTACAATTTAACACTGCATGTGGCCATTTATACAGCAACCTACTCTACTATATTATACAATATAAGTTAATAATATACATAACAAAATAAAAACATATAAGACATAATATAATTAGAGAAAAATAATAGACTTTTTGGATTTTTGTTTGGATATACGCGAAGCATAATAACATATGACATTCATATACATATATATTATATAATATAATAAAATATATATCTATATTATATATATGTTGCTTATAATTGAATCAATTATCCATTTCTAATAAAAAGTAATTAATCATTGTTTATATTGACATATACGAAAATAAATTGAGGGTATTATATCTATATATATATAGTGTAGTTATAAAATGATATTGTCATTGTTTATTATTACACAGATATTCTGTTTTTAAAACATATATATTGAACCTATATATTCAATATTATACTATTTGATATATTTTCATTCGTTATGTTTTTATATGACATGTATATATAAATGGTTATGTATATATAAAGTAAACATATATTTGGAAAGACCTGTTTGAAGAGATTATATTCGATACATTTAATTGTTTATGATACAAGTATTAGTATACATCCTTTATATAATATAAGATAACAAAATTGCAATCCTTTATTCAATTGTATATTTTATGTATATGTATATCAGAATTATTATTAATTGGCATATTTTCTATTTTATTTATTATGAAAACGTTTGTAAATGCATAATCTTCAGTTCATATCTCTCAAATTGAATGACGAATCACAAACTACCAAATATATAATTTATTTCGATGAATTGAAATTGAATATTTAAAATGTGAAAATAGAATTTAATTATATATCATCATCATCTTTTCCAAATAACATCCATATCATATTTATACCCGCTCATTTGAACCAAGAAAAACTTTTCAAAAATGTAATTGCTTTTATGTTGATATCGAAGAAGAGAGGAATTTTTTTATTTAGAAAATACGTATCTAACCATAATATTATGAAACTTTTTCAATATTCATTTATTACACATATATGTAAATTATTGTCATTAGACACATATGCGCGATATTAATTTATTGATATATTGAAGAAAAGTTTTATCCTTTTATTTTTTCCCTAATAATTTATTGAAAACATTAAATAAATGATCAATAAAATTTAAACACAAAAACAATTTATTTATACAAACAACCAAAAAAAAAAAACCTTCAACGTGATTTTGCGACATAAAGTCACTTATGTTTTTTATATATAGTTATAAAAATGTATATAGTTTTTGTATGTAGGAAATTTCTTTTTTTTTATTTTTTCCATACAAAATCCATTAAAATGTCTATTGTTTTATATTTACTCGTATCTCGTATATATACTATTCGTACATATATATTGAGAAATATTTTGTTGAATGCAGTGAATTTGTATTATGTATAGAATAACAATATATATAAGAAGTATATATTTACAGATACAGATGTATTAAAGGAAATTTTTTTGTTATAGAATAATATAAATAATTCATTTGATTTTATTGATATTTGTATTATAAATAAAAAATAACTCTTTTTGGCTTGCAATTAAACAGAAAGACAAAAAAAAAAAAAGAAATCACTGCAGAATAATTATTTATTTTTTTTATTTTGTATAATAATTGCTGGGGTATTTTAAGATTTATATAAAATGCTTATGTTTATGTGTGTTTAATTTGGGGTTAACCGACCCTGAAGAACAGAAATACGATTTACAATAATTTCTTTCGCATAAGAAATTAAGAATATTATGATCCATATTATCAAAAAATGGATGCCGGAATTCCTCTATAGATACATATATAGACCAATAATTGTTGCTCATTAAAATTAATATCATCATTTGTTATGAATATCAAAATGCAAAAAATTCTAAAATTATCCATATAATATGAATTAATTCATAATATTTAATTCAATTGAACTTTGTACATTTTTTATTTCACTTTGTAATGTTCAATTCAAACCAATGACTAATTTTATATAAATCCATATGTACATACATGATAGATTACAATAATTATTTATTAGTTAAATTTCTAATCCAGATATTTCAATTGCATAATAAACAATATATCTTTATATACCATTTTGCAATATTCGACACATTTATATTTATTATTTGTAATTTATTTCCTATAATATAACATTAATAGACGCCTATTTGAGTGAATAATATACTATATACTAATATTTTCAAAGCTATATAATTCTTTTGATTATTTGTATATAAATACAAAAATATTAATTTATTAGCAATAAAAATAAAATAAAATACAAAACCAATACGCATAGTATATAACAGTAGCAGTTGTATTATTTTGTAAAATTGAAATGTACAATACAAAAACAACAAAAAATAAAACAAGTTCACGAAAAGAACATGCACCTTTTTCTATATGTGTATATATAAGTTCAATTTGATAGAAAATTGCTATCTCGCAACAGGAGGTAGTAACCATTTGTCTTATATTAGTGAAAATAATATATTGGAAAAAAATGTATAAATAATACTTATTTATACTTCAATGAATATAAAATTGTAAAATCTTTCAAAAAGTGGTTTATATATTTTAATAAAAAAAAATCATACATACACATAACAATCTATTCAACATCGAAAATGTATACTTTTTTTTAGAGAGTATAAAGTAAGTTTATATATATAAAGATATAACTTGGATTTCATATACACTTACTATATACATTAAAAAAAAGGCTTTATTATTATACAATTCTGTATATATAGAGGAAGACATGATTTTTTTATAATACCTTATTTATTTTTTTTTATACTCCATATGGTTTAACAACAAAGTTTAAAAAAATTTAATATGTAATGTATGAAGTAAAAAAAAAAAGAAAAAAAGAATTTATTCAAAAAGGGCGTCTATCATGTATAAATTTTTATTTACGACATAAGTATAACCTTAACATAAAAAAGTTTTTTGTTACAATTCAAAATTTTGTTTTTTATATATTTATTTATATTTTTTTCCTAAACACATGTGTATATTTATTTACCTATATATATATATATATATATATATATATTTATATGGTATACACAGCTTGAAATCATTGACAAAGTGAATTCAAATTTTCGTTTCTTTTTTTTTATCCAAAATACAATCCGATCTATTCAATAACAAACATATATTACAAGTAGGTATATAAAAAAAAAACATTACAATTTAAATATACATACATCTGAATATACATTTTTTTTTTTATTTCGTTACGTACAACAATGAATATATATAAAAAATACGCGATTAAAGAGTAAATGTGTGTATATATAATAAGATTAATTTTCACATGAGAAATTATTTAATGAAAATTTTTATATACGTACATATAACAATTAAATAATGAAATAAATGAATTCACTGTGTCTAACAAAACCCAACATATATACATTTCTATATATGTTAAATAGTACCTATATCTATATATAATGAATTTTATATATATAAATGCATTTATAAATGTAGCACTTATTTATTATGAGATAATGGAATTTTGTAATTATTCAGCAATGAAAAAAATAAAATAAATATAATACTTATTGTATACACATTATTGTATTTTAAAATGCAGGTGAATTTTAATATGTTAAATGAAAGTGTATGTAGGATATATTAATTGTGTATGTATGTATATAGAAAAAGTAGAATGCATATTTTTTTTGCCCTGTTTCAATGGTTACATAAAAGACATACAAATACAATTAATTCCATAGAGATTTTTTTTTTGTATTTCTTTACAAAACTTAAAAATATAACGTAAAATAATGTTTCCATTGTATTGTTCTTAAAAACAATATATTCAGATATTCTATATAAATAAATATATATATATATATATAATTATGTTAATTATATATAAAATAAATCCTTTGACCGCTCACGCATTTACTTTTTCGTTTAATATATACGTTTGGCGGTTTGCACGGGTATTATAGAGGTTTATATTGTATTTGATAAAAAAATAAATAATTATATAGCTAAAAATAAAATAAAATTGAATAAAAAAAAATCTGTTGTGATAATACTTAAAAACTCATTATGCGGTATCTATATATTTTTTTCATTATTATTTATTTACGATATATGCATATCTGAATATCCATATACTTATATTTGATAGATAAATAAAATTCATTTTTATAGACAGATAACACAATTATTTAATTTATTTTATTTATAGAATATGATCGTTTTTCGTTTAACCACGACATTAAATGAATAAAATTAATTTTAAAAAAACCAATTATACAAAAATATCTTAATTTAATCACGTCAATGCAATGGAATTTTAACTAAACATGTATTTAAATATAGTTTCCATTCACACTCAATCCACTTTATGCAAAACATAAATAATTATATATAAAATTATATTTCTATAATTTCATAAATAAACAAAAATCAGCTGTATATAATATTTAATGGAAAAAAATATAGACCGGTTCAAAATTGAAATTAAAAAAAAATAAATAAATAAGATAAGACTCTTTATAAATAGATTATGATGACGCGCGGTAACATAAAAAAACTATATACAAATATACTATAAATAAAAAAAAAGAAATATTAATGGGACTTTATTGTATATTTATAGGAAATACATATTATAATTAGAAAATCCGATTTTTTTTTATTTAAAAAAATATATATATAAAACAAACAGATAAAAAAGATAAAAATCGTTATCTTTGTATAAAATAAATATATATATATATATATATAAATATACGATACGAACGTATAAAACAGATAAAAAAAATTAATATTTTTTTATATTATAATTTGTCCTTATATTTCCTGCATTTATATCATTGTATATTATAATAAAAAAAAACAAATATAGAAATAATATTTATTTATGATTTCTTAGAATTTCTTTCAAAGATAAAATATAATTTCTTTGTCCTCCTATATATACATATATAATAAAATTGTGTTTATCCTTCATCGTCATATAGTGTACAGACAGACTATAATAATTTAACCATAATTTGTGTGTGCAATTTATTATTAATGCTAGGAGAATACTATTTAAGGGTAGTTTTATAGAGGATTATAAAATGGTACGATAAGAATTGTGATTTTAAATCATTTGTAAAAAAAATTGCTCGCATTATAATATGAATATCTTCTTCCAATACCGGATTTATTAAATACTATTACAAATGTAATGGCAAACCCTGTAATAATATAGTTTCATTCTTTGTACAGGTAAAAAAATATAATTCTGATAATATATTGTTGCTGTTATATGGTTGTTTAGTGATTGAAGGAATTTTAAATATCATTAGATCATGGAAAGATACCTTGTATATGAATATAGGTTTGAAATATAACGAAATATAAATATTTAATAATATTAATACAAATATAATAAAAAAGATTTCATTTAAATTTGGCCGTCGTGAATTTTAAATTAATAATGTAAATATAATTAAAGGTATAATAATATACAATATATATGAATAACATTATTATATATATAGAATATATTAAATTAAGATAAAATTTTGTATAGGTAATAACATAATATTAAAAAAAAATTTAAAGTTAAAATTAAAAAGATACGATTTTTTTATATACATAAATATATCGTGAATAAGAAAATTACTTTATTTCATTAATCATTTGACTTGAAATTTAAAAAAAAAATTGTTTTCATTTTTAAGAAATTCTTTTTACCTTGTATATAATAGAAAAATTGAAAATTTATTTTTTATGCATATACGTATATATACGCAGATAGTATCCACCATGAATATATAGGATAGTGTATATATAGGAAAGGCATAGCAAATATATAAATTTCAGTAAAATATTAATTTTCTTTCAACATATATATTTATACAATACATACCCGTCCCATCATTTATCTATAGTATACCCTCTATCACACATACTTTTATTCCATTCAATCATATAAATTATATTTACCAACATATTTTATGTATACAATATTCACATATCCTTTCTTGCATTATATAATACAATGTACATATATACATATATGTATATACATGATAAGTATAAAGGAATTTTCATTTTCATTTTCATTTTCTTATTTCATCTAAAAATTTAAAATCTATTTAATATTTCAAACATGTTATTCACAAAAAGTACATAGTATCATAAATGCATATAAAGTATGTATATATGAATGCATATGTATGTGATAGGGCTGTTTAAAGATATGTACTGTATAATATATACATTGTTTTGATACTTTAAATATATATATATGATATTGTATATATATATAATATATATATACCATATATGTAAGGATATAAACATATATAGAATATAGTACTTTATAGAAATGTGCAATGAAATGTATATAGTCCTAGTTATATATACACATATAGAGAAGTAGTACATTTATATATAATATTTATGCGATGTATGTGTATTCCGCAGATATTTATATATAGAAAAGCTTCAAGCATTAAGTAAACTGTGCACAACCCTCTTTTATGGCAGTTTATTTCACATACCACATGTGGTGGAATGTGTACTTTAATTTTTTTTTATAATAAATAATTTCACGATTTCACGTAACTCTCTAAATACAGTAAAGTCTCGCATATTTATGTAAATCAAGGTTTCTATAATTACGAAAATTTAATTTATAAAATATGTGAATTTAAAATTAAATCAATTTATTATCAAAAATTATATAGTAACCAATATTATAAAATGTGGTGAAACAATTCCATGTGGGTGGACATCATTTGCTTTGAAGAAGTTTTATCTGTATAAATATATTTTGTATAACTTTTTGATACATATTCATATGCTTATTGATATTCCCATACATATTATATACATATATTATGTGTTTCAAAATATCATAATACATATACATAAAACATATTGTAAAATTTAAAAAACCCTTTTCTATATTCCCTTTATACTTGGATGAATTTATATATACTGTATATATGGTTTAAACAAAATGTGTAAGTCTTAAATTTTACATTCGTAAGGTATATTTTGTTTGTGATATATATTTATAGAATTTTTATACATTCGACTAAAGGTATATTACAATATGTTTATAAACGTAACATATATAAAACCGCAAAATGTATAAAAAAAAAAATAATAATACAAAAACTTTAATTTTGCTAAATTTTTTATTAAACGGAATGGAGGGTTATTTTTTTTAAATTCATTCTATATTCATTTTTATTTAAAAGTGTAACATTGAATCTCTATATAGAATAAATACCCAACAAAATACTTTATTTTTTCCTCTTTATATTTATATTTAAATAAATACTAACTAATTAATATTAAAAGTGCATATGCAAACGCTTAAAAGAACTGCAAAATGATATTTTCAAAGATACATTATTTTATTCTATAGTAAATACATACAAACATAGACGTATTTGAAAAAAGGATATACATGATAAATTAAAAATAAAGTGTAATTGCATTATGTTTTTATTTAAAGCGTTTTAGAATTGAATCTAAAAAATATTTCAAATGTATGGTTTATTTATAAATAAACCCTATAGTATCATCCGTTAACCTATTTCCTTTTTACAATTGATCTCCAGGCACACATAGAGTTATATATCCATTCGTTTATATAAGTTATATTAGTAATTCAATTTTAAAGATTTTTAAATATTCAAACGTTGTCGAATACCAATTATATATATATATATATATATTTATTTTTCTTTCTTCGTCGATGTATTAAAATAATATGAAAGTAGCCTGTCAAAGTAGAAGAAAAAAAATACGATAATAAAATAGAAAAGAATCAAATTATTTATTATAACGTTAATCAAAAGTTTTGAATATTATTTTTTATTTACCAATCATATATGTATAATATACGAATGATATGAAATAGAAAATTATATTTTCTTTTATAATTTTTCTTTATATATAAATATAACGACGATATTTACCATTGAAGTCATCAAGTCTCGCACAAGTAACAAAACAAAAACAAATTGCTAAAATACAAAAGAAAAGAAATAAAGATGCATTTTGTTTTTATTTCATTCATAGCTATACAATTGTAAAATTATTTAATGTATATATCAATTGAAAATAAAATAGTATAATAAAAAAAGCAGCATCAAATCGATTTAATTCAATAAAACATTTCAAATATTTTTTTTTTCTTATACTAAATAATATTATTATATAATGTATATATATTCCATCTTATAATAATGTATGTATGTATATAACAATTCAATGATTCGTTTAATATTTTAATACTTACTGATATTTATATTATAATACTATTATATAAAATGATTATTTATTTTTTTTTTCATTTTAAAATCAACTAATATATTATATATTTATGAATTTTTATGTACATATAGAAAGAAAATTGACGAACTCTGGGATGTGATTTTTTTTTTTATTATTTTTATTTTCAACTTGATTGCATGTAATATTTATTTATTTTTTAATTTTCTTATGCATATATACATCACATATTATTATAATAACTATCTTTTATTTTATGTTTGTTTGTATATGATTGTCGGCATATGTATAATATTTTTCATATATATTAAATACTTGAAGTACTTCAAAAATCATGTTTTCAACAATAAAATTGCTTTTACATACATTACATATATAATATTTTTAAATATACCCGGTGCTCTAAAAATTACCAGTCATAGATTCGATAATGGATAATGGATTTTTACAATGAATTTTATGTCGAAATTATTCTATATAGAGTTTATTAATTAAAATTTCGAATGAAAAAAATATTGACTATATAATAATACATTATAACCTAGAGAGTGTGTATTTAAACTAATCGGAACTCCATGGGGTCCTTAACAGTCTTGAAATTAAAAATAAATGAATTTTAGAATTTAAAAATAAATGAATAGGCAACTTTTAGAGAACCCTGTACATTCGGTCTTCGGATATACAAAATACAGGTTTATCAAATGGTATTTATACTCATCAATACCTGCAAAAAAAAATAAAATTGTATATGCACTTCATTATATTCTTTTGATAAAATGTATAATAATAATAAAAAATGTATATAAAGATAATCGCTGTATTAAAAAACAACGAAGTGTATTTATTTAATACTTTTTTTTTAATTTATTTTTCTCGATATGTTATCGGTTTCTTTTTTCGCTTTTTTATTGTAACGAATTGTGTTCAGTATATATAGAGCTATATACAGGAATTGTGAAGTGGAATCGAACCCGAATCAAAACCAAGGGCGATATTGCAAAACTATTCTATCAAATGTTTACACTTCAGTATAGTTTATACTTTATACGATCAATATTTGATCTAAAAGCATTTCGTATCAAATATTATCATAATTATGGGTACCGCACTAATATTGAAACTTTCGTCAAATTGAATGTACATTTTTTTTAATAACTTGAAAAAATGATAATCGTTTCTATACAATTTATTACAATTCTGTATAAATATATTACGGATGAATCTGAAAAAAGCAAAAATAAAAATAAACTGTGGTAAGTCAAATAATAGTATACTTATATATAATAGAACATATATATATAAAAAAAGTAATAAATAAAACAACAAGTTATTTTTATCTACTTAATATATTAGTATATATATTCAACAATTTTTATATTATACATACATATAGTATACAAAGAATTTATTCTTGTTTTTTTTAATTCTTTTAAGAAGTTAATTATTTTATTGTACTATTGTCGTAAAATATATACAATATATATCTTTATAATAGATACTATGATACTATATATATTCTATACTATATGTATATAGAATAGAATATATTGCAGTATTATATGCACATGTATATAATTACAATATATATATAGTGTATGTAGAAAATAATATGTAATATATTGAATAGAAAAGATTATTCTGAAGCTTTTCGTCTCTATACATATATAGTTTACATACATATGGCAACATATATATAATATATATACATTTATCTATTTTGTTACATCTATTCTACTGCGTATAAACAAAAAAAAAATAAGAAGAAATATGTATAATGTGAATATGTGATTTAAGAGTATGTATACTATTAACATTTTTTATATAATTCTATCTATAGCACTAAGCATATATAAGTAACGTATAAAATGTATTTTTCTGTGTACATTTATTTTTTATATAACCATATCTTTAGACAGTAGTATATATACATACATATATATGAAAGGATGAAAGATATTATAATATATAACAATATATTAAATAATTTTGTTATATTTATGTGTACAGATAGTAGATATATGTATGTATATGAATATGAATATGAGAGTGTTTGTTGAAATATATATATATAAATATAATTTTTATATAAAGAAGTCATTTCAAAAATAGTTGACAGCTTTATACACCTACAGAGTATATACATGAGAACGCTTTTATAATTGAATAAATATATTAATATATAAATATATATATAAATATCTATGTATATTTGCGTGTATGACCGTATTATACATGCAATTCTTTGTAATATACGAGTTTAATAACCAGAAATCACTAAATGACATATCCATTATATATATGGATGGATTTATATATGACCATCCGTCCTGTCTGTATATTAAACATGACATTATATAGTTTTATTTCATATTGTAATTTTTTATTAAAAATCCTATAATATTGGATGAAGTGTCTAATCGCTTGTATTGTTTTAAACCTTAACTTATTATTTCAAAAATAATTTAAATCTATTTTTACTAAACCCAAATTACTTTGTTTTAACATCGTATTATGCGGACTTTAATGAAATGCTGTGAACTTTTACTTCTATGTTTATCGGATTGAAAAATATAGAAATTGTTTATTATAAATCTTATCGCATTCATTAAAAAAAAAGTTGTTTGAAATAAATCCACATTTTTTCTTCAGAGTTAAACACAAAAACCATGATCATCATTCATTAATGGTATTTATGTTATTTATATATACTTTTCTTCAATATTTGAATGTAGATGTATATCTGTTTATAAATAATATAACTTTATTTAAACATTATACTCAATTTAAAATTATGTATTTGTTCAATATATAAAAATAATATTATATTTCTATACATTTGGATTTTAATTATTAAATATATTTTATTAAATAAATAAATATAAATACAAATGTTGACACTTTGCGAAAATAAAATATTATTCTTTGACAAGTCACGATGCGACTTTAATATGTAATATTTTAATTTTATTATTATTTTGCAAATAAATATATATTTATTTTGTATTATATATTATATATATATATATATATATATATATAAATTCCTTCACATCAGCTAAAAATATATACATAAATAATGGAATAAAATAAAAAAAAATGCTATGTTGTTTTTTCCATTTAAATTGACATTTTTCTATTAATTTATTGTCACATATATAAATTGAATTAAAATAATTTATTTAATTTTTTTTTCACATATATAAATGCAATTATTTCTCGAAACGATTCGATGTATTATCAATATATATATATATATATATATGTTTTTTTTATAAATGTGTTGTATTCTATTTCAATATATATATTTAATATAGATTAAAATTGTAAATCATCACTACTGTTGTCATTTAGCTTTATAGCTAAATGTATCTGTTTCTTTTTATCAAAAAATATACAAAACTAAATGTTAATAAATTTATTATGAATAAGAATTCACAATTTAATCTATTTGCACGTTTAAAGTAAGAAGTAAAATTTAAAAAAAGATTTCATTGCTTGAAAATATATTCTCTATCTATATATGTAATTCATTATTACTGAAAAGCAACCCCTAATTATATATCATTATACTATAAATTATTTGTACAGTACATTGTTTGTATAATACATTAGCAATGCATTAAGTTTAATATACTCAAAAATAAATGAAAAATTATCTTTTTGGAATAATAAAAATACAAAAAGTTAACATATATTTATAAACATGATATGTAAATACACTTGAAAAGGATTTTCTATATTTATACTATATTATATCTAGTCTAGACACTGCAATCAAAGGTTTTTCACAAATATATAAATATGCATATTTAGAGAGAAAAAAAAATAAATAAATACATTTTGTAAAACATATTCATCAATCACTCTACGTTGATTGATATAAACATTTTGAATAAATATATGTTATATATGTATAGTTCAGTAAATGGATATGAAATTGGTATGTCTAAGATAATGACAAATATCCAAGAATCAAAAAAAAAAATATAAATAAAATCAAATAATTTTCATAATAGTAGAGTATATAAATTTAAATTACTAAATATTTATCATCTATATATTAAACAGACATTAGACTTATTGTAAAATTGTCCTTCATCAACAACATAATCAACACAAACAAAAATCAATGATGCACAACACAAAAAAAAAACTTTTAATGTGAAAAATACACATTTATATAGAAAGCTTATATAAATATCAAGAAAAAAATCAAAATATCTTAATTATATTTAAACGTTAAACAAATTATTTAATTATAATTGTGATTACAAAATATTATTTATATAATAAAAATCCAATTTTTATGTATATAGGCTCTCAAACAAAATTTTATAAATAAATCAAATGTACACATATAATATAAAAAAAAAAATCAAATCAAAGATTTTCTATAAAAATAATATAAGAAAAGCGACTCTTTAATGTTATTTACAAAAGATAAATAAAAAATTAACATTTTAATTCACTTAAAAATATTTGATTATGTAATTAATAAAATTAAATTAAACAGTGAATAAAAATAAAATCCATTAATATATACATATACCTGGCATGACGGTAACGCGCGGTATCTGAATGAAGCATAAGTATATAATAAACGAAATATTATTTTTTATATAGTCACAAATTTCATTTATTCTATATAGCTTGATGTTTATGTATACTATATAAATTCATTAAACATAATCGTATATATTATGTAAACACAATTATTAAAATGCAAAATGTTTGCTTTCATATATATAAAATAAAAGAATCAAAAACACATTGGAATACAAAAAAAAATAAAAAAAAGTTTTATGAGAAAACTTTTATAATTTAATTTACGATAATTAAAATTATATAAATATAATTGAAGTAATATTTTTATCTTCTTTTTTTCTATTTTTTTTTAATAATAATTATTATTTTTATCGTTTTTATGAATCTCTTTTTTTTTATGCATATCAATGGATGTGAAAAAAAAATGAAAAGTGTCTATGAAAGGATTCTGATTCTGTTGTTAATTTTACGATAACAAATTTATAAACATTTTTGTTTGTTTAAAACGATTATAGCACATCTATCAGGGTTTTATATTTTTAAATTTTTATAAGAAATTGATATGCTTTTTGATTGCTTTTATATAGGCACTTAATTCATTGGTTTCACAACAATCATTGGTTTCACTGCTTAAACTATATACGTATAATTTACAAAAATTACACAGTTCATAGATACACTTAAAATTTATAACCAAGTGCAAGGAGTTCAATTTCTAATAAAATCAATAGGTTAAGACTTTATTCAATTTACTACAACCGATTGTATGATATAAATTTTTCGTTGTTCATAAAACTCAAACGATTCCCAACATATTCTTTTGCAAACCCCTATATATATTTCTTATAATATATAAAAGATATAAGAAAATATAAAGAATAGGGGAGATAAAAAAGTAAAATTAATTTAATAAATATTTCAACAAATATTATGAATTTCTTATGGCACATACAAATTTGTTTTTCTTTTTATACAGATAAAATATTTTTCTCATATCGAAGCATCACAAACTTCATATAAACAATTTGTTATTGTTTTTTTTGAGTACTATATAATATAATATCATAAAAAGCATATATCATTGTTTCCTTTTTATATGCATCATTTGGTGTTTGTCCTTTTTTTATGTTGTTTGATTTGTTAAATGTAAAATAAATATCAGCACACATATTTTTTTTTTCGTTTTTAAATCACAAATAAATATCGATAATTTGTCATCAAGAAAGATTATCATAAGAGATAATTTTGAAAGGTATTTAGATTATTAGAATACTAAAAAAGGTATACGAATGCATAGCAAATATATTCATAGAATATACACATAATAGCATGTTTATTCAATATATATAAATATAATATATTGAATTATTTTAAAATATCTGCTTTTGTTTACCTGCAATTGCAAACAACAGCATATATTTTAAAATATTTAATATTCAAATGGATTATAATAACATGTTAAATATTTCATATAACCCTATATATTAAGTAAATATAATAAATAATATCGGTTGGTTTATTATGATATTATAATAAATTTACATTTGAAAAAGATTAATATTTATAGAAATAACAACGATATTCGTAGTAATAATCTTCTTAAATTTACACAATATTTAATATAAACTAGATGTGTAATTATATATCGTATTTAAATTTCAATGTATTTTAATCAAATGCATATAATAAAATACAATAAAAGTATATTTGTATATGACCTTATCTATTTTGGTGTCAAATTAAATATTAAACATATACATAATGAATTAAAGGAATATATATGGAAATAGGAACAACAAAATTAAAAAAAAAAATAAATTCATTCATTTTTATCTTTTTGAATTATAACGATTGAATTTATTTTCTTAATATAATGTAATTTAATAATGTATAGAAATTATATAGCCATATATATATAATTGTATACAACCTTTGCTGTACGTTTATATTCATTGTAAGTGAATTAAGATATTCAAGAAAAATCATTATCATAAAATCATATTGTATCAGATCTGGAAATTGTTCTGATTCTACATTTTTATATATAAAAAAAATAAAATAAATGCTTTTGACATTACATTTAAAAAAAAATAATATATGTACTTACAATCTATTTATTTATTTCTTTTTTTTTTTTATATATATGTGTATAAAAAAATATTCATCTTTTCTATTTTTTTTTCTTATGTCTTCTTCATATCTTTTCGTTGCGTAAACATACGAAAAAAAAATCTTCTATAGCTTATATTGTTATACATATAGATGTGTTTTTAAGATTAGTAAAATGGTAAAATGTACTTTTTTTTTTCTTTCACTCCCTTTGTTGTTGTGTTTCTTCGCATATGTCTTATTTGTATTTACAAAATAGTGTGTGAATATATGGTATATATGGTACTGTACGCTATATGAATTTATATCATTCGCGTTGTATAAATAATCCGATATAAAAGAAAGTAAACCCTAGCCGGGATTAAAGATAATATTGTTAAGGAACTTAAGACATTTTTCCTGTATATACATACATACAAATATCTATAAATATTGTTATATTTACGCACCTATATACATTTGTGAGAGATATCAACGAAAGACAAATAAAAAAACGCAATGTGAGTATATAAAAAAAAAAGAATATCGATTTGATGTGATATGTTTAAAAAAAACATTTATTATATTATAAAAAAAAATAAATATACTTTCATATTATTATGTACTAAACATATATATAGATAACGATTATATATATGTATCTTGTGTTGTATTTTACAAAATCATTGAATTGTAAATATTATTTAATAGACATTATTTTCTTGTTATATTATTTATTGATATTATTATACATAGAATTATGATTTGATTTACTGTGTGTATATAATATACCAGTATATTTCTATGATTGCCAAAGTCGATACATGTGTATATAAAAATAGACTGTCAATCATTACACAATTATATTGTATACAGTGCGTGTATGCATACAATATACAATGCATATTTTTATGTGGTTTTTTTTTGGATCTATATATTTAGTGGTTTTTGTATTATTAATAATTTTTCTTTGTGAATTATTATTTATAAGAATACTTTCTATATCTTTTTATACAAATCGATTATATAATATACTTTTTTCATCGTTTTTGGCTATCATAGGAAAATGTGATTTGTACAAATGAATTGTTAAATAATGATTATATCTTGAAATTCACCCTCATTTGTATTCGTTGGAAACATTTTTTAGGCAGACATACGTTTATTTATCCGATAATCTTTACCGACGGGAAATTTTTTGTTTGTTGAGCAGGTGTATGTTATTTATGTCTATACATATTGTGATAATAACAATGTAAATAATGAATTTTGGTTTCAAGTATAACCAACCACGGTATAAATCTATATATAGCAATAAACCAATTATCAAAATCATTTAGGTCAAGGATCAAAAATTGATACTTTGCAATATCATATAGATTCATTGCACTCATCCAATAATGTATAATTAGTTTCAAAAACATCTTTAAGTTAATAAATATTATATTGATTTTATGTTATATGACACGTATTATAAAAGAAAATCTTGAATTTATACATATGATAAAAATTGGTATATACATGTGGCCGCTGAAGGCATTTCGAATGTGTACTTTTCAATCTGTTTTTGATTATTTAAGTTCATAATTTGCTATCTAAAAAAAATTTGCATTTTCCACATGTACTAAAAGGTTTTTATTTTATCTTATATATTATGATATAAGCTGGAATAATAAAAAATTAAATAATTTCATGACATAATACTATTAAAATGGATATTCATTTGAAATAATTTATACTTGCTTTAGGGCATCAATTAAATACATTTATAATATTAAAATAATACTGTTCATTAAAATAAAATAAACTAATTGATTCATTATTAAATGTATATAAAAACAAAATCAATTTTATTAAATTTATATATATTTTAACCATGACCTGTATATGCAATTAATATTTTTCAAAAGAGCATATAATGTTTTTAATTTTGTGTTGTTCAAAGAATTCATTACATTTTAATAAAGATTTAATGTGAATAACTGGAAACATGAAAAAAACGTATAATATAAAATATTTAATCAATGAAATTTAATACAAATATAAAATAAATAAATATATGTAAAATTTGTGGCAATCATATTTTTTCTATATATGTATATTGTATATATATACATTGTATAATAAATTCTCAAATATCTTTTATATTTATTTTATTTACATATGTAGCAATAATATATATATATATATATATATATATATATGTATATATATATATAATTATATAAATAATGAATGTGTGAATATAATATTTAATACAGCATTTACATAAATATATGTATACATATTTGTATAATATGGTTTTTCAGAATTGTTTTTGATATATAACTTATAATGTAAATGAAATCAATGTGCTTTGCCGGCGTATATATACCACATTATGTGTATATTATATATTATATATACTTGTAGATAAACTAAAATATATATCTGTGTTTAAAAGTTATTGCTAATATATATGAAAATTCACTATTAAATATATATATATATATATTTATATGCTTGAAAATATCTATATCAAATATATTTTCATTTTATTTCTATTCTTTTGAATACGTGTATTGTACATATTTAGAATATATCCTTTAGTTTTATGCTTTAAATTTTGCATTCATTAAAATTCAATTCTAACTTTTAACATAAACTATAGATATATATACACATGAGCGTTATATTTTTGGTACACGTATTTTAACAATGCAGAACCGATATGTACAGTATAAAAGGCTATATATACGACCCAGTGAATCGTATATACATTACATAATATTTTGTATATATACATACATAAAATACATACGGTATAGGTGATAAGACCTATATATAAATTTATCGTTTTTACATTAATTATTATGCCATCCACATTGAATTCGTACACCAAAGATTAGTAATTATATAAAAATTACATAAAATTACCGCACCATTGGTGAAGATATCAGTTACAGACAATTTTTTGAGATAATAATACAAATAATAATCAATTTTACTAGGACTGCTATTAATTTTATTAGCCAACTATTCAAAGTTCTTTCTTATAATAGTTATAAATGTTTTCGCTTCAGAAAGTCAGTTGTATTAAAAAAAAGGTTCAATATTAACATCATAGACTTCAAAACATCTAAAATGTACTGTATCCTGATATTATACTCCATATATACAATATGATATCTATCTATTATATATACCTAAACATATTTTATAATATATTCATAAAATTTTTCATTTAAACAATTCACCACAATAGTAAGTATATATCCAATATATATGCATTCATTTCTATATAATTTTATATACCTATATATGGGATGTTAATGTATTGTATAATATAAATATATATAATAAAGTTTGTTCTATATATTTTCAAAATATGGGTTTTTACTTGAAAATGACAAAGAGAAATATCACATATAAATACAATATAAATATGGTTATAATACTTTATAAATAATAAAATACTTTATTGTATGTACAAAATTTAAGCTACTATTATATATACAAGTATAATATCAACCACTATATTTATAACTATAATATAATTTTAGCAAAATAAAAAAAAAAACAGAAAAAAGGGTGGTACAGTCTATATCCCATGTACATTTATTTTATTTGTACTATATACATATATAGAAAATGTTTTCTGTACACAATATGTATAGAAAACCGACATTTATTCAATTGTTTGGGTATAGAATTGCATAATGCGAATATGTGAAAAAGGGTTTTCTATACATATATAGTTATAGATAGATATGTATTCAATGAAATAAAACCACCAACTGTGTGAACATCGAACAATGTTTTCGTATTTGTACACTAAACTTTTTTTTAATATATGTATGTATCTTGAAGTATAATATACATTAGATTTATATAAAAAATGGAGCTGCCCAAATATTATTTCACTTGATAAGAACCAATTATAATCTAAATTAGGATGGTTTTAACGCCAATTTCTAACTTATCCAACATAAAGATTATTAATTTTTATTGATCCTCTTTAATAATACTAATTTAAACACCAATTCTGAAAAAAATAACCACAAAGGTATTATTATAATAAAATAATTGCCTTACTATACGAATATAATCATGAATTTATCAATCACAACTTCAAAAATTTTCGGAATTGTTATACTTATTTTTTTATTGCGACTCCTGATCTTGGCCAATAATGATGATCTGTACAAATATTATTTACATATAATCGTTTCTATACTTTACAATAATAAACTAAATAAAAAAGAAGAAAAATGAACTGCAAATAAAAAATAGAAATTTTCTTTTACTCTTCTATAGTTATAAATAACTATATATTTTTTTTATACGGGTTCCCAAATTTTTATTTATTTTATATATAGTCTGTATATCCGGCGAAATATTTATAGGGATATACGTGAAATTTTTATATGTACAGTAACGTGAGAACTTTTTTGTGCACTAAATATACTACCTTTTACGATGTATATGAGGATATGGATATCACATCTTTTTTTAATTATATTTATAATAACAAAATCTCCAAAAAATGATCTTTAATTCGATAAATCACGTTTTATCAATTATTATTTTGTAAAATTTACCCTATATAAGATTACTAATTAGAATATGATTAATTTAAGATTGTAAACATGTTACTTATTCCTAGTACCTTTGATTTTTGAATCAATTCCAACTATTATATTTATTACTTACTTATTAGTCACATCGGAATTTAATCTGAATTTACTATCATCATAATGTGAGTCATTTCTATAATTGTTTAAAATAAAATAATATTGCTATTTTTATCTTTATGGAAAACACTTAAAGTTCAAAAAAAAGTGTACTTATGACAGAACAGAAAATGTGGTAAATTATGTGAACGTATCATTATTTGGATACATTAAATTATATAAAAAGAAATTTTGTTTTGTTATAAAAATAGCAAATAAACATATATAAAGAGTTTTTTTTTCCTATAATGTGGTATTTTATGATTCATCATCATATAACTCTATATGAATGATAGAGTACATTTAGTTGTATATATAGAATAGAAAATCAACATAAACCCTTATATTTGAATCTTCTTTTTAAAAATAAAATTACATATAGTTTTTATTTTATATCTTTTTGATATAGAATTCCTATATATAGTAAATTATTCTATTCCACCAAATTTACATAATTACAACCGATAAAAGTACCTGCAGATTTTATTGCGATGATAAAGAAATAAAATGTATGCATTCATTTTTTTTTAAATCAGATAAAATATATTTTCTATGAGATTTTCTATCCATTGGTAAATGATTTCATTATATTTATAATATATGAAAAAAAAACATTATTTAATATAATTTAATAATAATAATAATAATAATGGTATCTAAATATTTGTATTATTACTTATACATGCCGTGTATTATAAATATACGGATGCTCGGTCTAATTTATTTATATTTTTTTTTCCTATTTTTTATTGTATATATTTATTTATTTATTCGGTTTTCATAAATAAAATAAATACATAAACATATAATCTAAATAATAATTTTATATAAATATACTATACCTGTATAATAAAACGGTGATGAATAGCATGTTATAAATAATGTTATTAATAATTGCATTTCATCTGTTTTGCTGATAAACCAGTTCACTTCCATTCGATTTATAAATATATATGTATATATATATATATATATTATATATTATATATTATAATATAAAATAATGTTTCATATAAAATATAATGTACCTGTGATAATTATATCAAAATGATGAACATTATAAAATATATCCGTCGTCATAAATATAAATATATAGATATATACGATACGGGAATATATATAATATACTACATGATGCATTTATATATAATTATTTTACTCTGATTAAAATGCGATGATAATAAACCTGTATGTATAATAAATGCTATATAGAATCTAGATTATTATATACATATATATATATATATATATATATGATATTTCGATTTAGTGCATATACTCATCGTTGTACATATACAGTATTATATATTCATCTACGTTTATATATATATAACGATATAGAATTAAATGTACATGTGAAGAATATTTCAGTTATATACGGTCAATGATTTATTAATCTCTATTTTATATGTTGTTTTGTTATATACATATATATAAAATATTTTCTATATATACAATTCATATACTTGAATTGCAATTTCATATTCAACATAAACATATATACTTTATAAATATATTATGATGATATTATTATATATTGAAAGTCTTTTAATTTATTATATTTTGTATTAAAATTATCTATTAATAAACATAATGATTATGTTTGATGTTGTTGAATACATTTATAATTTTCTGCAAATACCAAATAAACATTTTTCTATAAGTATAGTTTTTAAATTAAAATAAACTCTGTATCATTGTGATTAATATAAAAATGTAAATTATTTTATTTAAAGTTTATATAGATTAATATTATATTGGAATATTATAATTACCTCATTTAATCGAAAAGTTTTATCCGATATATAATATCAGATATAGTAATTATTGTAAAATGAAAAGAAAAATGTGTTATAAAAGCATGAGAGAATATATTCAAATCCTTAAAGGCATTTGGTCATTTATGCAGTCAGAATCAATATTCTATTAGAGAATTTTATAGAGTTAAGTTGGATAAAAATATAGAAAAGCTTAAAAGATTATTTTTCATAATTGGATTGGTTTGATGATAGGATTGAAACGATTATTATTATTATTATTTATGTATTGGTTTATCAATAATATAACAGAGTTTAACTGTATAGTGTACATATATACAATTAAGGATATATAAATGTTGGGTTTAAATAACCTTTTTTTTTATTTTTGGTTGATTTAAGAACTAAATACTATACATAATATATAACCGATATACTTTTGTTATAATATTGATTTCACCTATAGATAGACATAAATTTGCTCATTTAATTTATATCAAACCGAATAATACAAAATTGTGGATTTTTTTCTTTTTTGTTCAATTTTTTTTTTATTGCGGCACATATACTAATATATTGTGACTTTTTATAACATACTTTGGAAAGCAAATATCTATAATATAGCATAGAAAAGAAAAGCATACAGGTATTTATAAAATATATATATTTTAACTTAAAGAATGCATATATGTACTTAATGCTTTGATGCGAAAGGAATATCGTTAAGTGAAATGAAATCCTATTAGTGAATTATGTATATATTATATATACCAGTAGTAATGTACTTTATTTTTTTATTTATATATTTGTACATGTTTTGTTAAATTTGGCAGTAAAAATACCAATATAAAAAAGCAAAAAAAAAAAAATTCATTGAAAAGAAATAATATACTGAAAACATTTTTATGATTTTTATCTTTAGAATTAGATTTTTATTTCTTACAATATATTTTCAAAATAATTGTAAATATATATTCTTATATACATATTATTATAGTCTCTATAATATTCTATACTTTATACGATAAAGTTATATATAACTTTGTATATAATCGCAGTTATAGAAAATCCATTTTATATCTATAAAAATAAAATAGGTACACATACACCGTAAGAATAAATACCGCGAATAGGAAAATATCAAATAACAGATTTTCCATTTAATTTATATTCAAAATAGACTATTTATTTATTTATTCTATATATATCTTTTACATCAACATATTATATTATTATACTCTTATATACCTTCAACATTTTTTTTTCTATATATATATATATAATATAAATTATTTCACATATAATATTTATTTTATGTATTATTTTATTTTTGTATACTCTTATAAACGTATATGTATATTTCAGAATTTCCATAAACTTAAATTAAATGCATCGCATTGTGTATGCAAAGTATACAAGCAAAAAAAGAAAAATAAATAAACAGAAAAAAAAACTTTCCATTTTTCTATGTGAAAATTCACAAAATACTATGTATTTTTTTTTATACTTAATGTGAAAGAAATATAAAATGATTTGAATTTGACAAAATAAAAACAATATTCTTATACATTTATATATTTATATATGTGGTACCACAAATATTCTATTTATACTTATATATTGTGTTGTGTATATACGATAAGAAGATAAAATATAAATAAAAAAAAGTTTTTATATACTCTCTCTATATAAATATATATATCTAATATATTTATCTATATATTTATATTTATTTTTTTTTATCTCAATATATCTTGCACGACTATATATATATATATATATATATTTGTTTGAAACTGATATATACATTGTCCATACAAAATCATTTATATTCATATATTTAGACATAAATATTTATGAAGGATATATTATGTATATATGTAAAATATATTACACGTTCAATTTATATATGCAAACCTTTATATATTTTTATAAATAAATAAATAGACAATCATATACAGACACTTATAAATTGGAATGGAATATATATATATATGTATATATTAAATATAAGATAATATACACAATTCTAAATGAAATTTAAAATCAATTCCAATAAATATATTATATATAATTTTTTTTTGTAGTAATATATAAGTGAAATAGCAAATAAAATAAAATTTTCTTATATAGATTTTTATTTTTAGATACAAATATCTATCTATAATATATCGTAAATCGAAATGATACGTATATATATTTGTATGAAAGAATTTTATATATACAGTACAGATTGACCAATTGTCCTTTTATATTCTGCAAAAATTTACATACAAAATGATTGAATTTTTTTTATTATTATATATGTGTATATTTTCTCCATATATCTACGTTCATTTAAATTTGATTGAAATAGAAATAAAATATACATCCATACCTCTTATATATATACGTCCTGATTTAATTTAAATATGTATTCATCCACCATTAAATAATATGATTTTATATTGTGTGTAGTTGAAATTAACATTTTATGATATAACACACACACACACACACACACAAATAACAGATGCGATCCATTTAATTTTATTATCATGAACATTTTCTTCGAACACTTATTTCGGGCATTATCACATATTTTTTTTTAATCCTATTAAGATTATAAACATATATAATATGTATATACACAATAATTTTAAGTAAAATACATCTTTAATTTAATCGTGTTTATATATAACATTTTATATCATGAATATCAAATTAAAACATTAAAAACATATATATATATAAAAATACGGACGTTTCAAGGTAAATTATTTCCTTTTTTTAGTTTTATGTTACACAATATGCGTTTATATTTTGTAATACCTTTTTAAAAATTCTTAAGTGATTTTTTTTTTAATAATATTGAAATCATGTTAAGGATAGGATAGAGAAAAAATAATATTAAACACGATTATTGCATATTAATTCTATATGTACTTTAATACATTGCTTTTAATCCATAAATACTTGAACTGTCATTAAAATAAAAGTGATTCATCACTTAAAACACCGATTAAATGGTTTATAAATATTATAATAATTATGAAAACCAGTAACTATATGCATGGATATAATAATCAAGATAACATAAAATAAATTCAACCAAACGTTAATAATTGATAACAATTGATATAATTTATTTTCCAAAAACATCTGTAGTCCACTTCTATTGAATATATTTTGAAAATTCTATATAGTAAACGTAAATTTAATATGCATAATCCATTCTCTTATTTATAATATTTTTTCAAATATATACAATACTAAATAATCATACATAAAAATTTTTTTATATCGCATATCCACATAAAAATGAACATTCATTTCTTTTAAATTTTTATAATATAAAATTTTTTTTTTAACTATATGGAAAAAATATATGTAAAATACTTAATTCATTTCATGTAATTATACTTTAACAAACCTCAAAATATGTTAAAAATAACATATATTTATAAAACACGGAAAATATATTTTTTTTATATAAAATAATATAAACCATTAAACATCATGTTTTTGGATATATACATTTTCCAAATTTATTTTTATGCATTCATATACAAATATTTACATGGGCTTTATTTCTATTTATATATAAAAGATACACTATATCGAAAATGTAATCATACACTTGAACAAAAATTTAATTTAAACAACAACATATAATTTCTGTCATTATCGCAAATTGTTCACGTTTCCAATATGCTCACATATTTATCTATATTTACATTTCAGCAGAGTGGTTTTGATATTCTTCTTTCAACTTTGGAGGTGTGATTACCCTTTTGATATAGTGTACAATGTAAATTATACCAGGATTTCAAGAAAGTTTTAAATGAAATTATGAATATTTAATTATATTTATGTTTTTATGTATATAATAATACAAACATTTTTGATAAGAAGAACATGTCATATATATATATATTATATATATATATCTATGTATATTTACATGATAAATAAACTGGAATATATATATATATATATATATATATATATATATATATATATTCAAACACATTCATTATATGATGATAATATATATAAATAAACTCTTATATTTTTAGCAGAATCTTTAAGATTTAAATATACGTATTTCTATATGAAAGTAAATTTTATGTAATTATTTAAAAATTTATAATATTTTACACCTTAATTTAAAATTCATTTAAAATTTATATCACACAATTTGCAGAATTTCTTCTTTCATCATATATATATATGTATATATATTTGTATATTTATATTCCATTCCATTATAATATTTAAGATTGTTAACTTAAGTGTGCACACTGTGTATGTACATATGATGATATAATTAAAAAGATATATAAAATATCATTTCACTATATGTGTTAATGTGGTTTTTGTTATCAAACCAAAAGATTTGAAAATGTGTTAACAATTCATAATTGTGTTGAAATTATTTAAGGATTTTTATATATATATATATACATATTTATCTTTTCTATATTAACAAATGTGTATCTTAACTGTTTATAATATAAATATATAAAATCGTTTATATACAATATTCATTTTACTATATATATGAAAATAAACGGTTATATTGTGTTATATAATGTTATACTACAGTATATAACATGTAAACCCCACTAACATTCCAGTATTATTTTATTTTTTCCTCAAAATATATTCACTTTATTAGTATTTAAACCATCATATTGTAAACGTTCAACGCAGTCTATATGATATGCTAATTTTTGTTTAACCTTTAGTCTTAAAAAAAATATATATATATATGGTTTGTACTTTTTTATTCAAAAATAACTTTCAATTTTTGTTTTTTATGAATTCTAATTCAGAATCTTTCTTTCAATTAAATATTATTTACATATTTTAAATATGTATATATACAAACCAACAAACAAAAACCTTACCTTTAGGAATTTATTACCGTCTGTTTGATTATTTTTTCTTTTCTTTTTAATTTTGTGTAAGTTAAATATAAATGCATATTTAATCAATTTATAAATATACATTTTATAAATTATATGCGCGTACAAAAAAACCAACCGAGATTATCCAATATAAAAACACGTGCAGATATAACAAATTAAGAAGAGGATAATGGATTTAAAAATAATCGAGTGTCTTGCGAGAATATATCAATAAAAAATCTATACAGAATTATAATAATTTATAATCAGTATTTTAATTTTTTATTTTAATACATTATTTATATACTTATGTCTGAAAGAATTAATGAATTTAATTTATTATCTATATATCATTATAATATTATATATATATATATATATATATATTCTTATAATATTAAAATTCTTATACTGATTTTATACTATATGTGTAAATATAAAAAAAAAATCAGTATTTATTAATTCATTTTCTTTTCATTATATACATATATGTATATGTATAAAATATATTATCGTATATATAATCGGAAATGTGCATTTATTATTGATGTATCGTCACTCAATTTCATTGTAAAACAACAATAATTTATATATAGAAAAAAAGAGGGTCATTTTCAATATCAATAAAAAAAAAATATCCAATATAAATATTCAATACACAAAACATTTTACATTCTATATAAGTGTATATATAGACGAATATCATGTCGTACACGCATTTTGTTTTATATATTTGTTTATATTTTTTGTTATCTATATTATATATTTATTTCCATCCATATATATTTATTTTATTATTTTATTCGATGTTAAATGCACATAAAATAAAATATATATCTTTTTAATAGATTACATAAATTTGTATTTAAATGTATTAGACACAAAGTTTTTGTTAATATGCTTAACATTACATGACTTCATACTATATATAAATATTTTTATATTTTTGTATATTTATATATATATATATATATATAGAAAAGGTCTAAGTGCTTTACTGATAAAATCGTTATTAACTTTATTTTTGTTTTGTCTTTTTTTTTTGTTTTGTTTTTAATTTCTATTTAAAATTTTATTTTTATAATATGTTGTTAGAACAAAAAAAAACTGCATCAATGTAACGCATTCATATACTACTTAGAATAAAATCTTATCTTTCTTATACCATTATTTCAAAATTAAACAAAATCGTATTTTCTTTGACTCATATAGATGACCATCATACATATAGTTAGTATAGCTTATTATATGGTTCTATATTGATAAATTTTTAAGTATATTTTGATATACCCATGTATATTTAATTACTTTTTATAAAATAAAATAAAATAAAGCACTTAACGATTGATTATGTTTGTTTAAGTGGATTATATTATATATTTAGATAACACAAATATTTTTTTTTATTAACCTTTAAATGAATCATCTTTTTTAGTAAAAATAAAAATAAATAAACTTAACTATGGTACCATTTTATTTTATAAATATGTATTAGAAAAAAGGTTTTACAAGATATCATAAAAATATATTTATTTTGTTCTAAATATCAAATTATCTATATATTGTTGAGTCTGTATATATAGACTCTTTTCCGTAATGATTTCAATTAATTTGATTTCATTTCAAAGATTAATAAGAAATATATTTTAGATACATTTTAGAATACCTATAAATCGTCAATAATGCAATGCTCATATTTTTTATAAACTATATAGATTCAAATTGAACCATAGAAACAACTTACCATTATCAAGTAAAAAATTACAAAAAACATATTATCAAAATTCTTCTAAAATTATTCTTCTTAGCAATAAATCTATAGGAAATTCAATTAACCATAAAGGTGTGTCTATTTTTATGTAAATATAATTTAAATTGTGTTTTTTTTCTTCTTCTTATTTTATGTTTTTCATTATGTTTAAATATTTTAATAAAATGTTATCAAAATTTTTTTTAATAATATATAATATAAAAAATAAATTATTTTATGAATGAAATTATACAGAAATTATTTGTATGGTTTTGGATGTATGATATTATATTTTGTTTGTTCAAAATTTAAACGTTTTACACACTCCATGTATGCGTTGTTTTCAAGGAAATGTCTTTTAAAATTATAATTTATTACATATACGTATATTTATTCATGTTGTTTTGTATGCACGCTTACTGAAAATAAACAAAATATTAAAATATATAATATAATGCGATGATTTAAGTTATTTTATGGAATAGTAAATATTTATGGAATGGAATCGAAAAAAGTTATAAAGAACTTGGTTGTTAAAGCACTTACAATTCTATCCTATTAATCGAGTAATTATGGAGTTTGTTTTGGGTAATAACAAAAATAATGAATTGGATTTACTATTTTGTTGAGAATCATGATTAGTTAAGTCTAAAAACTGGTATTCAAACTTATTCGTTCGGCTACAGAACTAACTAGAAATCTCTATTGATCTCCAGTAGTATAAAACTGAAATCAAATTCGAACAATACAAAATAACTATGTCACACAATTTGCGATTTCAATATTTCGAATTTAATACAAAATACAATTTCTGATTTTTGAACCATGATAATCGGTGTATACACACATAGTTATGTCTATTAAATAAAATAAATATTATATATAAAAGGTGAGAAAAAGATTAATATTAAATTAAATTTATAATATATGTTCATGCATTCCATTTAACATTTGTTTTTAAATGCAATAATGACATTTTTTTGTTTTACAAAGAATTATTGTTAAGAATACATATTTATAATATTGAAAATTGTTAAATATTTATAAAATGAAATTTAAAACAAAAAGTATATTCTATTAAAATTTATTCATTGTGATACTTTTAACAATGAATATAAATTTATACATAATATTTATATTATTATATAATAAAAAAGAATTTTAAATTATTATACAGGTATAATAGTTATGTTTATAAAATACCCTCAATTCAATAATAATTTATTTTTAAAAAATATGACATTTGTTATATGCATATGAATGTTATATGCATATGAATAACGCTTATTCATTCTGTGTATTAAACACGCCACATCTAAAACTAATTTTGAATATTTTATTTATAATTTTATTTTAATAATTTTAATAAAAATGTACATATTTTCAAATTTGGAATAGAAATAGATAATTTGTATATAATTTAATCCAAATAAAAAAATTTAGAAAAATTTAACTAATAAATTTCGTTTTCTATTATTTTCATTACAGATGACATATCGATTATCACCATTAAAAATTATTTTATTATTTAAAATTTATCAATAATTTAACGATTATATTAATAAATACGACGCGAAACCGATACAATTCAATTATTTGAATTTGAATATAATTTTGTAATTAAAAAAAAAATATAATATTTTTTTTAATTTGCATAGTTATACCATGCAAATAATATTACAAATTAGCAATAACTATCATCATCATCATCATCATCATAGTCATCGTGGTCATCAACTTGGAAAAGAAAGATAGAAATGAATTTAAAAAATAGTTTATATTTATACCTGTTATGCCTTATATTATATAATATAAATATTATAAAATGTGAATCGGTTAATAAAGATAAAAAAAGTGATATAATTACGGATTTATCTGATTTACCAACAAAATTCGGCGATGAAGATGATGTAATTAAAGTAAATGTACAACATGATAAAAAATCGTCATCATCACAAGGTGCAACATCCGCATCATCATCGGCATCATCATCCGCATCGTCAGGATCATTAGCATCCGATACTTTAGATAATCATAATGATAATAGAAAAAATAATAATGGTGGTGGTGGTGGCGCCAATCGACATTTAGATCATTTTGGATTTGATGATGATGCAGATGATGATGATGAGGAATATGATGAGGAAGATTCAATATTATCGCAACATTTTCCAAATAAAGATGATGTAGATGATTCAGAATATAAAAATGCCGATTATGAAGAATTGGGACCAACATTAGATAATTTCGGTGCAAAATTAGATGGTACCGGTAGCGGTGATGAATTACCGATATTTTTATCAGAACCACAAAGTACATATGTTATACGTAATCGTCCGGCATATTTAAAATGTAAAGCAGCACATGCATTGGAGGTAATTAATTATTATATATAGAAAATATAGATAAATAAATTAAAAAAACTATATACTTTATAGGTGTATGTGATTTATTTTTTATTGTACTAATCGCATATATTGAAACAAAAATGTATCTATAATATATTTAAACAATAACTCATTTAATTTATTAATGACTCCGTATATGCGCTTATATACTCCATAAAAGATATGTGTATAATAAAAAAAAATAGATATGAATATAAGGTGCATGCTATAAATTTCTTTTCTTCTACATACTTGCATATATATTTAAATAGTAAATATTTTTATTACATATACATAAATTTTTTGTTGTCTCCTTTTAAAAATAGTGGCGCCCAACATCCTTTTCTTTTTTGTTTTTTTTTTTTTATTGATGTAACTGAAATTAACAAACAAATATATACATAACCGAAAATGAATGAAAAATAATAATAAAAAAAAAGACGAGAAAACAGACTATATATTAAAAATATAAATTAAAGCAAACGCATTTATGTATTGTATATGTAGGTATATTATATAGTTTAGAAACAGTCCTTACAAATATAGATAATTCACATTCGTTTGAATATATGTATGTAGTTTGTTGCGTGTTTATTATAGAAAATATATAATTGTATCGCGACAAGACGATGAAAAATTCATAGACATATAATACTTATTATCAATATTATCTATATATTTAATACCTTAAATTCTTTCCACTTTACATTGTTCTTGTATTCTAAATAAATTGTAACCGCCGCGCCGGTAAGCCGCCATAACATTTATGTACTTGTACTAGCAATATATTTTCTACATTTTCGAATTCATTTATTTCGACAATCTGTTTGATTATATCACACTAAATAAAAATATTCTTTATATATCCATATAAGTTGTTCTTTAAACACGAAAACAAAAAATAACAAAATGTTAGTACTTTTAAAATTTTTAGGAAAAAATATATTACCATTTGGAATAAAAAGAAACCAAATAGATAACTGCTTTTAAAATAATTAGATCTATTTTGTAGATTATAAATTTTATGTTCCTATTAGTATGTTCAGTATATACATTTTTACATAAAATCAGGCATATACTATATATATTCATACGACAGAGTCATTTTGTGTCTTGTTCTTCTTAACTATTCAAATATTTTATGTATATACCATATAATATATATATTTTATTTCATTTCTATTATACATTCTATATACGTATGTATATATAGTCAAACAGTATAAGTATATAAATACAGATATGTGCATTGAAACATATATATATGGGGGATCTTCTGCGGATATACACATATTCTTATACGACTATACGTGTATGTATATTAATATCTTATATATATATTTATATAAAAGATAACATCCACATACAATTATTATATTGTAAGTATATTCACGTACATCAAAATATATACACATTATGTTTATATAACATCATAATATACATATTTATATATATATATAAATATATATCACACGAAATATTACATATATAATACAATGTGTGCAATTTTAAACCCTATAATATAAACTTTAAAACCATACATAAACCCTTGCAATTTGATCATGTATACCAAATATATGGTGATTTTATGCATTTATATATATACAATATATGTAAATCTATTCTAAATATAAGTATAAGCATATACACATAAATGGTGATTATATACGATGATAATGGCTATGATATAATACGGTAATATTAGATATTTTTCTTTATTTATAAACATACAATTTACCTATATATATATATATATATATATATAGCCTTGTTGTATATATATATATGAATATCTAATATCATATATATATAAATTTGTGGTTTAGTTTTCGCACACAGGTGCTAACAACCCTCATATCATCATTGTCCCATTGCATTTCATATTTATATACATTTACAAATACATTCGTTTTTACGAAAATTTGTGATATATGACTGTAATATAGCTACATTTATGACTAAAATATAACATATTTAAATGGTATTTAATTGTATATTATGGTAGAAATGTGGTAAAAAAAGGGATATACACTGATATCCTTTATATATATACAAATAATAAAGTTTATGTAAATTTATTTTTTTAAAAAATATGAATATACTTTTAAAAAATACAATAATATCGCGTATTATCATATGCGTATATCACATCACACATGGTGAATGTAAAAAAATATCAGGTAAAATTTAGTTGCTTTTTACAGTCTATCATATATTTATATATACAAAAACAATTTCGCCACCACAACCATTGTTCTGATTCATCATCGCAAATCAAATTAAATATGCATAATACGTGCATATATATCCTATATACATATATTGTTTATTTTCATATGAATGTATATGCATTTAGTTATTTATATGCAAATTGCTTGTTTGCAATATATATATATTTGAATAACCACAACACAATACATATTAAAAAGATGATTATGATCTTAAAAAATAAAAAAAAAAAAATACACAACATAAATTACAAATGTTGGACGTTCAATCGTCGATTGTGATAAGAAATTTATAATATATTTTAGGGAAATGATACTTTTTTTTGCATATTTTATTTTCTACAAAATAAATTAAAATAATGCGTATGCGTAGATATAGTAATGTATAAATAGAAATGAACTTTAATTTTTAAAATAAATATATTTAATTATATATTATAGATATATAATACCTTAAAAATATGATAATTAATTGCAATTTTGCATGTGAATACGTTGTTATACTTATAATATTTATATTTATGTGGTAAGTTAGGTAAAATTAATTATAATTTAACGCCATCCAATTTGTTTCATCAATTTATCAAAGTAATGTTTTTAATAGTTTTTTGCCATATAATGTACAATAATCTGTTTTTTTGACCAAATATACAGATATGGTGCCGATGTAATAAGGTATAACGATTACAAACATTACCATTTATCAGCCACCTAACATTGCCCATAAAATATTGTTTTCGAAAATGTCATGGAGAATAAAATTGTCACAGTTTTTATTGCAATGAAAACAATAACTTGCCTATACTAATATACAGACTATATATAAAAATTCATTTAAATTAATAACTAAAAATATTGATATATATATATATATACAAAAAAAATTAACTTAACCTTTAAATTTTATACATTTTTAATGATTTTAATTATATAATCATATATATAGTTAAAATTCAAATGCAGTGGCAGTTCACAAACACCACCATCAACAGGTGAATCTCATGTTGATCCTCATACCGGTGTACAATTACAAGAAGTAACAGCAACAATATCAAAAGATTTAGTATTTGAATATTTTGGTAATGTATTTAAATGTGAATGTCATGCATGGTCGCCTCGAGGTAAAGCTAAAAGTCAACCAGCTACCGTTGAAGTTGCATGTAAGTATTATTATATATACTATAATCTATACAATATATTCATTATTTTCATAATAATAATAATAAAAAAAAAAGTAAAAAAATATTTTAATTTAATACGTATGCAATAAAATAGTATACAAAATTTACAATTTATTTATATACGATTTTATATATTATAATGATATGAATTGATATTACAATCAATTTTTATATACCTGTATAGTAATTGTATATATATTTTATAAACATAATTTTGCTGATGGCAAAATAAAACATTTAACAAATAAACAAAAAAGAAAAACACAGAATTATTTCATATATCTATATATTTTATGATATTATATACAACACATATATAACACATCCATTTATTGTAAAAAAAAAATTTCATTTCGATACGGATAATTTCGCTAAACGATTTATATGTGCAATAATATGAAATTATTACATCGGATTTAATGGTCTATAAGGTATATTTTTCATTTCAAATTCACATATATATTAAATATACGATTATTTGTACGAATATATGTATATTGTTAAATGTTGATGAGTTGTACCACCCGTTTTGCTTATTATAAAAAATAAATTGATTATTTTATAAAGTACAAAAATAAATAAAAATATAAAAAAAACTTCATCGATATATCTCTTTAAAATAAAATAAAACACAAATAAATAAAAAAACCAAAAATTTATTTTTAAAGTTATATTTGATAATAAAATAATGCCTTAAGATATTTTCATTATGAATATTATATATATTTATACGAAATTCTTATTAATATGATTCGACGATTAAATTAGAATTTATATGGATATAAACTATAAATATCTTTTAACTTTTAAACAAATACATAATTTCTATTTTATATAAATATATGCATCATAAGGTAGTGGCGATATTATAAAATTTATAAAATATTTATATACCAAATATTTTATTATACATTTAATGATAAAAAATAATATAATATAAAATGAAATCAATTTCTCTGTATACGAGAGGCATATTTTGGAAAATGTTATATGTATATACCAACAATATCATATGGTATAATAAAATTTTTTTACGATATATACCTACATAAAATTACGTTTCATATTAAAATGAGTTTTAAATTTCACTTCCTATAAAGTATTGATTTCTTTATTTTTTTGGAATAATAAAAAATAAAACTTGCGGCAGTTATTAGTTAATGCAATAAATGTCAACTGGATATTTTTAATGAATTTAAATTAAAGTTTTTGTTTGTGATAAAGTTCTTATACTCCATTTAAAATTATTTTTGATAATCTGATATGTATGGTTTGCTAATTTCATATTGTTGAAAACAATCAATAAAAAATATACACAAAAGCCTTTTTTTTAGTTTAAAGCTGCTTTTGTTATGTTAACTATCGTTTTCTGTAAATCTTATATTTTATTTTATTCATTTAATAGTTGTTTTTAAATTATCTTGATTTTATGTTGATACTTTTTTAATTTTATTTCTAATTTTTAAAATATGTAATCATATATTTTTTCAATTAAATCCGGTATTTTTCAAATCAATTCAATTTTATTGGCTATACCTTTTTTTTATTTTATATCATAAATCAATAACATAAAATAAAGTTAAAATTTATTTCATATATACTGTAATATTGTATATCTCTATATCTCTATAGATGCATTTATTTTACAAAAAATTGTCTCATACATAAATACAAATAAATTATATAATCATTATTGATATATTCGGATTAGATTTTATAATCCATTTATTATAAGAATAGTTTTTTTGTTTAAATTTAAACTCTATAAAAAATCTCATTTTAATTTCTTTTTTCCCATGATATTTCAATTTTAATAATTGAATTATTTATATAAATGTACAAATCTTGTACTTCAAAAATAAAAAAAAACAGTATTTATAATCAAAAATATAAAGGAATAATAAATAATTCATGAATATAAGCAAAACACAAATAAAAAATGAGTTCATTAAAACTAAAAATAAAAATAAAATACCTTGTTGATTTAATTATAAGTCTGTAGATTTTTATTTTAACTATATTTAGACTAAATTCATATATATAATATATATAAAATAACCGTGTTTTGATGCAATTGGAGAAGAAGCTCTATAAAATAAAATATTTTGTTGTCACTGCAATAATAAAAAAGAGTGTACGACCATCAATATACATGATTGAAAGTATGTCAAACATTTTTGTGTTTTTTTTTTTGCAATTTAATTCTATTGATTATTTTTTTTATTTCATGTTGTGTGAAATGTCTATTAAAATATTGCAGATTGCAAATGCGATTTTTAACTTAATTCTTTCATATATAGATTATTATGATTTAAAATGATTATGGCAAAAAATTTAACATTCTAATTTTGGATTTTGGTTTTATAATTTTCATATAAAATTATGCATACCCATTTATTTCTCTTTATAATAAAGACTATATATAATATAAATCTATTTTTTATATGATACACTCGCAGTCATAATTTTTATTTAAACAGTTCATTATTTAAATTAATTATTGAAATCTTGAAGTACGGTCGAGAAAATCGAAATTTCATTATATATGATATACAATAAAAACTAACAAAAAAAAGTATATAGTTTTTATTATACATTTCAAATAGTAATAAAAAAAAAGTTATTACTTCGTATAAAATGCATATATAATAAATATATAATATATAGAGAAATTACTTTCAAATTACATAATATATTTACATTTTTTCTATACAATTTTTATACGATGAAAATATAATTTAAAATATAAAACTTTATATACATATAGATACAAAATATTTCACCAATATTACGATTATTAATTTTTTTTATAGTCATAAAATATATAGGAAATAATAATGTATCTCCGGTTTATATATCAGGGTGTTTCACATTTCCATTCGATTCCATTCGAATTCCATACCTATCAAAATTACAGAGATATTTGCATCACCCACGGTATTTGAATTTCTATTTATTTAAAAAAAAAATAAAGACCTTAATTAACAGAATTATTGAGTTCATTAAAAGTGAATTCGCACAAAATGTGAAATCCAGAAATGGTGAAATTTGAGGATTAAATCCTGTTACAGTAGGGATAAAAAACAAAATATTTGTGTATATAAAAAGAAAATCTCATGTGATTATAAATATTCTTTATTACATTGTTAAATTGGACAAAAAAAAGTGTAATTTTCGTGATATAATATATGAAACACGCTAATCCTTATATAATTCGCATCATATATATAGTATAGATACATTTTTATATAGAAATCTGCTTATACATAAACTGCAAATAAATCTATACAATGTATTTATCAAAATAGAAAAAAAAATTGAATAAAAGTACTCTATATGGTTAATATTACAGATTATAGAAAAGAATATATATATATATTCATTCATTGCATGACTTGTATTTATATATCTATGTATATTCATATGCATGTTCAAATATATTATATATTGATTTTTTAGGAAAATGTATATATACTAAATAGTAAATAGACATCACATACACTCACACATTAACATCCTATAACATTCAATAGAAAACGGATTATATGTTCAATTTCATGTGTCAGAAAAATTGGAGCTTTAGAATTATGTATATAATATATACATTTTATAAGAAAATATCGTGTCAAAGAAGAGATATTGAAAATTAAATATCATTGAAAATATCTTTTATACTAAATATATACATTTGTACATATAATTTATATCGAATAATATTTGGTGTAGGTATACTATATATTTTGAATTTGTATATATAAAATTTATTTATGGATTATATATTTTAATATCCATGGCTTAAAATGAAAGATTTTCCATTCATTCGTAAACCATATTGGTAAAAGATTTTATCAACCATTATACTTACTTGAAATATAGATTTATTTAAATTCATTCATATTTTCTTCCTTTATACTTCAAATATTGTTAATTAAAATTGTGAACTATAAAGTTTCATTACTTTTATTTATTATTTTCCCATGGATATTAATGAAAACATAAGAAATGATTTAAACTTGCTTTAAATTTTATGTTTTCAATGGTTATCTACACAAACTTTTTCTTCTACAAAGCACAAATAGTTTAACAATTTATTTTAGAACATAAATTTAATACACTTTTGCTAAAATAAAAACAGACAAAAATAGTAAATATAATATATATATATATATAACAAACAATGAATGATTTTTATTATATAAACATAACAAAATTTCATCATATAGATGCAAAAAAAATCCATCTATATAAAAACAATATCTATCTGATGGCAAATTCTTATTCTCATATTTAGCGACATGAGATTTTATTTTAAAGGAAGACAAGTACATTATATAAACATTTATAGATAAAAAATAAACAATAAATAAATAAAAGTGAATTTTGTTCTTTATTAAATAATAATAATAATAATAAAAGCATTCTTTTTCATACACAATACTCGATATAGTTGTCGTAGAGATGTGTAGTTATTTATTTTTCCCAAACAAAAATTATTGGGTATATTATTATTTGAAAAGAATGAAAATTATTGTAATACATAGAATGATAGAATTCTAAAAGAAAAAGTTAGATATTATATCTATACTGTATAATATATAAAGAACGATGTGATATTTAATATTATTTCCATTTTTGTATATTTACCTTTACGTATTTCTATACATTTCATGTATACATGTAAAGTTATAATAAAATTATAAGTGAAATATGATATCTTATTCTTTGTTGTTTAAATATATCCCTGTTTAGAATACTATAAAATACATATATATATATATATATATATATATTATATAAACAAGATGTCCTTTTTGTCGTATTTTCTTTATTTATTTTTTTTTTCTCTATATATAAAAATACATATACATGACATGTATTTATATGTGCATATATATACATATCAATAGAGTGTATATTTGATTAGAATAATATACTTGTAAGGATTTACAACAATTTTTCAATATATATATATATCCACATTGTATATATTCGAAAGAATACGTAAATAATAATCTTATGCATATATATATTTCTTTTCTTATAAGGGTTCTTTCTTATATAAATATATTTCTACTATGAACTGTTTATTATATATATTATACTTTAAGAAAGGTGTTAAATTACATTTTATAATATTATTATATATCTAAAAAAATATATACTCAATTATAATGTGATTATTATTTATATTTATATTAATCATCATATATATTTTTCTATATATAATTGAATATATTTATATAGAGAATAGTGCATATTTTCTATAAATTCTTATTAATTCAATTATAGAAATATTATTATATTATTAGAATATAATCATTATACCATTTCCCCGTCATATAATTCTTTCAATAGTTCAATATTGAAAAACATATATTAAAAATCTTATACAAAAAAAAAAAAAATAAATAAATAAATACACATCATCTCATATCATATATCAAATTATATTTATATATATCTATATATAGTATAATAATAATACATAAAAACGGAAATGAATTTTATTATATTTAACTAGTTCAATAATGTGTCAGTTCTAATTACATTGCATAATAATAATAATGAAATTTTATATATGCTTATATTTTATAGATATATATGTCAATACGATATTATATATAGATTTATAACATCTTTTTCAATCAATATTAGACTTATATATAATATTGTATAAATACTTATATTATATTATATTATATATAATCTGTGACATGATTTGATTTCATTGAAATTAATATAAATTAAAAAAAAATTATTTCTTTATTATACATCCTTATCATATAAACAACAAAATATTTTATCATTTATTTGTAGAATTTTATATAATTATTATTTTATTGTTTTTTTTTCTAATAAAATCTACTTGAAATACTTTATCAAATTTCATTTGTCTATATTAGAAATAGATAATTAAAATTTTCATTTCAAAAGGATATTCGATTTTAAAGTATATTAAAAAACTGTTTTTTTTGCAGAAATATTTCTGATTAAAAATCAATACTTTATGAATTTGACAAAAAATTGACGATATAATTCTTAGAAACAAGTCGTCAATCGTCATGAAGACATTACTAAATTCATTAAAACTTTAATAATGATATTCCCTTTCAAAAACTTCAAATACTTAATCTTACTGTCTGATCTAATTGAAAACTCAAAATCATTTGTTTTTCTATTCGCAAACAAATAATATTGTAACAATAAAATACCAATACATAAGTTTATAACCAGAGTTTACCAAATCCCTTTAATATACAAAAGGTAGATAATAAAAAAAAACGATTAAATCGATTTTCTTAACAACAACAAAATAAAGCACTTTATCCATAACTCATAAATAATCTACATAAATTATATATTGTTTTATATAGTTTATACGTTACGATGTTCATATATTAAAACCATATACCATATAAATACAAATTTTATACTCCTACAAAAATATATATATATATATATATATTTTTAATATTGAATGATTATGTCTGCAATTTTTAAAACATTAAAATAACCATTATATATATATTTATTTATATATATACATATTATTATTAGTATACTATATGTATAGTCGATAGAAAACAAATTTTTTACATTTTAATTTCTTCTTTTTTATATCGTCATATATGTATATGTCAAGGACGATTCCTAGTATTGTTCAAAGTGTTCTAGAACGCCCTAGAAATCTCAAGAATAACGTCCAAAACATCCTAATAATATCTAATAATATCTATAATATCCTAACATTTTAATTAAATTATTAATTCATCCATTCAATAAAAATATTAAAAGTGAACATGCATTTTCTCGGCATACTGTATAGATAACATATATAGCAAATATTTGAGAATATACAATTGAATACTCTGATGTTCAAGAAACACAATGAACAATATAATATGTAAAAATTCTCCTTTAAACCATTAGAATTAAAAATAGAAGACGGGCTAAATACATTTAAAATACCAAATCATATGTATTTATATATACTCTGCCGATGTTCATAAATTTGCTTGAACAACACTTCTATATGCGTGCTTGACTGCCTGACTGTTTATATTTATATTTGGTTTCATTATGTACTACACTCGCATTCAGCATAAAAAAAAAATCGTAAACAATTCCCCTTTCACTGTGTCGTCTTTCGTCTACTAATCTACTATGTACTATAATTTGTGTTAAATGAATTGCTTGAACAATCATCGTAATGTCGCTGATTATATACTTTCATATATAGCGCAGAAAATGCGAATATATGGAAGTATATAAGCGCGATATATGGGCCGGTATTGTTCAAATTTTATTTGAACAACATTATTATTTATTTCATTTCTCCTCCAAATTCATTCTTTCTATTCTATTCATTCAAACAGATGATGTGATTTTTTTATGCAAAATTAAAAATATAGTGTTGAATAAAAAATTCTATTTACATTTATTCATTTATTGTTAGACGTATTTTATTTTTTAGTTTCATAATTAATTATCGTCGCTCGTCCTATACTAAAATCATATTTTATTACCTTTTTTTATCTTTTAAGTTATTACTTCAATTTTCATTTTGAATATTGAAATATTTAAAATCTAAGCCACAATTCCACAAAGCGGTCATAGACGAATTCGTTAAAACAACACGAAAAATGGAATTGGTTTATAAATAATGTTTCTAAAATTACGAATTGATTTCTATTATTTAAAGAACACTGAAAACACTAATTGTAAGTAGTACATAATATTAACATATTTATTTATTACATTTGTTATACGAAACATATTTACCTCTTTTCACATATAAGAAAATTGAAAATTTATGTACAATATGTTAACACGAGTTTTGTGTAGCTATGACCTGATAATTTGTTACACATGCTAAATGTTTACATCGCATTGTTCCATCAGAAGGAAACATACACCAATATAAGTATTTTTTCTATCAGCTATCTGTTAAAAATTGTTTCTTATAACAAATGTAATAAATACCAACAAGTTACTAAAAACTAGTAAAAAGGCCAGGAAAATCAGATTACAGTTTAACGTTGAACGTCCATCTATGCCTTCCTATTTTCGTGCATGGTATATGTATATGGTATGGTATATATACACCACAAAAACAAAAACATTTTATAAAACCATATATATTTTCTTATAAAAATAAAGAAAAAAATATAAATAAGCTGAAGTTGCGCGTTGATGGTTTTAATGAAACTTTTATAATAAACTTCTTCATCTTCACTACAAAACATAAAAATAAAAACAAAAAAATACCATAAATTTTTCGTTTATTATTTTTTGTTTTTTACCATTTTGCTCTTCTCTTAATGGATTTCACCATTTAAAAGTTAATGATTTGTATGCTTATATATAATTTTCTGTAAATATACCCAAACTCATCGTATAATAAATAAAAATATATATTTAATGTTTTAACGCTTAGCGGTCACAGAAAAATTATATGTTATATAATATTATGTATATATGTGAGAAATTGAAAGAAAAAATCAAATATACCAAATTAAAAGAATTTTTATTTGACCTTAAAAATTATTTATTGGTTTTGAATGTCCAACGCTTTATGATCGCATAAAATGTGAATGCATAGAAAATATAATTTTATTTGTATATTTCATGACTGTTAATTTTTATTTATTTACAAATTTGAAAATAAAATTAATTGATTTTAATGTTTATATTACAAAATGGTTAAATAAAAAAAAAACTTTGTGTATTTTATACAAAATTGTTTAATCGTTTAATTATATAAAAATGCATGCATTTATAAATATTTTCAATATAATTTTCAATTTATGTTTTTTAATTCACATTTGTTAAAATCATCACGTTCTTATATAATAAGCAGAAAAAAAGATCCATGTAAATATTTAGAAAAAGAATGCAAAAATGTATGGACTGTATCACATTGAAAAAAAAATATATTTATTTATGAATATTTATAAAAAAATATTCTTTAATTTCCTAAACGATTATATTTGTACATATATAATGCGATATAGAAACATTTATCCATAAAAAAAAGAGTTTAACGATAATGTAATAATAACATTAAAACGGATATTATTATGCACATTTATATATAGGAAAAAAATTTAATTTAAATTTCCAAAATAAATCGATTTTCAATCAATATAATCTTGATATTTAACAGAATTATATAAACCGCATGTCGTACATAAGATTATAACGTATATAGACATTTACCTTATATATGATATGGTATATATATGTATAATAATAATATAAATATCATCAAATACTTGAAGTTTTATAATACATATACCAAAAGAAATTATACAATGTGATATAGCCTCAATATATCGATAAAAAATACTGTATTTACAATGTACTTATAAATATATTGAAACAATCATTTTTTGATATATGGATTTTAAAAATGAATAATCCTTTTTCAAATTATTACTTTTTGAATTAATATGTACTTATTGTTAGTATTTTACTTATATAGAGTTTTCAATTTGGATAGCTTTTCAGAATGAATATCGTTTATATGTAAAATATTAAACTTTGATATACCGATTTATTTGTAAATTGTTCTTTTATACCATCATAAAAAATTAAATTATTAAATGTAACTTTATTTTTTAATATACAGTAAACAGAGTACAATAAAATATTGAAATTTTAAAGAGATATAAAGTTTTATAAATTGTTAAATTATAATACAAAGGTTTTGGAAATCAATTAAAATAATAAATAATTGAATAAATTCAACATGTTCTATATTATAAATCATAGGAAAAATATTCGAAAATACCAATTCTATTTATTATTATATATTATGTATGTATATTCTTTATTTTACTGACTTATCAAACCACCCTCATTTATCAATATAAATTTAAAAAATTAATGTATCATATTATGTTTAATAAACTATAGACCTCTCGCTATACATTGATGTATACATTTATATTATATTATATAGTTATATTTATGTATTTTAATAAATTAATATCGCATGCACATAATTGACCTATTCTGTACACCGACCGATAAAGTTCAAAAAACTAATAATTTTACAACATATCCTTGTTGTATATGTACCATATTGTATGAGGAATTAGTATAATTTATGCATATATACTTTGTATATACACGTGTGTATTTTTCTATTGGTCTATTATTGTAACCTAATATTAATCATACGGATATACCTTTAAATTCAAATATCGCTTAACATAAATATACTTTATAAAGTAAACCTTTTAGAAATTCATAGATTGTATATATGTATATTTAATAAATTATTAATTTATTATATAGGGAATATAAAAGTTTCAATATAAAAAAAAAGAAATATGTTATAAATTCTTAATAAATGTCTGTAATAAAATCTAATAATGAATGTCTAAAAGATGATTTAAAATGACAACTCCTTCTATTTCTCTGCACGGATATAAAATTTATATGTAAAAAATTGTATTTTAATTTGTATCGTTGTCTAACGATGTATATATACAAGTAAAACTTTTTATAATTGAAAAGAAAAAAACCGATTTTCTATAATGTTATTCAATCATAAAATATATATATATTGATAATAAAAATAAAGTTTATATTCATATATTTTTTTTTCTTTTAATATCATAACTATTATATAATATAATTATAATTATGAAGAATTCCATTAAAGAGTGTAATTTAAAAAAAAAATGTATATAAAAAAAACACGTTACCTTGCATTATTTCTTGAAGATTTTCAATAAAAACAATTTTTTGCATAATTATGTACTTATAAAAAAATGTATATACTATATTGCCAACATTTAAAGTGAATTTTATGTATATATATATCGAATAATTTTTGTTGTTTAAATTCCATTAATGTTCATTAAAAGTTTTTCTATATATACTAACTATATAAATGTATATCTATATATATAATAATAAATTGTATGTTTAAATCTTAATTAAAAAATAAAAATATATATTGAAGTTTTCATTAAGATAACATAAAATGTTATAATTAAGTTGTCAATATAAAATATTTGCGATATTGCTATATGTCCTCTTCCAGTCATCTAAAACATTTTCAATTTTTTTTAAAAAGTTCAACGGATTCGATATAATAATATATATATATAAAGTAAGGACATTAAAACGTCAAAATTGTTTGCTAAAGTATATGCTTAAATAATTTATATAAATTTTGCTTTTAATAAAATAGTGAAATATTCTAGATTTCTTATTTTTATGATATTATTTTTATAATATTTAAAAAAATGTTCTCATTATCAGATCTACTTCAAATGTATATAAATTAATTGATTTTTGACCAACATAATGCGTGATTCGATCTGAATCATATGCAAAAAACAAAACAAAATCAAAGTATTTAAAATAAATCTTTGTTTATGTAAATTTCCAATAGTTTTATCATTCATAAATAAGGTAATTTATGAGAATATCTGTTGTATCAACTTTTTTCTAACTTAAGGTAACTTAAACGGTAATTTATTGAAAAATATTATTATTATTATTATAAAAAACTATGATTCTAATAAAATCACATATTATTAATCAATTATATACAAAAACATGTTTATGAAAATGTTCAAATTTCAATAAAATATTTGTTATTTATTAAATTTTGTATAATCACCAAAACCCAACCTAAAAATTTTTTTATGGTTATTAAATACAAAAAAAAAAACTTTATTCTATTATTCCAAATTTTTTGTTTATAGATAGTTTGTTAAAAATTATGTTCTTCTTATATAAATGATGAAAGCACTATGATTATTCTGACACAATTTATAGTATTTTTTTTTTTAAATAATATATTTATTTATGAATTAAAAATGTAGTATATTTTTATTTTGAATTATAATAACTCAAAAAGATATCACTATAATAAAAAGCTTTTAGTATATACATTAATTGTATTTCTTTTTTTTATAGATGTGATGTATTTTATCCATTATAAAACATATAATCATTTAAAAAATGTTTAATCTCTCTGTCTGTGCGCGTATATTTTTTTTGTTTTCAATACATATAATTATTTTTCAATTTAAATATTTTTCTATAAAAGATAAAGTAAAAATTACCCTCTTTATTTAACAAAAAAAAAAAAATAAAAATACATTTGTATTTCATCTTGTTTAACAAATTTTTTTATTTTTTTTTATAAATATAAATTAACTTTACCTTCTTGTATATATGTATATAATTTGTAATTTCTTAATGTTATTTTATTTTTATTATAACTTTTATGATTATGTATTTATAGAACACTTTTTGTTTGTCGTTTTCCTTTTTATAAACCACCGACTATAAATTTTAAATAAAACCATATTATTATTATTATTGACTTTAATATACCTTATATACTATATAGTTAAGTTTTTATTTTTTTTCTTATATATATATATATTTAAAATAAAACTAATATACATAAGCAATACCTATATTATAATATAAATTTATATTCATTATCGTTATAAAAAATATATATTATTTCTTTTAACTTAAATCAGAAAATAAAAGGATAAATATAGCTTTCATGTATAAAACTACTACATACTGTGCGTATAAATGTTATAAGTACTAATATAAATATATATATATATATCTATATAAGAAAGAATGAAGATTTCTCATTAAAATAAATAATAAATCAATTTTATCTTTTAGTATACATATATATATAGTGTATGTTTTTCTTTTCTTTTTTTATCTTTTTGTATATTATTGTTATATGTTTTTGTAATAATGTTTCTAAATATATACAATAATTATTATGTATTACATTACACAAATAGTGTATGATCATTAAAAATATAAGATGAACTATTAAATATATAAAATGTAATAAACGATAGGATAGCAAACCAAAAAGTAAATTATTTTTTTGTTTTAATGGTATATAAGATTTCGTATTTGCTTACATTTTTATATATATATAATAATTTTTATGTAATAATATACGCTGCTTTAAAGTCACAGTCTCTATGGGACGACCTGACTTTTTTTTCTATATTTCATAATTTTTTTTTAACTAAAAATGTATCTTAAAATTATCTGTTGTATTACCTATATATGATATAGCTTGTAAAATACAAAATAATATTAATATTTACATTTATATATATGTATATTCCCTAATGTGCATAAATTAAATTTTTATGTATCGTACGTATGTAAATTAAACTTTAATACACAATATTCTATGATGTAAATGATAGTAATGATCAAGTTTTACATGAGTTCATATTTATTTATTTCTTTTTTTTTTTTTTGTTAAAACTTAAAACATCGTATGCGTTTATTATTCTATATAATAATAACAAAACTATATAATGTAATGTTTATATTTATTATGACTATTATTGTTAATTCATTTTTTTTTTTTTTGAAATTCTTTCTAAATATTATATTTGTGATCATATATAGCATATATATATATTTACAATTTATGTATATGTAAATATATATACGAATAATGTTATATCTATATGAACTCATATAAATATCACAATTTATTATTTATTAGTTATTACCCGCAGCTTTTAAACTGATCAACTTATATATACTACATATATATATATACAAATTCGATTTATTTATTATCTTCATCTTATAAGCAATCTGTACGTGAGGTTATATTAATATCCAAAACATATGTTTAAAAATATGTCGATGGGATAATTTTATACGCAGATTTAAATATATATTTCAAAATAATATGCGAATTTAATTTATTTCATGCACATAAAGTCATCACAAATCGATAGATCGGTTAATGGATCGATCGCCGTCGTCCATTAATAAAGTATTAAATTAACAATTTATTTTATTATTATTTATTTTTTTCATATATATTCATTTTAATTAAATTTATTGTCGATTAACAATAAATAATTTATAAAGTTTAAAAACGTACAATATATATATATTACAATATATTAATATAAATATATATTATATGAAGGAAAAATACATTTTTGCGTAGGCTTTATATAAATATAAATATACTTAAGAGAAAATACATTTTAAATCAGACCTAACTCACAATGAGTTATTTATTGTTTATACATAATAAAAAGTCACAAATAGTATTACATTATTTATTTTATTTTTTTTTTGTTTCCCTCAAATAAATAAAATGTAACTACATATTACTATATAACATATTTGCAATCAAATATTCGTATATATAAATATATAAAATAATATATAACATGTGTATTTATAAATAAATAAACATTAAATTTTATTAAATATATACCTTTACATAGTTATTTTTCTTTTACAAACAACGCAGCAATAAAAAAATGCACATTTCTACAAAGTTTGGTTTAACATATAACATGTAAAAACATATCGAAAACAATTATTCACTTTGATTTTTGTGCAATTCTGTTAATTGTCACAATTTTAATGATTTTAATATATTAAGGTCTAATGTCTACATATATATAATGATATAATTAATTCAATTTAAGAATTTAAATGCTCTATAAATTATATACATATATAAGTATATTGTATCGATTAATCTTTTTCTATGGGTAATAAATTATTTTGAATTTTAACAATATCGATATTAATTTAACTAAATTTTGAGCTATTACTAATACTAAATCTTCATTTGATGTGTTTCTTTTTAAATATATAACAAAATTATTTTCCAAATTCATAAGAAATATATTATCACATATTAAAAATTTCCTTTTTTAAATATCAACAATTTTATGCTAATAAATCATTAAAAGTTTATTGAAAAACAAATAATTTTACATTATATCTATACTTTAATTATTAAAATACAATTAAATGTTAAAATTGTTTATATTTAATATCATTTTGTTTTTTTTTTACCCATTTTTAGATTTAAAAAAACAATTTTCAATTGCACCGCAACCTACACGTGTTGAAGTTGGCGGACGTGCTGAATTACGTTGTAGTCCACCAAGTGGTATACCAAAACCAAAAATACAATGGTTAAAAAATGGTGTTGCTGTTGTACCAGATTCATCGGTATTGGTAACAGCCGAAGGAAGTATTTTAGTATCACATGCAACATTACAAGTGAGTGTCAAAATAGAAAAAGTAGAATTCAAAATTAAGATAATATAAAATAAATAAAAAACATCTTAATATACACAATTCATTACATTATAATTATTGTTTAACAAACCGAAATAAAAAAAATAAAAAATATAAATAATGTCGCACACAAAACATTTATCTTCTATTAAAATACATAATTAAATCATTTAGTTTTTTTTTGTCAGATTATTCATAATATTTTAACATTTTATGACAAAGGACATTTTTTTTACGATAATAAATAAAACATTGTTCAAAATATAATGCGAAAAAACAAAAAAAAATTGGTCATAAATAAAAAAAATCTTTTTGCATATACCAAATAAATCGATATAAGAATAAGATTTTCTTTATATTTTATTTTTCCTCTTCTCTAAATATAAAACGTTTTCAATTGTTATATAATTTTTTTGTTTTATTCTGAAAAAAATATTGTAATTCTATATATACGAATAAATAAAAGATTTGCAAAGGATTTGCAATTTACACAAATATATACATTCGTCGACGATATAGTAAATATAGACTCTATATGCAAATAAATTATAATCTTCAAAACAATAATATAACAAAAAAATATTAGAATAAAAATATATTTAAAAAACATTATATATTTTTAAAAATAAAAGAAATTCAATATTTTCTCATATTGTAATCCATAAGATTTTTGCCAAAAAAAGAAAAATATCCATAAACCGATATTATTATAGATATATATATAAATACATATTTTTATTTGAACGTTTATAGAAATACATCTTTTTTTCTTTAAATAATATGGATTTTTCTCATTCAAAACCATTAACAAAGAAAGTGTTTGTTATATTATAACACGTCAATTCTGAAAATAAATTTAACAAATGTATATTGGATAATAAAACAACCATGAACATTTTCCAAATATTTTTCAGGATATGGCCAATTTTACATGTGTTGCTGAAAATATTGCAGGACGGAAATCATCAGATCCTGCTTTATTGACAGTCTTTGGTAAGAATAAATATTTTTTTAACACCGTATTTTTTTAACATTATTATATAATTGATACATATCAATTTAATTTATTTATTTCTAAATAAGTTTGCATGCAAAAAAAAATATATCGTAATATCGTGACAATATAATTTATACAGTAAAACGAATTTGTCTGTATACACTTTATATATAGTATAAAATTATTCAAATCCATCAATCAAAATTCAATAAGCATCATAAACTGTATTTATTTATAATTATTTTTATTCATTCAAACATGTATTAAAATAGATATATACCTTGAAGAAATATCATATATAGTATATGTAATTTGTATATTTTTATCGGTTGGTATATATTAATTTGTTTTGAAAAATGTTTTTCTTTTCATATAAATGAATTGTGTGTGTGGTCTCTGCTATTGAATATACATTTTTTTTATTTTATATAAAATCACGCTTAAGTTGTTATACATATTTTTTTTTCGTACGGTACGTTCCAAATAAAATACATATATATATGTATATGGACGAAGATGTGAATGAAAATTACTTTTATATGTGCATCATCATTTAATTGAATATATTCTCAGCTTTTTTCAAATTCTTTGTAGATATAAGATACAATAATGTATTTAGAAATATACAAAGTAAAAGAAAAAAATAAAACGAATTTAAAATATATATACTAATTATTAATGATTATATTTAATTTTAAAATGTGGTTTTTCAGCGCTTATAATTTTGAATATTTTTTTTTTTTAGTTATATTCAATTGAAATTTATTTTCTATTCATATAACATATATGGTCGCATAAAAAATATTGTAATAAAGAATATCATTTTTTTCTATATTTGTTGAAATAATATTCCAATTTAGAAAAATACATGAATAAAGTAAAATAAAATCAGTTCAGCTTAAAGGCTTTTTGATATACTTCATTCAGTATTTTACCTATATATATGTTCATTGTATAATACAACAAATGACAAAGTATACAAATGACGGTTTGTTGTTTATTTGTTAATTTTTACTGTATATATATATTTATATTTTTGTTCAATAATATTGTACAATGCATATATATCATGTATTGTATTAAGTTATTCAATTTATAAGTTGAGACACAAAACATAATTATATTTATTATGCATATATATATACATTCATGTAGAATTGGAATATATATACGTGTAAATGTATATTGAAATGGAAAAGAAATGTATTCATCTTTTAAGTTTTGTATCAAGTGGGCGATTAAAAAATTAATAAAAGAGAAAAAAAAACATACATGTCTAAAGTGTTCATGTTTTATAACTTGTGCGTTTAAATATACATCACATTCATTTTATTAAAATATATACCATTATATATCGCATGAAAAATTAACATAGTTTATATGTATATAAAGCACATACCTACATTATTATATTGATATTACATGTATTAATTTTCCATGTTTATAAAGATTAAATTTCACGTTCTCAATAGCAGGGCATTGTGTCAAATAATATAATAGTTCCCCGTTTAAGATATAACCCTGGTAGACACCTTATGTTTATTTTCAATTTTATTTCTATGACAATTAAAGAAAAAGATTAATCTACAGTTATAAAAAACTTTGGAAAACCGAATATTTCACACAAATTAATTCTATATTTACCAAATCAGTTTTAATTCATTGACATTATATAATATTTTTCAAATATTTGGAAACGGTTAACCCAATTTCTCTGTGAATTCCTGAATACAAATTGTTTAAATTAAAGTAAAAAAAAAATCGTTCCCTAAGCGGGTTATAATTATATAATATTAAAATTATATGTATTTGCATTTATATATAAAAAATATTGAATAAAATATTATAATGTTATAAAATAATACACAATTTTATATATGTCACAAAACACCTAATATAAAAATAAAAAAATAACTCTAACGCAAAATTAATTTTTATAATCTTTACAGTTGACGGTGGTTGGAGTCAATGGAGTCAATGGACTGAATGTCGTTGTCCCGGACGTCCACCGGTAGGTCAAAAACGAACAAGAAGTTGTAGTAATCCACCGCCATTAAATGGTGGTTCACCGTGTGGTGGTCCAAATATACAAAAAACACAAGAGTGTGCCCCATGTCCGGGTAATTTTTTTTTTTCTTACCTATATATTTATTTATACGAAAAAAATGTATATGTTAGATTTTGTATATTTTAAAGATACAAAACGATATCTAAATATAATGTATATATTGACGATATATTAAATTAATATATATATATATATTATATATATATATATATAAGAAATGTTTATATAAATTATAATTTTCTACGAGATATAGTATATTACATATTTTTTACTTTTGTTTATATTTTACTATATATTGTAAATGACATGAAAAGAATGACATAATTTTTTTAAAATAATTTTTTTTTATTTGTAATAAAAAAATTATAAACGGATATACACAAAATATACAAGATATTCTAAATAACATTTCATTTGATTTACAAAAAATAAAAATAAAAAAGGCGATATAATTATTTAAAATATACATGGTTGAGTCAAAATTTGTTTTATTATTTAAATTAAATGTGTATATTTTATCATATATTTATGGTGATGTTAATTAATTAAAATTTTTTTTTATTTTTTAACAAAAAGCATAACTAATTAATTGTGGTTTTGCGCTCATATATATATATATATAGAAAAAAATATAAAGAGGATGATTATTTCAATTAATTTCGCCTACACACATATTTTTTGTTTAAGAAATTTTTAATTTTTTTTAATAAAACAAAGAAAATAATAATATTTATTATTAATATTTAACGCAAACACATATATACAGTATAGATGACATAAAAGGTCATCTTTTTAATTGCATTTAAGATAAATATAATCACATTATATACAAATAGTTGTTTTCATGGTGATTACACAAATGTAATTTATTATAATTAATAAATTTCCCTTTTTTTTTATTTGCTATAAATATCTGTTTTTTTAATTAATTCACTTTCATTTTTTTTTCATTATTTCATTTGTTTTTGAAGTAAATTAATTAAAAATAATAATATAGCGATAAATCAAATCGCTATATGTATTGATGTCTATACAATCGATCCTATATAGAACAACAATTACTATTTGTTTATTTAGTCAAAGCAAAATTTATATAAATCAATTTAGATTCACTATTTTTAAAGTCATATTATCAATAAAATGAAATATATGAAAACTTTGTACATATAAAATTTTCATTCAAAAAAATATATATTGTTATTTATAATGGAGTATATAAACTTTCAAATTTAGTTTTTCCATTCGATTATCACTTTTTATATGTGAAACATTTCAATAGATCATTAAAGATATGTTTTATATAAATGCACATTCATTTTACATGCATACCTCTATACATATATATATACAATGTGTAAATGTTAACAATGTAGAGCATTAAAAATTATTATCTTTGTTCTTCTTTCAATGTGTATTATTATGATTATATATATATATATATATAAACAGATGATGTTGTAAAAAAAACTTATTTTTTGAGTTTATTCAATCCTATGTATAAGAAAACAATAGTCTTACTAACAACGAGAGTATAAAAATAAAAAAAAATGAAACATATCCTTAAAGTTTATTTCTGTATGTTTCATATACCATTTCGTTCGTTATTTTTTGTACATTTTCCAAAATTTACTTTCACAAAATTCTATATGGATATAATAACAAAACTACCATATAGATTGTTATTAAAAAAAAATGTTATACAATCAAATCTTTATGAATATATTTAGATAAAAGTTTAAATCAAACATTTTCTTTTAATTTATCTTTTGTTTTAATATTTTTGGTTTAACTTTTACTTTATATGATAAACGCAATTGCGTCGATATGTGTATATATTTTTATATACAGTTTTATAGATGTTCTAATATTTTATGTTCTGACATCCAATTAGTATTTTTTTCTGAGTCTCGTAAACAATTCCTGTTCTTTCATAACTATTCCAGAAATATTCTTATGAACACTTAATATGGGCTATCAAAAACATAAATTTTGCAATTAATTTTACAATTACAAATTTAATGACATTTTAATATTTTTTACTATATACCGCATGGAGAAAAAATAATAATTTTTAATTCATAAGAATTTATATACATATTATTTAAATAAATATATATATATTAATATATTAAACAAACATGAAGAAAAATAAACAAAATATAAATAATAATTAAAAAAATAAAATAAAAATAGTTAGTATGTATAAGAGTCATATCATTTTTGTTTACCATAACAAAACAGACGATTATAGACGTTTATATTTTTTAATTTGATACAAAACGAATATTTGATTGTATACATATTTTTTTTTGTCTTCATATGTACATTAAACACAAATACTTGTGTTTATCTCACGCTTTATTATAATAATAAAAATACATATTGGTAATATTATAATAATAATAATAATAATAATAATAATAATAATAATAATAATAATAATAATAATAATAATAATAATAATATTAAATTTTTTTCTGTTAAACTAATGCTATCATACAATATATTGTATATAAATTATGTACATATATTTAATATTACGTGATTTTAGAGGATATTCAAATCGTCAGTTCAGAAGGTTTTGAACTGTTAATGATTGGTAAGCAAATTTCGAATATATTTATATACGCAGAAACAAATTTATATAAATAATATATGTTATATATAGAGTCATATGTGCGTGTTTTCATTACATTTTTATATTTAATATAATTATTTTTATTATATGTTTTTCTTTTCTTTTTTTTTACATATATATTATATATATCTGAATATATGTTTTATATAATAAATATAAGTTTATTGATGAATCCGGTCATTAAACTTTTTATGTATATATAATTTGCGTTATATTTATTTGATTGTTTTTCTTTTCCTTGTTTTGGTTTGGATTATATGAATTTTCTTTGATTTTTCTTTTTCGTTGATTTTTATTTTAATTTTTGTTTTCCGTATATTGATTTTGAATAGATATTGAATGAATATTTATGTCATGGAAAAATATAGAATATATATACGAAAATAATAAAATAGAACATTAACAGATTTGAAAAGTTTTTCGTTTATGATATTGTTTTTAGCAAAATAGTTTTTATTTTTATATGTTCAATTAGATTTGTTGGGTTTTATATATGCTGCTGCGGTTTAATACATTAAATATATTTGAAAAGAATATTTGAATACAGAAAAATACATTTTTAATAAAATATTTAATAAATAATAAGATAATAAGTATATATACAATTCATATAAAATTTTGTAAAATGTTAAATAGAATATTTTATGATATATCAATTTTATACTATATTATTTTCTTTTTAATAATGCATAAAATAATTAACTTACCGCACAAAATATTTCCTTATATATAGATTTTATGGTATATTATTATTAAAACAAATAAAAGGGTTTTCTACATATCCTTGTTCTATATATACATATAAATGATGATAAATGTAATAATACATATGTGGTATCAATCATTTCTTTTTACAATAAATACATTATTTATCACTTTACCACATTTTTTATACATTTACTTACTTTTACATTACCATTATGCGGACATACGATATTTAATTATATATCTGTAATGTACATGATATATAGTCTGTATTTAAATCCTCACAATTCATTTGTTATTTTAATATATTTGCTTCTATACTTATTTATACTATTAATAATAATTTAACTGTGGTAAAAATTTATATTATTCTGAAAATATTTTGTATATATACACATATATGGACAAAAGGAATAAAATCTATAATAATAATACAAAAAAAAACTTTTTAATTAATTGGATGGTACGAATATAAATATCATATATGAAATTGTATATATGATCGTAATTTACGTTTTTATTTTTTTTTAATCATTTTTTATATTTTATTTTATGTATATTATAAATATACGCGATACATGGATTGCATATATACATATATATATAAATAAAATATTTATAAGTTATGAGAATGAACAGGTGATAACAGTTTTGCCAATTTATTCACTATTAACTTCTGCTCATTTATTTTATTATTGTACATTTTTTTCCATATTATTTTATATTTTATTTTATTGTTATATTTATTCGTTATAATAATAAATAAATATAATATGCATTAAAATATGTATATGAATCGTTAATTTTAATATGTGGATTTATGCATTATTACTACTTTATATACGCATCTATCAAATTTCAGTATGCAAAAATATATATACATAATATAATGTAAAAGTTATAAGGTATATAATGATTTAAAAACTTTTGTACTTTATTTCATTTTGGCGCATAATAAAAATTTACCTTTTGCCATTCTTATAATTTTAATTCAGATATGTGAATCGATAACTATGCAATTCTTATGTTATAAGACGAATTCAATAAAATACTTTTCCTGATTGTCTGGAAAATTTTGAGAAAAGGTTAAAATTTTTTACTTTAAATCAATCTCCAGAAATATGTACATAATCGAAAACATTTAATTTATCATAAAGTTGAAATGCGGTAATATTTCTATAATTTGTATAAAAATAAAATATTTACCTGTTTACGATCAACTATTAGATAAATAAATGTATGGTATAGAAGATAAAATTCTATTTACCTGAAAAATACCACTTAAATAAATTTACATAAATATAAATCGGAGCTGGACTTTGAATCAAATCTAATCCAAATAATTTTATACATATTATATACGCTAATTTAAATATGATGATGTGTTATACATATATTTATATATTATAAAATCGTCTATACCCGTATATATATATATATGAATAACATTATAGACAGATAGGTAAATTATAAATTATGTGTATGTGAACATTAATATTTTACATATATATGCATATATGATTCATTATATACCGTTGAAAAAATGTATAAAGAAAATATATACCTATATGAAATATAAATTGGCGTGCCAAACCAAACGATGTGAATATAAAAAAACATTATTTCTTTTTTTTTCGGAAAATCTTTTTTTCTTTTTTTCATTTTTTTTTTTTCGTTTTGGTTATTATTTTAATAAATTATTATCGTATTATTTATTGTTATTGAATATGTATTGACGTTTATATAAATGTTTATCTGGTGTTGTTGTTTTTTTTTTTGAATACTTATATATATACACTCATTATTTTTGTATTCATATTGTTATTATAAATATATGATTTTAATGCATGCAAAAATTTATTGGATTTTTATATACTTATTATTATTCTTTATTTTATTTATTATTGTTATTATTATTATTATTATTATTATTATTACGATTATTATTATATAGTTTTTTTTATTCATTTTTTTGTATAAAATCTATTTTTTTTTAATATTTTACATACACTTTTTGTTGTATTATGGAGTTTTTTTTTTAAACATTTTACGTTCAATTACGTAGTTTTACATTTATGTATTAATCTTTTTCTAATTTTTTATATATATAAATGATCGTTTCACAATAGGCGGTCGTTGGTCGGCATGGTCTGATTGGAGTACATGCACAACAGAATGCATACAAATACGACGTCGAACGTGCATGGGTGTACTTGATGCAACAATATCACCATCTGGCAGTAAATTAAATGGTGATAGTGAAAAATCATCATGTACTGGACGTGATTTTCAAACAGCTGAATGCCGTGGTGGAAATTGTAGTATCGGAAAAGATGGTAAGTTATTTATATGATGACAATAAATAATTCCATGATGGTATATATATTGTTTTTTTTTTTTAAATTTATCTCAGATATTTTTATATAATTGGATTTTGTACATATATATTCCATATATTGTATACTTTACTATATATATACATACATAAATATATTATAGTTCATAAATATATAGTATATGTTCAGATCTGTATGGTATATATATATTTGTAATAAAATATTGAATGACATATTTTATATGAGTGCATATATAATTGAAATTGAAATAGAACTTGAATTATTAATGTATAATGAATTATACATACATAGATATAATCATATAATATATGAGATCAACTCATAAACTCCGTATCATACATAAGTAAAATATGTATAAATGTTAAACATTTTTGTACAACAGATAAAAGTTGTTCAAAATTTATTTATTTATATATATATAAATAATTGTATACAAATAGAGATATATATATGAATAATTAAAATATAAATTCTAATAATAAAATGTTCTTTATATAAATTTATTCATTTCTTCATTGAAGTTGTGTGCATCCTTTTTAATGTTTAATATCTATCCGTCATATACAGTGATGTTCGGTAAAATAGGTGTAAAGCAATTTTAATGTATTTTGATTAATTTCAAATACCAATATCTATTTGTGAATCATGCCATCCATACGACAATTTAGTACTTTGTTTACCTTTATTTATCACATGAAAAGAAAGAGATAAAAAATGTTGTCCTTCGTATTTCTGGGAAATTAGCTATGAACATGCTGTTCGGTAAAATAGGTGCGGACTATGTTAATTGTGGTTTATTTAGTTTTTGCGAATAAATTACATTTATTGGTGGTGAGTTTGTGAATTTTTAAATAAATTTTAGGTAAAGTAGTGATTTAAATTTAATTTTTGAAACATTCCGGATTAAATAAATACATATTTCTAAGTCACAATGGGTAGAAGTACACATTGTACGGTATTTGAATGGCAACGTATAAAGGATCTAAGAGCATCCGGGCTAACATATAAAAATATTTCTGAAATTATGAAATGCTCCCAAAATATAATTACCAACGCATTAAAATTCAAATATACCACAGAAAGAAGGGGTAACAAACGTAAAACTAAAAGCAATGACGATCGTAGAGTGGTTGTTGCCACAAAAAAGAGCCCTTTTTATCATCCAGGGAACTTGTAAGAGAGCTTGATCTAAGCATTTCATCAAGCACGGTATGAAAAAGGTTAATAGCATCAAATTTATAGGGGCGAATAGCTAGACAAGCACCAATGCATACAGCGAAACACATTAAACACCGTTTAAAATTCGCACATGTACATCGTGATTGGTCAGGTGATAATGATATTAAAAAGTGACGACATATTCTTTATTCTGATGAAACCAATATAAATTTGCATGGATCAGATGGCAAATTACATGTTAGACGAAGACCAAATTCAGAATTTTTACCGCAAAACACAAAAAAAACCATTAAGCATGCGGAGGTGGTAGTTTAATGATATGTTTTGGTATCATCATGGTATGGAGTTGGTCCTATATATTTAGGTCAAAAATATCCAATGGATGAACAGGAATATATAAGGATACTTTCAATCGAAATGTTGCCATACGCAAAAGAAAACATGCCTATTATATGGTCATATCAGCAAGATAACGACCCAAAACATACGGCTAACAAAGCATCGGTTTGATTTCCACAAAATAATGTGAACAAAATAGAATGGCCAACACAATCACCCGACTTGAATCTGATTAAAAACTTGTGGAAGCACGTATAAACATCAGTTGCAACAAAACGGCTCAAAAAACAAAGTAGAACGGGGGAAAGAAATTGTAAAAGTTTGGAAGCGATTTCTATAGAAAGGTGCCAAAAATTGGTGCAGTTCCTGCTAAATCGATGTGAGGCAGTAATTTAAAATAAGGGACATGCGACAAAATATTAAATCGTAAATGGTATGTACGCGAAATACTTAGATTTTATTTAATATTGTGGACATTAATACTTTTTCTTGTGTTTTTGGTAGAACAAAATACATCGCACCTATTTTACCGAACAGCATATTCCTAGCTAATCTCCCAGAAATACGAAGGACAACATTTTTTATCTCTTTCTTTTCATGTGATAAATAAAGGTAAACAAAGTACTAAATTGTCGTATGGATGGCATGATTCACAAATAGATATTGGTATTTGAAATTAATCAAAATACATTAAAATTGCTTTACACCTATTTTACCGAACATCACTGTATATATATATATATATATGTAAAATGTATAAATATAATAATCTGTTATATTTTTGTATATGATTTCTATATAATAGTTATTTATTTAAATATATATAAATATGAATAAATATTATAATAATTTATTCGTATTATAATAAGAAGGTATATATATACTTTGTATATGTATTAATTCTAATATATGGTTTTAAAATATATATATTATTATGTTGTGAAAGAAACTTTGAAATTGTTAATATGTAACTATCATATTTAATCATTTTCACATTCAATATAACTATAAATATTTCAATTTACGTTATTAAAAATTAAAATATTATATAGTCTTTTCTAAAAGAAAATCAATGCAACGTGTTGAGGTACGTTTATTTTTTTGACAATCTCAGATAATATTTTTAATACATTTAGAGATAGATGAATATTCTTATAATAAAATTTATTTTATATAAACAAATTATGATTTTTTGATATTTGAATACCCATAATAAAAGAATTGTACATTATATAATACTATATTTGAATTTATTATGTACCATCATATTTATATTTAAGGGATAATTTCCTTATTCTATATATACATATAAAAATTCAATCAATGCAATTATATATTTGATATAATTTCAACTATTTCTTATGAATGCGTACCAAAAATCAATGTATTTTGCTTTTATATATATGAAATATGAATATATATATAAATTAATTTGAATATTATTAATATATAAAATGTCTTTGTTATTTATTCTTTATATGAATATTCAAAAAAAAAATGTGCTGTTTGAAATTGATGAAGACATTAATCAATTTATTATCATTATTATTAAATTCATAATTCAAATTCAAATATTTATTTTATATATAGTACATATGCAATGTGAATTAATAAATCTATTCACCCGCATATACGAATTTTTTTTATTTAAAAAAAACAAAATAAATAAATAATTATTAAAATTAATCTTCAACTGAATTATGTTAAATAGAACCAATAATTTTTTGTAATGTCTAATTTTTAACAATTACATCGAATTGTTAATAACTCTATTCATAAAAGAAAAGTATATATATATATATATTATTTTATCTTTATTGTTGTACGTATATATATTTAATAACATTTCAATTTTAGATTAAGTACATGCTCGTACATTAAAATTATGTTATATATATATAAATATAGCATATGTTTATTGTACTGTGTGTATTCCATATTAATATATATTTGTATATATACAGAAAGATATAACATAAAACATTTGTAGATATAATAATTTACATACTATATGTATTTTGCTTATTTTGTACATACATCAATTCATTTATAACATATTTTTCATATTAGTTTAAGTACACAAAACATTTACTCTGTTTTATCTCTAACTATATATTTATATTTTCATATATAAATTTATGCGTATAAACTATTTATATATAGTTTATAATATACAATAAGCAAACATCTATATAGTAATATATAGAGTTGATTGTTTAATAAACAATTTTTTTTTCTGTTAGTATAAAATAATAATAACCATTTAATGATAAATTGAACAATTTCTGTATTTTATTACTGCCTATATATTTGTATATATAAAAAATTGTTTATAAAAATGGGTGTTTTTTTCACAGTCTGTATTTTACATATTCACATATTCTTCATATAATATATGAATATTTATATTCTGTACACTTAATTTGATCTTCCATATGCATTATATATATTCGAAGTGTTGAATATATACAATTCATTTATATTATGCAAACAATTATTATATATGAATAATTATTTTTCGAAATAGTTATTTATAGATACATATACAGTTTTGAAGTTATTATTTTAATATAATAAGTCAACGTATATGCAAATTAGATTTATTTAAATATTAAAATTATATTAATTTTACCATATGTTAATTAATTAAAAAATATTTTTATGGAAAAAATATTAATTTCACGTACACATTTTATTTTCGACATATAAATAGTTGTTATTTTATTTGTTAAAATTATAATAAAACACATCAATTAATAAGAGTTAACTATTTGCGGTCTTTTTAACATTAACAAACAAATGCGAACCTATTTAAAATGCAAGTAGAGTATATATATGTTTTGTTTTGTAACTCTATATTTATATATAATATATATATAGAATATGCCCACATACGATTAAAACATGTTAATCATTTCAATTTATATATAATATTTATAACAATATTAATAAGATGCAATGACAATATTTAAATTTTCTTAATTTTTTATTATTACAATACAAAATTTTATCCATATTCATATATGTATTTGAATAGTGAACGAAATTTTTAATTATTATTAAAATATCATATATATAGGTGTAATTATGTATATAACTGTATGAATGGTAGGAAGTTACGTAAAGTATTTCTAAACAAATTTTGAATTATAAATATGTATATACAAATTATAAATTCTTATATTATATTGGTCACTTTATTGTATTATTAGTCATAATAAATCAAAGTCAAAGTATATATATATATGCTTATGCTCACGCAGGAAACAAATTAATTTACATATATTATTTTGAAGTATTAAATGTAATTTTAAACACTTTATTTCTTATGTTACATTCATAGACATCATTCATGATTCATGACATCATTAGATGTTTTTTGATATTCATTTTTCAAAATTATCTTATTACTTTATATACAAATAGTAACAAAGCATTTTGGGAGAAATTACCACTAACACATCTTGAAATTCTTTTAAGAATATTCCACAATTTTGAAGGGGAAATGTTTTTTTTTTCTGGTATTTTAATTAAATTTTAATTTATTAAACATTAATCTTCGAATTTTTGTTGTATTTTTTTTTATAAAAATAATTAGTTATATAGTGTCAAATCTATATATAGAAAATATATAACTTTAAAATTGATTATATAAATTCAAAAATTAATTTATCTTATATAGTATTATATGCTATTAAATATATACGTTTAAACGTTTTCATTTTATATTTCACCTTATAATACACTACAGACACACGCTATATAAATGACGATATATATGATTCAGAAATGATATTTTATCTCAAAATATAGAAATAAAATACCGATATACATATGATAATAAATATAAAAATACATATCATCATATGTATATATATATAGAAGAATGTATGCTGCTTATATATTTATCTATATATTTCTGATAGTATATATATATACAACAATTTATGGTTCAAGTACAAAAATCCAATACACTTCCTTCCGCTATTAAAACATACCATTTATTATTACTTGAAAAGTATAAAGCAAAAGGCAAAAAAAAAGGAAAAAAAAAGAAATATAATATATTTCTGTAATTTTGTGTTTTTGCTTCTTTACTTTCTTTATACGTATATACCATAGCACCATAGTTACATTCAGTCGGTTTATTCATTTATTTATTTACAACTTAATGTCGTCACAACATTAAAAACATAAAACATCATTGCAAGTTGTAAGAATATTCGATATATAGTAATTTTTTTATATTTTTATATTACTATTATACACGAATAAATATATATCTGTATCTGCATTGTTTACATACTCTTGAATATATATATAATATTTTTAAATATCTATATCTATATATATGCATTTAAAATATTAAAACAACTATTTTAAAAATAAACTTTCACAGTCAATAAAATTTGAGATATTTGAATGTTCAAACAAAATAAAAAAAAAAATATAGAATAAAGATTTAAAAAAAAAATTGGTTTTATTTTCTTCTAAAAATAATGAAGAAGAAACGCGCAATAACGTAACATAAAATTTTCAAATAAATCTAATTAAAATATTTTACGGTATTCTCTTTTTTTTTATAACATTTATATTTATGAAAAGTTCCTTATAAGAATTGAAAAATTTATATTCGACATCTGTAATTAATTATATTGTTGTTAATGTATGCATATAGATATGAAAATATATATAATACTATTTATGAAGCAGATTTTGTCTATAAAGTTATAATTATATAAATATAATATAATAAATAAATGTGATACAGTCGCAGTCTCACTCACAGTATTTTTGTCTACTATATATCATTGTTTTATTATATAGAGGTTTCAACACCGCGTATTGGTCTATAGTATATCTATAACATATCTATGGTATAGAAACATTGTAATTTATATTAATTTAAAAATATTCTGTGGTTCATTATACAATGTATATACAATATTATATATGTGGATTCATTATTTCTGGTAAAAAATCATGTAAAACTATATATCGTGTTAAATGTAATTTTTTGAGAGAGAAAAATGTTTCAAACATTATTATTTATTTAATACATGAGTTTTTTTTTTCTAAATATATATATAACATTATATATTTATACCTGACTGTGGTTCATTAATTTTTTTTAATTTTTTAACTTAATCACAGGTATTTTTTTTTTGTTATTTCACTTTTATTACTATTATTATTATTATTATTATTATTATTATTCCTTTGTATTTATTCATGTTGTATTTTATGAAAATATTTTACATAATATTATTATAAGTATATGCATTTAGTGTATGTAAATATGTATATATAATAAAATGCCCGTATTAGGATTTTTTACTTTTTTAATATAATAATATATGGAAAATAAAAAATGAATTATATATAAAATATATATACAGTATAAGGAAAAAGTTTTGAAGAGTTATACTCATGCATTTATTCAACCCTGCACGTGTAAGAATTGCAACTACCAAATTGATTTCGAAAATCTATCAAAATTTTAATTATTGAAAAAAGACAATAAAATATGTCCAAACCTCTGTATAAGTATTTTGTTAAGCAATGTACTTTACTTACTTTTCTGCAATATCTAAATTGTAAAAGTTAACAATTTTATGAATCATACCGTCATATTTTTCTTTCTCTTTATATATGTATATTATTAAATTATTATTATATATTATAACATTTACATGTATATATAATAAACAACCAAAAAAAAAAGATAAAAAATTTCCGAACATAAAGTTAAATGATAATTTCATGTAATCCCATTAATACACAACCTTTTTTGTAGTTGGTTTTTTATTATGTTTTTTTTTTTCTGTTGAATTATATTAATGCCGTACATTAATTTTTCCACTGAATATATATGCATATAGCTATCTATACAAAAGAACTTGATGACATTAATTGGTAGATTAGTAAAAATTATGTTATCTTCTTTGGTTTTTATTTATTCATAATAAAAGTATATATAAAATGTGACTATATATATATACAAATACAGATGATACGCGCTCACATATGATATATATATATATATAAAGAATAAATAAATAAAATATTGGTATTAAAATGCAATAAATGTGATTTAAAATCATATTTTAATATATAAGAAGAAAAAATAACACGTTTTATACAACATTTTATATTTCATTATTATAAAGAGTAGGTATATATATGAAAATTATCATATAATCATACATAAATATGGCATGTATTCATTAAAGGTTTTTCTGATTTTTTTTCTATTTGAAAATTTGTATATATCCCCATCCATAGTACTCTAGTACTCAAATAAAATGTGTTATAAAAAAGCGCACAGTTCAAAGTCGTCCGCATTTCCATGTGTGATATGTTATATGGGAAAGAGGATTGCTATAGATTTGTTATATCTTTTTAATATTATTTTGAATTCTATACTATATTTATTATAACGCGTATTATATCGATACATTTATTTTCACATATTCAAATTGCAAGCATATACCTTAATTTTTATACCATAAATATATATATGTGTAAAATAAAAAAAATAAAAATAAAAATATTAATGCAATATAAAATTTATGGATTTATTCATGAGAAAAAATGATGATAATTATATTGTATATGGTATATATATATTCAATATTCATATACATATACCTGTTGTTGGAAAATATATATATATATGCATGGATATATTAACCCATTATGATAACTTATTGAATTTGTATGGTACCAATATTTATTTGTTTATTAAACGAAGGTATTATATATAGTATAGTTAAAGTATAATGAAAAGTGCGGTCTATTTCTGACTTTTCATAGAAGTTTTGAAATCGCATCGCATAGCTGATTTTCCAAAAAGTTTCTGTGAAAACTTGTTGTATTTTTTTAACCGTGTCATATGACAACCACATTTTGGTACTGTACAAATTCTGGGACAATGTTTTTTACACTTTCAATTATATCTTATGGAAAAAACTAACCGATTTCCAAACTTTCTTCTACATAAAATCGATATAGTTTAGTCAAATGCAACAAACATATAACGATCGAAAAGGGTTAACTATATAACACACCATTTTATTTAAAAAAAAATAAAACACGATAAAATTATTGAATATAAATCAATAAATTATTATTATAATTATTTTTTGTATACATACAACAATTTTATTTAAATCTATATGAAAAATAAACGCGTATATACAGATATAAATAATTTTCTTTTGATCACAACACAAAAAAAAATGGTTGATATTTGATTAATATTAATACATTATATATTGTAGTTTTGTATACATACGAATAGGTAAGAATTTTTTTTATATTATAATTCAAAATGTATATAATTATTTATATTTATCTATTAAAATTTGTATTAATTTTATATATGTTATATTTTTTTATAAAACTTGTTTCATTTTATTTCATATTCATACAAAAAACCATATATAATTAAACCATAAATGTACAATATAAATTAATATTAATTTATAATAATGTTTGTATCGTTCTCTCTGTATATATACCATATACAAATAAAAACTTTTTAAATAATTATTTAATAATAAATTGTAAATTAAAATTATGTATGAATAATTATCATATAATATATATAAAAGATGAATAGAAAATGAAGTGATAATACCTAATTACACCTAATTATATAAATTAAAATCATGTATATATAATGTATATATATTCTATTAACTGTTTTCGAACCAACAGATTTGGAAATTTATTTATTTAAAACATGATTCATATTTATATAACATCACTTATCCTTTTCAAAAGAAAAATTCGTATGATTAATAATTTTTCTTGAATTATTATTGAATTAAATTTCAATCACATGGATATTCCATTAGAGTTTTATGAATCATTAACCAAATTTTATATATGTATAGTATATATTAAACATTCAAAAAATATAAAATCATATATAATTAACCATTTTTTTAAATACTTTACTTTAGATATATTTCATCAAATTATTGATGCTTATATGCATATCACCGCGCGAATCATATTTTAAAATAATTTAAATGTAAATTTTTTTGATGGATAATTTTTTATACTTTATTTAAAAAAAACAAATCCACATTAAATAAACTCATATGTCAATCGATAAAATAAAATTATTATGTTATTTAACATGACAGACACATGGGCTTTTTTTTTTAATTATTTTATTATTAAATAAAGTTTAAAAAAATAAAAATATTTTTACATATTTTAATAATTTAAATATTAAATATGTATATAAAAAAAAAGAATCTATATATTTACCTCTTGGCAATTTTCGTTAATATATACATATTTTTTTTATGTACACTATAAAGTTAATAATATATATTATAGTGAAAACAAGCGAAGTATATTGATGAATTTTTATAAAATATGTATACATAAAATATAACACATTCGAACACAATTTTAATAACTTTTTAAAAAATCGGTTAAAAAAATATTTATTTTTTAATACTTAAATGGGTATTTTAGTTTTTAATTTATATACGCGAAACAAATTAAAGGACAACGAAGTAATTATAAATGAAAAAAAAAATAAAATAAAAGCACTTAAAATTTTAATATTTATAATATACTTGATTCGTTTTTTTTTTATTTTTTATGTTTTGACTTTTATTTATACTAAAAAACATTTTTTCTTCTGATGAAATTTTTAAACATATGCATTTATATTATTAAAAAATGCATATATTATTTTTTTTTTATTATTAAAAATAACTATACAAATTGACTTTTTATGTTTCGGAAACATGATGCAATAAAAAAAAATAATAATAATAAGAACTTATATATTTATGTATAATATGAAGGATATATTATTGTATGTATATAAAAAAATATGTTGTATTTTGCATACTAATTATCTTTGTATATATGATTTTTTTTTCGTGTTATTAAAGGTTAATGAAGATGTACATAAAGTATTCTCTTTTTATACTTTTCATATATACGAATAATTTTTATATATATAAAGAAGTGAAGAATTTATAAAAGAAAATCGTTCGTTGAATCATTAGACTTTTATATGATACAAAATGCAGCATTTATAGTAGATAGAGATATAATGAATAAGTTGCAAAGCTATATATGTATATATTTCATTTTATATATAAACATGAGTGAATATTATTTGTCTTAACATATAAGATAGAGGATATGATATGAATAGGGTAAATTTATATATAAAAGTATAAAATATATAAAAATATGTATTTAAAATGAAAATCTATTCGTGGCTTTAGGAGTTATTCATATAAGATTATATTTATTCATTTTTTTTTGTGTGTGTGCATGTGTTGACTCTTTATACTTTAATTTTGAAAAAAAATGTTCCTTTCTTTATGTATATTTATTTCTGTATTCCGTATATATATTCAGTACTTTCTGTTTTTGTATAAATATGTTTGTGCGGTTTTTCTTTTATTAGATGTACGTTTATGATATGCTCCTCTTCCTTTTTATATAAAATACATATTCCTATATACAGATTTTCAAATTAACTCTATAAACATTTGTGAATACAATAAAGTCTATATATATATATATATATACAAAAGAACAAAATATAGATATAAATATATATAATAAATGTTTTCAGTTTCATTTTTTCCGTAGATTTTTTTTTATTTATGAAATGTTCTATTTAAAAATTGCACTATATATGGACTTTTTTTTTAAAAATAAGTTATATTTATATTCCAATTGAGGTTATTATTAATATTTTGATTAATTCTTTTGGTACTTTTATCTATATTTACATATATGAAGAAATATATGTCCTAATTCTTTTGTAGATATATGCATATATTTATTCCTATTCCGTTTTATCCTATATCGAAGGTAAAAAATTGTGACCCCATAATAATAATATATAACCTAATAGTTTGAAATTCTCAAAACTTATAGCACTTGATTTGTCCCCAGAAATAACGGATAATTAATTCATATATGGTAATAATAAATTAAATAAATTAATTTTCTATGTTTTTCATTTTACGCTGTGGTTGACCCGTTCATTCCTAAAGAGGTTAATAACTTTTTATAAAAATACACCATCACTTAATTGATTCTGTTTAAGATTGTTTTTCTTTTTCATAAGAAATCTTTTTAATAAACAAACTTCGATTTCTTCCACAAATTAATTATTTCATAAATAAAGCAGATCGAGAGTGGTCGTCATGCAATAAATATATATGTTAAAAGGTTTATTTCATTCTTTGTATATTGTATATATATCTATAGATTTATATGCATTTATACATATATTATAATAATAAATCTTCGATATACATTTTTTCATTTTCTATCAATCCCCTTTACATGAATATGTATAACTGCGATACAACGTATGCGGTATATATACAAAAAGAATTAATTGTGTATGTGGATTATAACCTTAATATTTTATCTAAATATTTATATGTATGTATGTGTACCGATTGATGTTAATACCACTTGTGTTATGTTGCTGTATTATATATAAAAACGAAATGTGTAATTTGTCATTTAATTGGAAAATTAGAATTTTATTTCCAATATTATATACAATATATAGACAAAATGACGCCATATTCGAATAAATATATTTTCATTTGTTATTATATTTTTATTTTTCGGGATATTTTATTATGTATGGATTTATATAGTTTATTCCATCCTCGTCCGTCCTATTCGTATATATAATATACACATTTAAATAAATATTACTTTGAATAAATGACAAAACATTTGACAAAAAATAAAACAATTATGTTTATATATGATTTTCGTTTAAGTGTATCCATATATATAATTACTATATTTTATGTATTAATATAAAATATGTGTATATATAAATAGAATTTGCCGGTATAAAATTGATTTTTTTTTCTATATGTGTTTTATTTCCTATATAAATTTAATTGCTTTTTAATATACATATGTATATATAAACCATTTATAAGTCCATTTATTGTATTTAGTTATATGTTGTAAAATAATGTATTATAGGTATATTGTTTGAATTACTTTCAATGAATTGGATTATAAGAAAATCTGTATATATCCTTTGTCATGATATCAATATATATTTTTCTGAATTTTTCTTATTTCGGATTTCTATTATAAATGTTCACTATCAAAGGATTTGTTAAAAATTATTGTTCATATACTCTCAACATCAACAAAAAAATTACTTTAGTAAATCAATCAATACTATATTTCTATATAATTATATATCGTTTACCAAAAAATTAGAACACTCTAAACAAACAATTTAATATATTAAAAAAAAAAGGATATATTCATCAGCAAATATATAAATCAAATGAAATATATTGGTTTACATAAAAAATTAAATAAAATTACCTATCCTGCATACGCATTATATTTTAATTTAATATAAATAGGTGCATTGCGATGTATAAATAAATGTTTTATATATAGATTTTCTATATATACATGTCTGCTGTATACCCACCGAGGTTATACAAATTTTATTAATAAAATATATTTATGTACATGCATGACTCCAAAATTGGAAGAAAAAGTAAAAAAATTTACGTAATAATAAAAACAAATATTTACTTTAAATATATATATATGATGCATACAATAATTTTCCTTATTTTCTTTTTATTCTATATATATATTTAATATAGAATTACATATATATTTATATATATTATATTATAAATTTTTTACATTTATTTATGTCAATATATTTATTTATATTATCATTTTTAGATTCTTTCAATAATAATGACAAATAAAATTATGAAAAAAGAATATTTATTTTCTCTAAAGAGTTCAATTACACATCGCGTATATACCATATCCATTCGAAAAAATCAAACCCAATACAATATATGTGGGTAAATAAATATTAGACATCAATAATTAGCATCAATTAGAGATACTGGTTAACTTAACATCATCATATATATGCCATTCATATCCAAACGTCATATAAATATAGACGATTTCTAAAATCTATTTATTTATATATTTATTTCGTTTTAAAATAGAATTCAGATAAATATATGAAATCGATGAGTATATTTTTCTTATATTTTTAATATACACACAGAAATAGTGATAATTTAAATGAAATATGCATTCGCTGTTGTTGAACAATGCAATAATTCTATTATAATCATATTTGTACTATAATATACACGCAGACAAAACTGCGATTGTATAAGGTCATATATATATATATAAATATATTCATACAAATATTATGTTGTTAAATCTATAATTATTTTTTTCTATATGCACATTTTCAGTATATATATACAACAATTGTATATTTATTTAATTTTCTATATTTAAATATAAACATAAATATATTTATATATATATATTATATATATTAAAGTAAACAATATCCAGTAGCAAAAATGCGTGTTGATGGAATTAAACAATTAACACACATTATACATATATCATATATTGACTTATGATATTGTATATATATAAATAAATATTTTGATGTGTTAAAAACAACATATGGGATTCTGTTTATATATATATATATTATATATATTTATTGGTATCAGACCGTAAAATTACTTGAGGCTATATATTGCACATATATCAATATATTTATTATTAATTTAAAACAGATATATATTAAATATACTATATGCATGTAGATATTATTGAATGTATAGTTATATTTATTCCATCGTTTACCATTTATATATATATGTATATAAATATAAATGAAGCAAATATTTATCGAATTTTTTTTTGTTGTTTATCAAATTTCATTGTGATGGTAATTTTTAACGAATTTTATCTGACACCATTACATTACAAATTCAATATACAGATTATGTACTTTAAAAAAATGTTTATTACATTAAAATCATCAATGAAAATAATAAAATTTACCGTCAATATTTTTATGTATATAAGTCTAAAAATTTTTATCTATATATATATGTTATATTTTTTAACAATGAAATATGTATATACATTTCCTTTATATATATATATATTTTTTTTTAATCATTTACATAGGATCCGATTGGGCGCTTTACATTGGTATTGCTGTTGTTGCTGCCGTTTGTGTCGCATTAGGTGCCGTATTAGCACGTGGAGCACGTAAAGGACGTCGTTTACCACCGTATAGTATAGCACGTACAGGTAAAGTAGTAAAAAAAATAAATATACATAAAATTTCTTATTCTAAATAAAAAAAATAAATAAATATTCTGTAAGCTTTGTGCATGTATGTATTTATCAATAAATGTTTTATTTGTCTTTTATTATATATTCAAATTCAACCGCATATAAGGAAAAAATCAACAAAATAATATACATAAAAATTATATCTACAATGTATATGATTTTATATTACATATACATATATTCAATACCCTACAGATATAATTAAAATATTGTTTTCGTTTTTCGTCACAGAAATCTAAAATAAAAAAAAAAATTACAACATGACACTTGTTTTATTTTTATAGATACACATTTCTATATATTATTATTATTATTATTTTTAAAATCTATATTTAATGAAAGTATCTCTATATCTTATATACAGATATTCCATATATATGATTTTCTTAATTTCTTTGATACTTAATATGACTTAAATTTCCCCCTTTTTTTCGTGATTGTTTTGTTTTGTTAGAAGATTTATGCTTTGTTGATATTTATATGCGTATATATATATTTGTATTAAAGTTTATGTGTTATATGAAAATATAAAACACTATAATTACATATGTTTTTAGATGTGTTTTTTTTCCTTTTTTGAGATATATTATTGTTCTTATTATATATTTATATATATATATCTGCTATATTATATATTGTACTTATTACAAAATTATATAAGCAATAATGAGATATACAAAAGATTCATTTATTTTACAAATAAAAATCTTAATTTTTTTTTTTCTTCTTCTTATAATAATACAATATATATATTTATTTTCACTATACATATATAACAAGATTTATAATCTTGAAAAACAAAATACTATGTGTTTAATAGTTATGTGTTATATTTATATAGATGTATATATAAGTGCGTTTGTATTTTTAAAAGGATTGTGTGTGTGATCTGCAGACGGTGTGTAAATAATCTAAGAAAAAACAAATATGTAATAATAAAACTATAATATTCAGTTCATTTTTTTTTATTATTGTTTGATATTGATGTTTAACATATATATATATAAGTACATATTTTTGAACTGATGTGTTTATACATTTAAATATATATATTTATAAATAAATATAAATAATGTATATGTTAGAAGTCACATATTCTATATATTCATTGTTTATACTCGTATGGTACATTTATTATTATTGATGAAATGCTTATAGGTCAAGAAATATTCATTTTTGACGTTGGTAAATTATATATGTATTATTTATTTAGAAGATTATATGCGGTTTATATCAACTTGGTTTTTCCATTTTAATATCGATGCTTATATATGCGGTCGGATTATGTGATTGGCCTTTCCGATATAAAATATTGGAATTGAGTAATATGTTATCAAACAAATTAAATAAATTGTGATTAATAAAATAAAATAAATTGCTATCAAATAATGAACAATAAGTATTCTATAATGTTTTATACAATCCAATCATTAAAAAAAAAAAAATAAATTTTTCGCTATACAACCAACAATCTGGTTTTAGCGTCCAACAACAGCCTTCTGTTATTAGTTACTTAATTTGTGGCTTTTACGGTGTCGGTAATTAGCCGTACGACCAACCGCAAGCGGAATATACAACTCTGTGTTAAAATTCAGATTCGAAAAATAACCGAAAACACAAAACATATTTTATGCATTCAGTAGGATTCGAACCCACGACCCCAAAATTTCGTTAGAATTTTTAGGTTGGCATTTTTAACATTTACACCACAGAGTTGTATAAAATAATCCAATCATCATTAGAGATCATTAGAAATATATAATCTTATTATGTTAATTAAACATCGAATCGGCAAAAAGAACATAATTAATAACAAACGCTTTAATACCTTAATGAAATAATTCTATTCTTCATATCTTTTAGTATAGAAAATATAAAATGAAATTGAAATGATATTTTGTAGTGATTGATTTTCAATTTCAATAATTTTTCTTAATAAATATATGTATAATTGAAAGTGGCATGAATTTGAGTAAATCACCAAATATCATTTTGTTTAACCCATAATAATTTTCTATATTTAACACATACTGTATTTAATTATTATATATAGGTATATTTTTATTTTATATTTTTTCATACATAAAAATTAGTATGTCGCCAGATAGTCGTATATCACAATATATATATATATATATATTACATATATATATATTATATATATATATATATTTGTATCAATTCTTACGTACTAAAATTAACGTGGTTAAATATAAATTTATCCACGGTGAAATACCTACGAAGAAAAATATTGAAGATATTTGGTATTCAGAGCACAATTTAAAATAATCTATTACTATAATAGCGCTTTTGTTTACTTTTTTTTATAAGGAAAAAAAAACAATCATTTATATTGGGCTACACAGAATAAAAATAAAACGAACACAAAAATTTTTTTTTTCTTTTTCTTTCCACATATAAATATCGACTGTCTTTTTTTAATGTGTTCGGTATTTTCGCTAAATTTAGTTTCGTTTTATTGAGCAACTGGAAAATTGTAATAGTCTGTACTGTATAAAATAAATCAAATGAAAATATCGTGCATTGATATAGATATAGAATAATAATATCTCCATAGAAACCTAAGCGTGGATAATTTACTTCGCATCGAAAAGGTGATGTTAATTTATTCATTATCGTAGATAATTTATGGGCTCTGAATACGAAAAGCGTGGTTAAACGAAATATCTCCGTAGATATTTAACCACGCTGAGGCCTGAATAAACCCAATTATATATATATATATATTATTATATATATATTATATATATATATTACATATATATATATATAAAATAAAATAAATTGCTATCAAATAATGAACAATAAGTATTCTATAATGTTTTATACAATCCAATCATTAAAAAAAAAAAAAATAAATTTTTCGCTATACAACCAACAATCTGGTTTTAGCGTCCAACAACAGCCTTCTGTTATTAGTTACTTAATTTGTGGCTTTTACGGTGTCGGTAATTAGCCGTACGACCAACCGCAAGCGGAATATACAACTCTGTGTTAAAATTCAGATTCGAAAAATAACCGAAAACACAAAACATATTTTATGCATTCAGTAGGATTCGAACCCACGACCCCAAAATTTCGTTAGAATTTTTAGGTTGGCATTTTTAACATTTACACCACAGAGTTGTATAAAATAATCCAATCATCATTAGAGATCATTAGAAATATATAATCTTATTATGTTAATTAAACATCGAATCGGCAAAAAGAACATAATTAATAACAAACGCTTTAATACCTTAATGAAATAATTCTATTCTTCATATCTTTTAGTATAGAAAATATAAAATGAAATTGAAATGATATTTTGTAGTGATTGATTTTCAATTTCAATAATTTTTCTTAATAAATATATGTATAATTGAAAGTGGCATGAATTTGAGTAAATCACCAAATATCATTTTGTTTAACCCATAATAATTTTCTATATTTAACACATACTGTATTTAATTATTATATATAGGTATATTTTTATTTTATATTTTTTCATACATAAAAATTAGTATGTCGCCAGATAGTCGTATATCACAATATATATATATATATATATTACTCGTGTTTTTATTTCCACACATATATAGTCGAAATCATCATATTTTTTTTTATTTGGTTGTTCAAAATCGTTATATAAATTTTAAATTAAACAAAATTGTATTTACTCTATAAATGTTATATGTATATATTATATATTATGAAAGTATGTACACAGTATTTTATTTAAAAAAAATACAATCTATCCATTCATATGTAATTTGTATAAAAAACATTATATGTACGTACGCATACAATATATAGTAATATATATACATATAATTTTGAGATGAAAGATAAACATTAAAAAACGATACATTTATTAATGGGAAATTCAATTATGGTTATTATATATTTTTATTTTTTCTGTCACTTTTTCTCCATATAGTGTTAATTGTAAAAATTTAACTTCAATATTATTACGAAAGGAATACATAATTTATTATTAAAAAGTAAAAAAATCACCTCAAAATTCTAAAGGTTTAACTTATACAATTGATTACTATTTTTTTTTATAAGACTGTGAGATTTGGCATTTCATTTTTTCGACATTATTATTACTGACTAGTTTATATGGCAAAAATTATCTGAATGAAGATATCAAAATTTTTAAAATACAATTATATCTATTTGTCGTATTTTCAATTTGATTGTAAGAAATCTGATTCCGATAATTGTATTAAATAGTTTCTTTTTCTTTGTCAATCATAACAAAGATTGCATTAATTATTCTCTATATATATATACATATTTGCCAAAGTATTATTATATTCGAAATGCATGAAATGATTTCGTTTTGAAATACAAAAACTAAAATATATTCAAATAAATATTTTGTGGATTGGATATTCAAAATCCCCCATTTCAAAATTAAACTAATATCTGTATAATGTATATGTATATTATATCTATATAGATCGAAACATTATCTTATATGATTGTAAAATTGAAAAAAAAATATAAATTTTCACAAAAAAAAAAAAAATAAAAAAAAAAAAAAAGAAAAACATAAATAAAAAGTCTAAACTTATAAATATCTATAATAGAAAACTTTGATTCTTAATTCTAAAAACAAACATATAAGGAAGTAACTAAATACAAATAACAACATGGGGGTTTCTTTTTTGTGTGTGCTTCTATATAGTGAACTTCTGCTTCTATATAGACGATTCAAGTCCTGGGTAATAATAATAATAATAATAATAATAATAAGACGTTATATAAATATACTATATGCTCGTATATATATATATCTATCGAATGCAAGAAGATAAATGAAAATTTAATTTTTTTAAAAATAAAAGTTTTAACGACATATGACTTGTTATGCGTTTAGTATAATTTTTTTCTGTGTTCTTCTGGTTTTCTCCCTATGCTGTATATACATAGTATTTGCTACACTAATCTCCATAAAACATGTTATATTTATCAAGTCTTACATTATAACTTATATACACGAGAACGACGTCGTATATGTATAATAAAAATAATAATAATAATAATATGAGATTGCTTTTATGTATATTCTATTTTTTTTTTTTTTCTTAAAATAGTTACAAAAATTTGACATTACGCGTTGTATAAGGTCATAATAAATCAGCAATAGTTCATGTGACATTTATTTATTTATTTATTATCATTTTTTTTTCTTATATATATAATTTCTACTTATGCATAAAAAAAATAATTCATTTCATTTTCGTAAAAAAAATGTGCGGTAAGAAAATAAAATGAAACAGAAACAAGAAAAAAATTAAAATAAATAAATGTATTCAAAAATTGATTTTTTAAAAGAAAACTTTAAAATATATAACATATGATTTTATATTTATATAATATATCTATTTTCATATTATGCCTTTTTTTTTTTAATTTTGTTGTGTTTTCCTTTTATTTTAATTTACATATACGACGTTGATTTTTTTTTACACGTTCAAGATCATTTAGTTTTTTTTTCGGTGTCTTTCTCTATATGTAATGCTTCTTAAGTTCGTTTTTTTTGTGTGCTTCATTTAATATATTTTTTATTGTATGTATAAAAAATAATACTTGAAATTTATTAAAAAAAAAAAATCTTATTGCTCATTATATATATAGTAGATTGAGCGCCTTTATGCATAACCGATATATGTGTGTATTTATAAAAATAAATAATTACACTTTAACAATACTTATAAGATTTATATAATGTTAGTTTAATGAACAGCAGGTATATTATTTGTTTATATGCATAATAATGTATATCTATAAATAAATAATATAGTATATGCAGTTTAGATGAAGAGAAGTGCACTATATCTGAAAAAGAATTTTCAAAAGTGTGCTAGATAATCATTAAATGACTAAACATTTTTTTTAAGACATATATAAATGTTATTTATTATACATATATAAAATTTTGTGTGTGTTTTTTTTTCAATTTATATTTATTTATTATAATAATTATTTGATACAGACGGTTTTTTTTTGTGTGTGTATAATTATGTGTGTACAGAAAACACTATAATAATGTGAATAAATGCGGTTGATTACATATATACTTCATAAATTTATTTTAATTAACATAAATTCTATTATAAATATTTCGTTTTAGTATATAACTATACGCAACGCAAGATACGCAAGATATATTTTTAATTATTTGTATTTTAATTATTTATAGATATTAAAAACACACACAAACCGTTTTTATGACTAATAATAATAAGTTTTGGGGTGTTTGTCCCAAACCATATTATAATGGAAAAGATAAAATTTTAATAATCTCAAGTATATTAGGTAAAAATAAATAATTCATTCATTCGCATATATAATAATAATTAATATAACATGTTGTATAACATAAAATGTTATATTATAGCTAGAATATAATAATAATAATAATGTGTTAATCAAATATTTATTATATTTTTAATGTATAATAATCATGTCGAATATTTTTTTTTAATGCATATACAATATCTATATAAATTAATGCATGTAACTTAATCTATACACATATATACATATAATTTAATTTTACATATCAGTAAAAACTATATATTTATATATATATACCTACTACCTAAAATTGAAACTCTAAATGCATATCGTATCTAAATGTATAATGTATATATATAAAGTAATATTATAAATGAATGAGATAAGAAAAAAAAGGTATTGCTCGTATATATATATAGAAAAAAGGTGTATATTTTATTTGTACATTCACAAGTATTATTCTTCTCTAAATATACATATCATGAATGAATGAACATTATCATTATTATTCTATTATCAAAATGGATATATTCCTTATATATTTATATATGTAGAGATAGAATGAAATGCATACTTTCATATATTTCTGTATAGATAGAAAAAAAATCCAATTTTTGTGTATGTGTAACGTTAATGAACTTTATCTATTTATTCTAAATTATATACATTAGTTGTACATATTATTAGTATATATATATATAATATATATATATAGTTGATAAACCTTGATAATATCATAAAATATCAATTACACAAATATATAAAAAAATACCAATTAGTAAAATTGTATTATTTCACTTTTGCTGTATATAATTTATATATTTATAAGTTGAATAATATCAGTCATTAACTTATACTATACCAGTTAGTTATAAAAGAATTTTACTATCTATATCCATAAACATATTGATAATTCTATATAAAATTACAAAGACAATTATTTTTGTTATGGGAAAGAAAACATAAGTTGGAAAAAAACAAATAAGAAAAGGTCATTAAATAAAAAATGCATAAGAAATATTTGCATTCAATTTTTCTTATTATAGTTAATATACAAATATGGGTTCACGTCTTTTTCAATAACTGATGAAATTTCCATAATTTAGCAGATATACTGTAAGATATACTATACTTTGTAAATATACCAAAGAAATGTATTAGAGTATTTGTTTTTGTTAACGAATTAGGGAAAATCTTGCATAGACTATATGTCATATTTTTTCTGACTAAAACCCCCTTCCTTCGATTGTGGTATTCTCGAACCAGACCACATGAATGGGTGGATATTTTCGAGGATATTCAACTCGGTACGAATATTCATATTCGAATATTATTTTGGCATTTTTATCAACTACGCCACAAAGTCACGTTAACTAACCTAAACATCGATTGATTTTATTTATATAAGTATATAAGGAACAAAATTTAAGGTTATTATAATTATAGCATTTTTTTTGACTACATATCATTGAATTTGTTAAATTGAGATAAAATCACAATTAAAAATACCAATATAATTGTAAATTTTAATTAAATTATTTGTCAACGCAATATTATAAATATAATTGATTTTTTTTTTCTTTTTTTTTTGAAAACATTTAATTAAATTAAGTGGTTATTTTAATATAGATATCGATATCACCAGCAAACCTTTATAATAATAAAATTTTGTATCTTGTTTTAAAATCTTTATAGAAAATTTCAATTGGTGTTTTTATATATCATTATAGATATATAATATAATGAATTGAGTTTGTATATTAGGGATATTACGGTTTATACGATACATATAAAAAAACACATTAGAATTTGGTAAATAATAATCATCAATTTGTCAACTAAACTTTTATTTTATATTTCCTATAATAACCTGGATTCCTAATAGTTGTATCCGAAGATCCTAAAATATCTATAGAGAAAATATTCAAGCAAATTCCAATTTATCAATTTTAAAATAATTATTTCCTTCAAAACGTATGGATTTGGTAAAAAAAAATTCAAGTAAAAACACAACTCTGAACTCTCAAAATATATATAGAAAATTACATATAATTAATTTAAATGTACTGCAACGATTTAATTTTTATAACCAAAATAAATTTATATGCAATGGCATAAGCGTTTAGTTGTTATATATATACAAATTCAATATCAATATATTTAATTCCATTTTTGTATAATTTTTTTTTTAAATACTTCCGTCCACCATAATCACAAACATATTTAAAAGATATACAAAAATAGTTTTGGTTTTTTTTTTAACAAAATTTAAAAACACATATATATTTGTTGATGTATAAAACATATGCACATTAGAAGAAATATCTATATACGTATGTAACCAACAAAATTTGTATATATATAAATATTTATTTCAACAACGTTAATTATTTTATACAATATTATATTTATAAATATATAGACATTCGTGCGGTATAAATGCAAACAAATATATAGGTATAGGTGTTTATAAATATAAAATCTATTTATATTTCTATCGATAGACAACACAAATTTCATACACAAATATTGACACTTTTGATTAGATATTATATCAAAGTCAATATAGCATATATATAAGAAGGTGTATTAATGTATGATTAAATTTAAATCAAAGTTAAATTAACACACACACACGGTAATGTTACTCAAAAAAGTAAATATATATATATTTATATAAATATTATTATTATTTTAAATGGATATATATGTCATATAATAAATTTGGTGGCGTGCATCGATTGTAAAAATAAATCAATTTATATGCCTTTATCTTACATATGTGAGTAGGTGAGTGTATGGATTCAATGCATGAAATACAAATAAAGAGTCATATTTTATTTTTGTTGTTAATTCATATATTAATATAATAAATGATAAATGTATAAATAACACTTTTATTTTATGACAATATCATAAATTTCATTATGCCATTTCATCATTATCATTTGTGATATTTTTAATTCAGATTAATTCATGTAATTGTTTAAATTTTCGCAGTTATTCACTGGTTTGAGATATAATTTTATAATTTTTACTACGAGTATTCATGCATTGTAAATATTGTGCTAAAACTTAATTTGTTAAATTAATACTATATTATATACATATATGTAACGAAAGGATTCACCGATTCTTTAATTTATGCAAATTCATACATCAGAAAATTCCCAAGAAAAAGATAAAATTTAATTATAAACTATATACATTGAAAACGATCATAAATAAAAACCTAGAATGGTAAAAAAATAATCATCTAAAAATGTTATATTTAACAAACATATATACAAAACAAAACTATTCTATATATTTATAAACGAAAAATTACATAAACAAAAAACTAAATATATATTATAAAATATTCAGCAAAAAGTTTTCGTTTTCTTAATTTTCCCCCATTTGATATATATATAGAAGAAAACTATGTAACAGAAAAAAACTCAGAAAAGTATATATGGTATAGTAAATAAATTGGTAAAATAGTTAAGTAGGTATAAAAATATATATACACACATCAATGAAAAAGTTTTTTCCTCATAATAATTTTATATTTTGGTTTTCTTAAAAGCATAACGTTCTTTTCCAGTATATATGCATATAAAGAAATACTCGTTTACTATGCGGGATTATATATATGTATAGGGTACTCTAAAAAAGACCTATACAATCGCTATAAATAGCATCAGCATGTACACATTTTTACCATCTAACCAACAGGATAGGATACTCTGAAAAAAATATGAATTAATGCAACTAATTAAATTTTCCGGAAAATCGTGCCTAATTTATCTTTTTCTTTTTGTGATTACTTGCAAAAAAATTATTTTATAATATTCTTTATTTTTTTTATTTTTTAATTACAAGCCTGCAAGTCTTGTTTTTCTTCGCATAATTTAAAAATTCAATCAATTTCATTCATAGAAGAATATTTGAAAATCTCCCCAAAATTTTCGTATATTTCATTTCTATTTAAAAATCGTCATATAAAATCACCATCAAATAACTCTTTATAACACCCTATATAATCTATATAGATAGGGAATGACTTTCTTTAATTTCAAAAGTCATGCTATATATAAATACAATCCAATACAGATACATATTTGATGTGAAAAACCATATCAAAAGTTTGTCCATTTTCCCAAAAAAAAAAAATAAATAAATAAATAACTTAAGCAACCAAAAAAAGAAACCCAAAAAATTATTTACAATTTCTTCATGTTTAAAATTTCATTTCACTTAATTCCTATGTATACAAATAGTTGTTTGTGCCACAGTATATTGTACAAATATTTTTTTTTCGTATAAAGATCCTATATAATAAACATTTCTTACAAAAATTTATTCTATACTTATATAATTTTCTATACTAAAAATGATATATATAAAAGTATAAATAAATATTTTTCTTTTTATATATAGGTAAAAATATGTGCATCATAAGGACATAAAATACTATAAAAATATATATTTAATGCATTTATATCATTTATGTATATGTGCAAACAAGTACATATAATATTATATATAAAGAAAAGTGTGTCGTTTATATTTTCTTATATATAAATAAATATTTTCGAATATATAAAAACTTCTTAACATTACTTTACAATCGTAGAAATTTGTGTAAACTTTTGGAATTATTTTTCCATTTTATGTACATTTTTTTTTATTTTTTCATACATGTCTAATGTCTTTATCTTTTAGCTTTCTTTTCATTTTTGTAACATGTACTTTGGTGTACTTGTATATAAATATGTGTATATATATATATAATATATTCTTAAATATATATAAATCTTTTTCTCATTTAATATTATATATATTATGTATGTATATTGTTTTTTTTTTTTGGAATTCATGCTGTATTTATTTCCATACATATAATAAACTATACTATAAGAATATCTACAAATGTCGTTTGCTATTGTTTTAAACTTTTTTTTTTTATTAGTTATTATATTTTTTTTTATAGCAATAGCAGCAAACTTTTTGAATGAAATTATAAAACTGGAAAAGCTAATAATAAGCTTGTTATCGTATAGTTTCTGAAGCGTATACGTAAATTTAATTTCATTTCTATAATATAGTACATATATAAATAAAGCATATATAAATATTGTATATATATGCTGTAATATATATAAGTATATATATAGATATAGATACTATATACGCGATTTATAAATGAGAAGAAGACAGTCAAATACAGCTGATGTTTTTATGTTTTGAAATAAAAAATAATAATTTTAGTGTATTATATTATTTTTATTAACCGCAATAAAATATATTTAGTACATATAAATAATATATATACTATACCGAGTATGAGTAAAAAATGATGACAATTTTTATATATTATTAGTTGTTGATTTGTTTAAAATTGAAATAAAATTATATTATACGCATTCTATTATATATATAAAAAAGTTATATACCACAGAATTTCATTAAAAATCACATGTCTGATTCAGAGCGCGATGGATATATGATGTATACAAACAATATAAATTATAAAAGTTTAATGATGGCACTATATATATATATATATATATATATATATAGATGTAATTTTTTTTACAAATGTATTTACAATGCATTGCATTTAAAATTACAATATATCGTTCAAATTATGCATACAAATCATATTGTATAATGAAACATAGTTATATATATACTGTATCGTACCGGAAAATCCCAAAGTTATCAGAATTCATCAAAAAATATTGTTTTTATTTATTTATTTATTTATTAAAAAAATAAAATATTCTTATGTATACTTATGCAGAATTTTGTTTGCCTTATGACCAAAAGAATAGGATATTCCAAAAATTATTCTAGGAAAATGAAAATTTTCATTTGCCGAGAATAATTTTATTTGATCTATCAAAGGAAAATTTGAAAATCGCCCGATTGGTTCAAAAGATATAAAGAAAGATGTAGGTTTTCCAAAAATTGCATGTAAAATTGTCCAATTTTTGACATTAAGTGTTTATACCATTTGGTGGATATTTTCAATTTTCTTCGATGAAAGACAAAACGAAACACTCATATAACTTTCATATATTATACGAAAATTAACAACACATTATTATATACATGATAGATTATTATTGTATATATTGTTCAATACAATATAGTGAATAGAATATATAGTGATATAACCAGCAGATCAGGTAAATGCATACATCATTATTATTATTATTATTATTAGAGTATTGATTGTTATACAAGTATATATATAGTTAACAGAAACACCTTTATATATTTTTTTTTTATGAATAACATTTACATTGTTATAGAAAATAAATTGGTTTGTATTAAAACGAATGTATATAGAAAAAAAGCACCAAAATGAGTATTGTGTATGCGATATTGAAAACAAAAAAAAATAAAAATAAATAAATCTTTAGATATATTTACAGAAATATATTGTGTGTAGGCGCCACACCACCACCACACACCATCATTCATAAAACAAAATTCTAAAAATATTTTATTTATAAATGATCTATAAACAAAAATGTAATATATATATATATAGGTTTATGATTTTTACAATTATATTCATATTCATTTTAGATATATATTTATATATACTTTACTTTATATAGAGGTACGTGTTCAATTTTACAAGTCTCTATATATATAAAGTATATAAATTTTACGATTTAATAGAAAATAATAAAATAAAATAACAAATATTACATACAAATAACGATTTTATTATTGTGGTATCTCTGACGGTATATAACCCGAACTAACTAAACATAAAAAAAACCCTCAATAAACTTTATATAAAATAAAAAAATAATAAAATAAAATATTATTGTTAAAAATATATTTATTATTTATTTGGCCTAATTTATTTTAGTTTGTTATATATATATATATATATATATATAGATAGATTTATTATAACCTCGCTATATTATGATATAATTGAATATGTCATCAAATTCTTTTGGAATAATGAATAGATAGAGAATCTAATAAACAAATCCCAGCACATAATAAAGTTAAAATCAATATAAATATATATGTGTGGTAGATATATGATGAACGCAATGTAAAATCCATTGTGATATCAATTTGTGATATTCCTATCTAATGATTATTTTTTCTTACTGCTTTTCAGTTTAAGTTTTTTGTTCTCTAAAGGTACGGATTCGTATACAGAAACGGAAACTGAAACTGAAATAGAAAAAAGAAAATCTATATATAGAAATAATTTTATTATCTTTAAGAATACAAAAAGCATTTGAATTAACAATAAATAACATTTTTAATACTTGCATCTATACGATTTTTATGTTGAAAAATTATTGGTTTGATTTATTTTAAGTTTTATATTTTTTTTGTTTTCCAGTTCAATGTTTATTATTTATTTATATGATTGAAATATCTGCAATTTTTGTTTTTTTTTTTGATTTTTTATTTAGATTTTGCTATATGAAATGTTATTTTGTTTTTCTTCAATAAATATAGAGACAGAGAATTCAATTATTATGTATGAAACAATAATAATAATAAAAACAATAACAATCATCATTTTTGGGATAAAAAATATACACAATAATTTATCATATATATGAAGAACTTTCAAAATAACATAAATTTCTATATATATATATATATATATATATAAATGTATATACATATACAAAAAAAAAGTTTATATTAAAACAAATATTTAATTTGTCATAGTATAATTTATATATATTTAATGTATGTTTTCCTATATAATACATTTTTGACAATCAGAAAAATTATTATTTTTCATTTGTCTTTTTTTTTTTTTTTATTTTCTTTTTGTTGTTTTTCATCTTATTTTTCTCCAGTTTTTCAAATCATCATCGTATACATTTATTTATATATATATATGATAATAATAAGATATATGGTTCAGGAAAGACTATATATTTGTTATGATATTGTTTTTTTTTTCAGTATAAATACAGTCAACTATTTCATATGTGATTTTTCTTCTTTTTTTTTTGGAATGTATATTTATTGAATAAAAAATTTCTATAATTTTTATTTGTATATTATAACATTTGTATCGTTAAAACAATGCAGATATAACTAGAAATATATATATATATACATAATATATTGGTTTTGAACAAATTTAAAAGAAAAAGAAAATTGTCGTTAAAATGATGTATACATAAAAATATATATAATAATCAAATAACAAGACAAGAAAACTCATTATAATTTTATTATTATATAATTTACTTTTTTCCTTAAACAAAAATAAAAAGACATCTAAATCTAATAGAACATTTCATTTTAGGTATACATTAAAAATGAGTTTGTATTCACTGTATATATATATTCGAATTACATCCTGCTTTATATATCTCCTTCTATATTATAGTAGAGATATTTTTATATAACGCGTAGATTTACAAAAAATTATTGAATTGGAAAGTTATTTTTGGCACAGTGAAAAACTTTTAATATTTATGTACTATATATTTAGCATTAGAAAATATGAATATATATTGGTATATGCATATATAAATATATAGACAATTCTTGTCTATAAAATCCTTAACTATTCCCATCGTATATGAATAAATATATAAATAAATATACATAATATACATATATATGGTAAATGGAAAATGAAAAAATATTTTGGTATTTATATATATATATATAGAAAAATATAATAATAAATTAAAAATTTTATCAATTGTTTTATTGAAGCGAAAATAAATACACGAAGTGAAAGTTTTTCCTTTCGTATATATTTGTTTATTTTGTTTATTGTTTTGTGTGTGTCTTCTTCCTTTTTTTTTTGTTCCCGCATTGTCTGTAATATTTTATTTATATACATTTTCACATAAATATTCCATCTATATAGCTCTATATAGAAAATATAATTTATACTCAAATAAGAAAAGCCAAAAAAAAAATTGAAAAAATTCTTTTATAATATAACTTATTAAGTTTTTTTTTTATATAAATATACAGCAAATATGTTAAAATGTTTATATAAGAAAATTAAAATATGAAAATGAATATAATTTGATAAAACGTATAAGAACTTTGGAAATTATCGCACTTTGATATTTTGTATTAAAACCAAAAAATTTAAAAGAAAAACTTGTTGAATATTAAAACATATGACCCTAAACACTGTTATAATATTATATATATGGTTATGAAAATGTGGTTTAAAAAATGATTTAGTCCTTTTTTTTGTTGTGTGTATATATATACTGTATATACATTATCAATAAAATCCTGTATGAATGAATAATGACAAATAAAATTTTTTTAATGTCGTTTTTTTTGCAATTATTAAAAATTTAACGTTTTATTATACCGCATGATTCATTTATCATCATTATATTTATAGAAATGCAACCGGAATATTTTCATGATCCTGATAAGAAAACAACAATACAATTTCAACCAGATTTAACGCAAAATAATAATATAACAGCAAATTATGAATATCCAAATCATGGACATATGCCAGCAAATGGTGGACAAAATATACCATTACAAATACCACGTTCAATATCTGAACATCATTATGATGTACCTCATTTGGCAACAAAGTCAGTTTAAAAAATATATAAAAATAAAAAAAAAAAATTAATATATAATAAAATAAACATATAAATAAATTTATTTTTAAATTTCAAAAAAAAAAAAGAAAAAAACATTTAAAAACAAAAAAATAAAATATAAAATTAAATAATGTACAAATATAAATTATATATATATATATTTTTTTTTTGTTTGTTGTTATTATTATATATTTTCATGCAGCTATGCAACACCAATGGATAAAGTTAGTGGAAATGATTCATATTCATCATCGAATTATTCAAAACGGATACATAGTACAGATTCATTGGCAACAACAACAAATACATGTATGTGAATATAATTGTTTTATATTTCCGTTTTATTTAGATATATAAATTTTCCATTTTTAATGTTTTATCTATATATAGAAAAACAATTACAACAATTACGTTAGTGGATATATATATAGAACTATATAAGAAATCAGACAAACTGTATATGATTTTTTGTTAATTTAATTTATCTTTTTTTTTTACAATTCAATGTTTTTTATAATTGAGATTGTTTTTCGTATGTATGAATAATGGTATAAAATATTGATAGTAATTTTCATATTGTTATTATATTCGCCGTTCCGAAACGTACATATCGGATTTGATTTGCAAATTGATTAATGACGGTTTATGTGACTTTTTTCTATAGTTATTCATGTAACTAAAACAAATTATATATGTATACTCTTATAAAAGCTTTGCTTATTATTAAAAATATAAATATATTTCTATATCATTTATGAATGATTCATATTCGCCTCATAAGCATCGAAGCAGTTAATTTTACAGATAAATAAATGCAGTATTTATTACCCTAATATAAAATATAAAATAAAAGATTCGTCTGTTAATTTGCATATATAATTAAATGCTTTTTATTAACATATTCATTTTATTTATATCCGACATTAATATATTAAATATTCGCATTTTTAGCTGATTCCACTTATGATGTGGCAACGGAACCACCAACATTACCAATGTCACATAAAACATTTCCAAAATCGAATACCGTTAGACAAATAATAACATCACAAGGTGGTTGGTTAAAATTACAAAATGCATCGGTAGCCCTATTGATACCGGAAACCGCTGTTGGTAAACAAATCAAACAAAATATATTTCTATCGATATTGAATGAGGATAGTGTTAAAGTGTATATACCAGACATTTGTACACATTTAGCGCCAATCATTCATTGTGGTCCAGCCGATATAACATTCAATAAGCCAATTGTACTGAAAGTACCACATTGTGCAGAAAATTTACATCATTGGCGAATATCATTGTATTATTCAAATGCTCACATACAAGATATTGAACCGAAATGGCGTAAATTAATAACGTTGGGTGAAGAAACAATAAATACACCGGCCTATGTACAAATGGACGATAAATATGCATACATAATGACAGAATTTTTAGGTCGATATGCATTAATTGGTGAATCGTTAATCGGTACAACAATTTCTTCAAATAATAATAATAATTTAAATAATATTAATAGTAATAATTTAACCACATCTACAATTAATAGTAATAATAATAATAATATAATTAATAATAATAATGTAGGGGCCATTAAAAGACTGAAATTATTTTTATTTGGACCGTCTGTACAACCGGTATCAACGGAATGTAATGTACGTGTGTATGTTATTGAAGATTTTCCTAGTTCAAAAGAATATTGTTGTACATTAGAATCACGTTTAGGTGGTACACTCTTAGCCTATAGTCAACAAACATTATTTTTCCAAGATAATGGACAAGATTTATATTTAAGTATAAAATGTTCGGGTGGTTGGAAATCGAAAATCGGTGCTGAAAGTCAAAAAATTCCATTTTCACATGTATGGAATAATAGCATTGCATTACATTGTGCATTTTCCATTGAACGTAATGATCAACAAAATGTTGCACCAGCACTAAAAATTGAAGTGTTAGCAAGACAACGTCAAGGGTCTGATGTTACGGTAATTTATCTAGCACCATTTTTATCAAATGATTTATCAACATCCGTTAGTGGATTAGTACAATCATTACAACAACCGGTCCAGCAAATACATCAGCAACAGCAGCAACAACCACTATTACCAAATCAATTACCACCACAATTAAGTGTCATTGATGAATATAGTGATGGTTCGGTACGTAGTATTACAATATCGGATAAAAATCATAATCACTTATCATCGGACACGGATTGTTCATTTAAATTAACTCGACAAATTAAACGTGAATTAAGTGCTTGTTTGGATCCACCAACGCAACGTGGTAATGATTGGCGAATGTTAGCGCAAAAATTAAATACCGATCGTTATATTGCATATTTTGCAACAAAACCTTCGCCAACCGAACATATTTTAGATTTATGGGAATGTCGTAATCGTGATACAAATTCATTAGCTGAATTAACAATAATACTACGAAATATGGGACGTACCGATGCTATAGAAATATTTGAAAGAACTTTAGGTCCACAATGGTTATAAAAAATAAATTATTCTTTTATATTAATTTTATTAATTGATTTATTTTTCATTCAGTTATCATTATATTTTCGGTATATATAATTTTGTTTTTTGTGTTTTTCCATTATATTAATAATAAAAAAAATTAAAAATTCTTATAATGTGTCAAAAAGAAAAAGGCAAAACTTTATTTAAAAAAATCATTTTATTAAAATTTAAAAAACGAAAACTTAATATATAAAAAAGAAACAAAAATACAACGCAGTGATAAAACCCAATTTTTTACATTTGTTTTTTATAGATATTTTTTTATGTGCATATAAATATTAGAATTATTAAAATATAAAATATATAATTATAAATTATACAGTGCAATTAAATAAAATAAAAGAAAAAAAATGAAATATAGAGTTCCCTAAAAAAAAATTCCAATTGAAAATATAAAAACTAAATTCTAATTAAAATCAATCAAAAAAAAAAAGGTTAACAACAAAATTTTAAATAATTTCTTACTTATAAAAAGAAAAAATAATTCTTAAATAAAAAATAAATATATATGTGTATATTTTTATGTTTATTGCGGTAAAATAAAAAATATTAAACAACAAAATTTATATATACTGTGTGAATATTATAAAAAAAGAAAAAATAATAAAAACGAACTGATAAAACTATATACGAATTCATTTTAATGAAAAAATAATAAAATACACATTTTCTTTTTTAAGTTTTCATATTTTTGTTATAATTATAAATTATATAAAAATTTATATATAAATTGCATTTATTTTATAAAATAATATTTGTTTTTTTTATTTTTGTCATCAATAATATATATATATATAAAACATAATTTTTATTTGTAAATATTTAATGTGATAAGATTATTTTTTATTTATAATACTATATATAAATTGTAATTAAATAATATATATACATATATATAAATTTTAATTTTTAAAGTTAACCTTTTATTATTACTTTTTTTTTTTTTAATATTAATTTCTTTAATTTTATATCTTTTATTACATTATCATTATTATTAATTATATATTATTATTAATATTTAATTATATAATTTCTTTATGGGTATTTAATAAAAATAAAACCTACCATAATTTAGAATAAAATTTTGTGGAAATTTTGAATATGAAATATTTTTTATTTTTTTTTTGAACCAGCATATTTTTATTTTATGTGTATTTTTCATTTACAATTATTTATATATTTTTATTGGTACTTCTTTTTATTTGATTTACATTTATTTAATTTTTATTTTAAATATTTTATAATTGGAAAAATGATTTTTTCTTTAAATTTCAATGACGAAGTTATCGAGAATTTTAATGATTCTTCAAAAGAATTTTTAAAGAAAATGCGAATGTTTTAATTTTTACTTTTTCCGAATAAGTGCCAAAATTCGAAATTAAAAATTTATTATCTATTCTAAAATCATTTAAAATTTTATTTAATTGGTCAATGAATTAATATATTATTATTATTATTATTTCTTTTTAATAATTTGTGAAGGATTATTATTTTATTTAAAAAAAAAAAAGAAAAAAAAAAGTATAGAATTTATTTAAAATAATAATAAAATATTATGTGTTCAAAATATTAATAAATTTAATATAACATATAATTTTAACAGATAAGAAAAATATACAAAATAAAAAACGGCTCCTAATGAAATTATATAATGATTTTGAAAAGTTCCAAAATTAGCGACTTTAAAATTATAAAATACAATCATTTTCTTAATAATATTGTTTTTTAAATGCCATTTTCCTTATAAACATTTAATGTTTTTATTTAAGATTACTTCTTAATTTTGTTTCAAATTCTCAATTTTAAAACATATATTTAAACTATACATCTTTATATATTCAATATAATATAACTACAATAATATTATTAGTGCGTCGCTATCAAACCATTAATGTATTTTTAAAATAGATTTCATTTTTTTTCGTTCTGTTATTAAAAACTATATAAAAAAATGAATATACAAATGTAGTTATACAAAATAATAAACAAAAAAAAATTCTACACCGATTTCAAAAACAAATAAAAAGAAAATAAAATTAAATGAAAATATATTTGAGAAAACCAATTTTTCATCATAAATGTAGTTTTGATACCTGTTATATTATTATATAGTTGATATTATATTAAAAAAAAATATAAATAAAATAAAAACAAATAAATGTAAAAACGAAATGTATAATATAATAAAGAATGGAAGAAATAATAATAATGAGCAAATATAATTAAAGAAAATGGTATAAAATTCATTAAATGTATAAGTTTATGTATTGTAAAAAATAGATTATTAAACAAAAAAGAATTAAGAAGAAAAAAATACTAAAAATATTTATATTGATAGTGATTTCAGTATATAAATGAAGAAAAAATATATCTATAAAAAAATATATTAGATAAAATAAGTTTTGTAAATATAAAAAAAATTATTAAAAATTAAAATAAAAGAAATAAAAAATATTTATAATTAAAAACAAAAAAATAACAGAAAGAAAATTTCAGAAATTTTTGTATTATCAAATTTAATACAATTTAAAACACAATCTAAATGGAAAAGAGTATAGAATAATGTTCAAGGTACATTTGCTTTCGGACCAGATTTCCTAGAAGATTCATGTTTGGATATCTTTTCATGTGACTAAATCAATTATGGTTTTACCTTTTACCAGTTACCGGACCTTATATAACGTTTACCAACAATCATTAGAGCATACCTAAAATAATAGTTACCAAATTAAATCCTAATTATATACAAAAAATGATGAATTACCTAATACACATGAAAGATATGATTGTAATATACAGACAGGTACAAAATTTAAGAAATTTTTGATGAATATTAATTCGTAATCATTATTTCAAATGGTTTTAATATTAGAAAACATAAAAAAAAATTGTATCGCATAAAAAAAGTATCGTAATATTATATTTATACTAGTAACAAACCATTTATTTATTGTTTCGTTAAGACAGGCACCATTTTTTATGAAAGTGGTATGGTGCATAGAATAAAGTTGGTTTTATAAAAAAAAAACCCCCATTTTTAATTGACAATATTAAAGTAGTGTAAAAATGTGGAGTTTTTTGTATGTGATTTAAATAAAATATAGATTATTGCCGCATTTAAACCTAATGTAATTTGTATCTAAAACCATTTTAAAGATTTTAATCTGTTATTACATTTTATTTAAAATTCAAACTGGAATTGTATAAAGTATGGTCTCACAAGTCTAATATATACTTTGCCACTTTTAATCCAACATTTCAAATGTTTAATTTATTCCTTTTGGTTTAAGATAATATTTTAATTATTAAATTGTCCCTAATAAATATGCATTCACTTAATTGCAGTTTTATATACATTATATTTTTATGTTTGTCTTATATACAATTTATACAATTATCAATTGATACTTGACAGATATTGAATTATTATAACCCAATTAATAATATAATGTGCATACTTTTACTACTGAATTTTCATATATATATATATTCACGTACACATTCTAATAAACCACTTGATTACCTTGGAAAAACACAACAAAGTTCAACAGGTAATAAGAATGACTAATTTAATTTCACACAAGATAAACAACGTTAGCTATATAAAAATACATGATGAATATTAAAGATATGCAATTAAATGATATAAATGTATATGTATGATGATGATGCAATTTCAAAAGAATTTTTTGTAGAAAAACGAATACATAACTCATAAAAGTTTAAATTTCATAACTTTATTTATTCATAACTTAATTGGTTTTGTTTTATAATTAAATTTATTGTTTGGAATACCATAAAAAATTATTTTAGCTTATTAAATTCGGCTATTAGGCTATATATCTGCTTGTTGTTTATCATCGGTTTTAGAATTCACTATATCATCACCTTCATTGTTGTCACCATCAATACAATCACTATTATTGTTTATCTCTTTTTGGATGTCTTGGGGTATTTTAATTTCATATTTCATATACGTTGGTTCATAATGGATGGTGGCCCAACGTACGGCCACACGTTTATCTATGACTTTACGAAATGCCATACATGTAATATGTTGTTGTTTTTCAAATTTTATTCGATGTAATCCCAATAGGGCTAATGTATAACGCCAGGTTTTCATTAGACGCACATTTGAATTCAATTGTTTTGAATCGGGTGTTATAATAATTAAAATTCCTTCTGGTATTAATAGTTGATATGCATTTTGACAACATTTTAAACGTTGTTCAGGTGTTGGTAAATATTCTAATAATAAACTAAATATAATAATATTAAACGATGATACAGATAATGAATTAATTTTGTTGTTATTATTGTTGGCATTTGAATTGCTATTATCATATGTTAGTGTTACATTTAAAAAATCACATTCAAACACATTATTACATTTTGATGCGGTTAAATCGATAGCTAACACATCAAAATATTGTGACCACAACGAAAATGGATTATAACAACTTCCAACATCAAGTAATTTTAATTTTTTATTTGTATAATCATCAATTAAGGCTGCTTGTTGTGGTGGTTGTTGTTGCTGTTGTTTTGGTTCGATAGATAAATCGCTATTACTATTTGAAAATTTATTGGCAATGATCATCAATTCACGATTACGTTGTTCCATAAATAATCTTTGATTTAGAAAATAATCTAAACAATATTTTACAGACCAATGAATACGTGTACAACAATCTTTAACCACATCACTTTGTTTTCCTATTGAATTATTGACGTCCGATTGTTGTTGTGCTGGTTGTCGTTGTTCTCGTTGTTCCCAGAATTCGGTTGCCAATCTATTCATTGACATTGCATACGATTGAAGTAATTGTTTATTTTCTAAATGTTTGGACCATGCAATTTCTACGCCATATTTTCGAGTGTTTTCACGCAATTCCTTATGAACACTTTTAATTGTATTAGCAAGTTGTTGATGCTCTTCAGATGCCATCGTTTTTTATCAGTTCAAAATATAATTTTTTTTTTCTTAAAGCACTTAAATTTGACACTTTTTTTTTTTGATTATAAATATATATATATATGTATAAAATATTTCTAAACTATTTATAAAAGCAAACAAATATAAAAAATACAACAAGGCTATACACAATTGATTGAAATTTTTCTATTATGTAAAATTGAAGAATAAAAAACAAACAGGATTTTAAATTATGATAACAAAATATTATTAAACTTAAAGCTGAGATTTTTAATTAAAAAAAAAATAAAATAAGTATATATTTTTGTTGTTGTTGTTACTGGGGTTTGCTGTTTGTGGATTACGAATCCGAAGTATATTGAATAATGTATTTTTCCAATTTCTCAGCACTTGCACCAGAAAATGAAGTTAACTTTTCACCATTCTTAATAAATACAAACGTTGGCATACTGCTAATCTCATATTTAGCTGCCACATCTTCGCATTCATCAACATCAACTTTTAATACAACTAATTTTTCAGACATATCGGTTGCGTATTTTTCCACCGTTGGAGCAATCATTTTGCATGGACCACACCAAGTTGCAAAAAAATCAACAACAACCAATAAATTAGTTTTCAATTTTTCTTCAAAATCACTGATATCTTTAACATGTAAAGCCATTTTTAAGTAATTAAAACTCACACAATAAATATGAAAATATACAATTTTATGAAAAATTACAATTAAATATATTGTAATTTATATTAAAAATTTAATTAAATTAAATTGTAACCGTGACTTCTCGAATATTCGTCAGCTTCAGATATGAAAATGACCTCAATAATTTATTTTTACAAAAAACAAAAAAGATGCGAACATTTTGCGATTGCGGAATTTTTTATTATTTGATTTATTGTTTTTAATTTCGAAATTCGGAATTATATATTGCCATCTATGTGTCAGAGTTTGTAAATTATTATTTAAATTTAAAACATTTATATTTTTTAATATTTAAATAAAACACTGAAGAAACAAACAAATTTATTACCAAAATTAAAACAATAATAATAATTGCAATGAAAATTAATTAATATTTATTCAATATATTTAATATATTTAATATATTTAATTAATATTGATTAATATATATTTTAAATAATAAAAATTTAAAAAGTAATCTGTCACTGGATACTCCGAAATAGCTTTGACGCATTTCATTTTCAAATGTCAGTTTTACAATAATAAAAAAAAATTGAAATAAATAAAAAAAAAAATTGCAAGGAATGCAAGTAAATGCTACTGTTGATTGTTGTTGTTTTATTTAAATGATTTGATTTGGTTTTGATTTTTATTTTATTTTTTTAAATAATATTATTAATAATTTTAATTAAAAACAAAAACAATAATTTTATGTAACAAAATAATAATTAAATTATGGCATCGTTATCAGCAAGTGCAGAAAATCTAACTGGAGATAACCAGGTAATTTTGCAATTTTGTGTTTGGGTGTTTTCTCTTCATCATCATCGCATTTATAAAATATAATTTCTTTATTGTATATATTTTTGTCTATTTTCCAATAATAAATAAAATCAATTGAATTTTTTTTTTATTTCAAACAAAACTCGTTAATTATTTTACTATTTTTTTTATTTGTATAAATGATGAGTCAGATTAAATCATGATTAAAAAAATAACAGAAAAAAAAGTTAGTTATATTAGCCCTACCCGATTTTAATTTTGTTTATTTTTATAAAAATTATCTAAATATCCCAATATTAATTTAATGATTATTATATGTTTTATATTATTGCATGCGCCTCTATGAATTTGATAAGAAAAAACAGAAAAATGATAAGAAAATTTTCTTTTTTCAATTCATCATATAGTATTTAATTTATTGTGTTTTGTGTGTTTGATTATAATTTTTCTTCGATATCGTTTTCGTATATAATAATTAAAAAACATTTTATGAGTCATTATTTTTTTAATAAAATAAAATAAAAATATTGTATTGTGTAGTTCTAGTATTTTACGATCGCGGTAATTCAAATTTAAATAAAATTTATGAGTATTCATTTATTAATAAAATATTCATAAGTTTTGGTAAACACGTTTTTAATTTGTAAAATAATACTATGTGTTTAATCATTTAGATTAATGATAGCTCATCGATGTGTTTGGAATTAGCATTAGAAGGTGAACGTCTTTGTAAATCAGGTGATTGTCGAGCTGGTGTTGCATTTTTTCAAGCGGCCATCCAGGCCGGAACTGATGATTTACGTACATTAAGTGCAATTTATAGTCAACTAGGAAATGCATATTTTTATTTGGGTGATTATGGAAAGGCTATGCAATATCATAAATTAGATTTAACATTGGCTAGGTAAATTGGTTTTTAATTAATTTTATAAACAATTAATACCTATTAATAATCAATAAAATCTTTTCTTAGATCTATGGATGATCGTTTAGGTGAAGCAAAATCATCTGGTAATCTTGGTAATACTCTTAAAGTAATGGGACGTTTTGATGAGGCCGCAATCTGTTGTGAACGTCATTTGACGTTAGCTCGACAATTGGGTGATCGTTTATCGGAGGGCAGAGCATTATATAATTTAGGAAATGTATATCATGCAAAGGGAAAACATTTGGGACAATCAAATCCGGGGGATATAACCGATGAAGTAAAAGATTCTCTATTGAAAGCCGTTGAATTTTATCAGTAAGTTATTTTATTAACTTTCATAGTTGTTCAAATCAAATGATATTTAATAATATGAAATTTTCTTAATGTCAATAGACAAAATTTAACATTAATGAAAGAGCTGGGAGATCGTGGAGCACAAGGTCGTGCATGTGGTAATTTAGGAAATACATATTATTTATTGGGTGATTTTGAACTGGCCATTGAAAATCATGAGGTATTTTTTTGCTGCGTTTTATATTTATTTTTTTTTATGGTTTTAACAAGATTTACAATGTTATTAATCTTTATTTTGTATTATACATTTTGTTTTAGGAACGCTTAAGCATTGCTAGAGAATTTGGTGATAAACCGGCCGAACGACGGGCTAATAGTAATTTAGGAAATTCACATATATTTTTAGGACAATTTGATCAAGCTGCCGATCATTATAAGTATGTTAAAAATATAATACAATTAATTTATACGTCTTAAATATAAATATAATAAAATTAATATAATTTTACAGGCGTACATTATCGCTGGCTATTGAATTGGGTGAACGTGCTGTTGAGGCTCAAGCATGCTATTCACTTGGTAACACATACACATTATTAACAGATTTTCAAACGGCAATCGATTATCATCAACGACATTTAGCAATTGCTCAAGAGTTAGGTGATCGAGTTGGTGAAGCACGTGCATGTTGGAGTTTAGGTAATGCAAATTCATCGATATCAAATCATGAAAAAGCATTATATTTTGCACAATCACATTATCGTTTGGCCAAAGAGGTATTAAATATATTATACATACAATAACATTCAGAAAATTCATAAACACAATTTAAAAAACCGCAAAACGATTTTGAAAACATTCATCATTTATTATAATATACTTTATTAGTTGGGCGATACAATTGGAGAATCAACGGCACGTATGAATATATCGGATTTACGAAAAATACTTGGTTTTGCCAATTCTCTGACATCACCCGGTGAATCTATGGAAAAAGAATTATCATCTGATAATCAATCATCAAATGATGATGCAATATCACAAACGAATTCATTAAGCAGTTCAAATTCAAGGCGTATTCGGGTACGACGTCAAAGCATGGAACAATTGGATTTAATTAAGGTTTTTTGTTTGTTTGTTTTGTCTTTGGTTTGCTTTAATGGTTAAATGTAAAAAGTTAACGTTGGGAGTTTTATTTATTTATTTTTTTTTATTATAATCTATGATTTGCTTTCCTTATTTCTATTTATTATTATTATTATTTTTTCTATAAAATGTAAACCAATTGTTTTGATCTTCGAATTTCTTCTTTTTTTTTCTTTAATCTATCAATTAATTTAATATACAAATATTTTGTGATTCATTAGTTAACACCGGATGCCAAACGTTTACCTGAAGCCGTCCAACCGACGAATGATATTGAAATGACTGACGTACAAAAATCTCAAATGAATAGTAAAAGAAATGAAGATGATTTCTTTGATTTATTAACAAAATCACAAAGTAAACGAATGGATGATCAACGGTGTTCGTTAAAGATTATGTCAAATAGTGGAAAACGTAAACCATTAATACAACAAAATACAATAGCTACATGTAGTACGGCTGGTCTAAGTGTGAATGATATTGGTACCATTGGAGGTGGTGGTAGCGGTGGTATTGTACCAAAGGAAAATCGGTAAATTAATTATACAAATATGTTATGGATAAATTTGATTAATATTTTATGTTTTTTTTAATAATATCTCTAAAATAGTAATGCTTTAATTGAAATGATTGCTGATTTACAATCGGAACGTATGGATGAACAAAGAGCAATTTTACCAGGACTTAGACGTTCAATTGGACCCAATAATAATATTAATACCAATAGTAATAGTAATCGACAGCAACCGGCATCTGGATCGGCACCAGCTCCAGATGAGGCATTTTTAGATATGTTAATGAGATGTCAAAGTTCAAGAATTGAAGAGCAACGTTCGGAGTTACCACGGCCAAGCATTACAATGGATGTTGAATATGGAGAATCGAATAGACCAGGTATGTAATATACAAATTTCATTTAAAAATACATTGATAATCAGACCATGTATCATTTTCCAATAGATATCAATCCATTCCACACATAATTTAAACCGAACAATGTTTTCCCCAAAACATTAATTATCCGCAATCAATAAAATTCCCTATAGAACAATTTAATTTCCCAATAGATTTGTTTGAATTTATTTTAATTTGTTTATTGTGATTGATTGATGAAATGTTTTATTTAATAGGTGGATCAAATATTGGAGCAACCGTACCTGATGAAGATTTCTTTTCGTTAATAATGCGCGTTCAAGGTGGACGTATGGAAGATCAACGAGCTGCGGTAAGTTATTTAGTTATTATAGTTTCTTTTGTCATTTCATTTGATTATTCTAAAGTCTTATACTAATTTTATTTTGTTATATAATATTTTAGGTACCATTTTCGACAACTAGAACAAATAATAGTGCAACATCAGCTCTAAATAGAGATAATAAAAATAGTAGTAATACAAGCATCAGCAGCAATAAAGGTGCTTTACCAAAAAAATCCAAATAGAACTAAATCACCAAATATTATTAAATAACATTGTTTACGAAAAATATTTAAATATATTCATTCGTTTATCTTTACAAATATCTTAAATCTGTTTAAATAACAAAAATAAGAATAATCACGACGATAATAACTCATGCACTTGCACTCACTCATTCACACACAGGCACACACATCATCGATACAACAATGAATAATTAAGCAAATATAATTTCTTAACAAATTATTTAAATCTTATGAAGTAGAGAGTCATAATAAAAAAAAAAAAGTTAAAAATAAATAATATTTTTCACTTTTAATAATAATAATAGTATAATAACAACAAAATTATTATTTACCAAATTTTAATTATAGAAAAAATATAAAATTGACTATTTTAAGTTTGAAATAAGATTTTAATATTTTATTTTAATTAATTAACTTGAGTTTATCATCAATATAAATTGTGTTCAAACAATAATATATATATATATATAAATATATTTTAATTTTTAATTTTAAAATTAAGTTAGATTTTATTATATTTAATTTTTTTATATATTTTTACATAAATATATTTTTTTTAAATTCCCTATTTTTCCTAAAAAAATATTAATTTAATTAATCAATTTATAAAAATTCACATTTATTTTGTATCATCGAGATCTAATTGAAAAATGAAATTACAAAAAATAACATATAACTTAAAAACATTCTTCCGCCATTAACAAAAAAAAAAAGTAAAAATAATAATAAATCTACATAATAAAATTATATAAAAAAACTTATAATAAAAAATATATTAAACTGTTAGAATTCCAATTTTGATTTATAAAAATAAAAATAAAAATAAATGATTCCATTAATACTATTTTTATTTATATATAAATGACAAAATATAAAAAATATAATATAACTAACAAATTTAAAGATATTAATTATTAAGTTTTCTTTATATATACTCTATTTAAAAATTTAATTAAAATCCTTTACACCATTAAAATTTTATGATATTTTATGCAAAAACTATTATAAAAAACGAAAAAAAAATAAAAATAAGTATTTTATTTTATAGTATTAAAATTAATTTTAAAAACATTTGTTTGTAATTCTTAAGTAATATTATTTTTTATATATATTCTTTATTATTATATAAAAACAAAACCATTTTTAATTACATTAAATTTATTGCCAAATTAAGTACGTATTTAAAAAACAAAAAGAAAAAATTGAGGGAAAAAAACAATCGTATATTATACAAAATATAAACACAATTTTTAATTAAATACAATTTTTTTTTTTTTGTAGTTATTTTATCTATATTAAATTAAAATAATAATAATAGGTGACAATGATTTTAATTATATTATTGATAATTTTTTATTCATCAGTAAAAATGTTTTATCATTCAATTTTTTATTATTGATTGAAACTATATATATATATATAATAAACTTATATTAATTATTTAAAAAATACACTCCGTGTTATTTATTTATTATAAAATATAAATAAAAAATTCTTAAAAAAAACATTTGAATATTTAGTTTATTTTAAAACCCATGAAATAAAAACTAATTTAAAAAAAAAACACCTTAAATGTATTTAAATGAAATAAATCTTCGATACTCCGCAATTCGTACTTATAAACTGAACGAAAAATAACCATTTATACATTACATGCTATTATGGTGTAGTTGGTAGCGAAGCCATCCATTCCGAAGGAAATCATCACATCACTGATTATATATTTTCGTTGCATACCAAGTGGTGGTATTCATTTGAAAATCAACTCTTCACAGTGTGTGTGTAATTCAAATATTTGGGATATTTCCTTCATATGAGAAATAAATAATAAAAAAGGGAAAAAATTAATTTTTGGTTTTTTTTTGCTAAATTTTGATCTGAAAAATACAAGAGTTAACTCTTGTAAAAATTTTGTGCATGTCGTCCTAGCCACCCCAACTTTTGCAATGGTGTAGAGGACAAGTTCAGCTACAATTTACATAATTATGAGATTTTGAGATGATCCAGGAACCTCAGCATCTGGGTGTGAAAATTCGATATTCCCGATTTTCAATGATCCATATCTTTTGATTTCTTCGGGGAATTTTTTGGGAAACAAATGAATAGACGGGCAATTTAATTACCTTTCGATTGATATAGGTCCCAATATTATATTCCAACTGGTTTGGCCAGGAGGCTGGAATGAAATTTGGGATTTCCAATGCAGATCCACATTCCGTGAATTATTTAAATATGAAGTAGTTGCTTCATTTTCAATTTCTGTATATTATTTAAAAGGTAAAAGATTGATCTTTTAAATAAAATTGGTGCCAAGTAGATTTGAGGAAAATTGTGGATTTTCCTTTAACATCGAAAAACATCGATTTTTGGTGAAATTCAAAGGTTAGTTCCAAAGTGTTTCCAATAACTTATGATTACTATATTGTCAGAAGTCATACTAGAGGATATGTGACATCTTTTGACACTACTCCGGATATTATATCTCTAATGGTTTCACTACAGTGGTGGTGCAAAGTTGACTCTATATGAAAATTTCGGAAATTTTCAATTTACTCTACCGATCGTAATTCTAATGAAATCAAAAAGTTGTAGAACAAAAGTTTTATATATTTAACATCTCCAACACATACTAGACGACCAAATCTCTATCTTTAAAAAACACGAATTTTCCGATTTTTCAACTTTTTTTACTTTTTTTAAAAACTTTTGCATGTGTATTTATTGATCAAAAATAAACATTTTTTACTCTAGAGCACATACAAATTGTCGTTAGTTTGTCCGATATAATTGATCGAAAAACTGATAACAATTAGATTTAATTTTATAATTTTTAATCTCCAACTAAAGATATTCTCAAATAAATCCTTTTTGAATTCCAAAAATAAACCAGAACCCAAATTTAAAATAGATTTATCATTCATCGAATAGTTTTTGAGTTATGGTGTGCCAAAGAGATTCATTAAATTTCAATAAAAAAAAACAATTATTAAATCTATTACACGATATATAATATATATTTATTTATTAATCATGATATAAGCCTATAAGGTGTTATAAGTCATATAAAAGACAATCGAAATCTATATAGCCGTACATATATATGTATATTCAAGCAAATATTATTTAAGTATATATTATTTATTATTTTTCCTGAAATGAAATCAATAAATTATAGATATATTTATTTATGTATGATACCTTTTTTCATTTCAATATCAAAAATAAAAAACACAAATTGATAATATGGTTTTTATTTTTCATTTTCCATTATTGCATATTTACCCAAAGAATCGAATAAAAAAAAATTAAATAAAAATATATGTACATCGCAGCTTAAACGATTGAAATTTTTCTATATATGTATATATATTTTAAAAACTTTTATTACTGAATGAATTATATTTATGAATGCCTTTAAGCACATTTGATGATATATATCATATATACTATTTTATTTAGACATACACACACGCACTATATATATATATATCGTCTTAAAAAGTATAATATGGAAATGTAAAAATAAAAAAAAAAACAATATTAAAACAATAAACAAAGAAAATTCAATAATATTTTATGTATATTCCATAATTCACTCATAAAGAAATATTCATATATAATATATAAATTGCTTTTCATATTAGAGACACACAGCGAGCAGAGTGTGAATGTTAACATTTATACGCACACAATAATGATAAGTGAATATTGAATAAATAATGCACGTATTTATAGATTCATTTTCATTTCATTTCGCATAACTTTATATAATATAACGCAGGGATGATCACAGTATTCCCTATAACTACGTGTAAGGTAACATCTAAATGCGTGAACAACAATTTCGTTATCGCATCCTCAAATACATCAGTTATAGTTGATTCCCAAAAGATTATATATCCTATGATTTTATTATATAATCTTATGAAATTGGGTCTTTAATCTTAATCTTAACATTTTGATACGTAAAAGTAAAAATAATGTACGCGAGATCTATATAGTATGGTGAGGAGATCCATATTTTTACGCGCATCCTTGCTTATATGGTTTATAATAAATTAATATTATGATGGATATTATTTATATATGCGAAATGAAAAAAAAATCGAATTTAAAATTGTATTTATTATTGTTTTTTTTTTATATATACGTCCCATTCATTACAATTTCTTTATGAATTTATTAAGAATTTACAATTTATCGAAACTAAACTTATTAGTTTAGTTTTAGAAATTTTAAATAATAATTCAATGTTTATATATTCTTTACTTTTTTCCAAGATTCATAAATTATAAAAAATTCTACTTCTTTACTTCGGAAATTGTACTCAACCGATTTGGCTTCAATTTTCAACATAATACTTTTTTCGTTTGTGATCATATTATACAGGGATTAGATTAGATCTCGTTCTGTTTCGAAGTGATAGATTTAATTCTATGTATGGAGAATTTTGATGAAAAATAGAAAAAAAATGTTGTCACAGGAAATTTTTCCTTATTCGATGTTCTTGTATAAAAAATGAATCCAAAAGGGAGTGAAATCGAACGAATTTAAAAGATTATTGACTTTATGACCTAACGACGTAAATGTTTGGCCTTATTTGTGTAGACCAAGTAGATTTTTATATATTCAAATATCAAAATATATATATTGCATTATTGCATGTGGATGCAGGTATCGTAGAGAGTATATGCAGGCAGAGGTGTGCAATATTGGATATTAAAAATTATTATTAATGCATATATTTTTTTTTTGTTTATATACGCTAAAAGGATATGAAACATATAGCATGTCTATATATTATTGATTATATTCTATTAATTTTGATTTATTTACGTTTAACACTGTTATAAAATCTAAATTATGAATAACATTACAAAATTGTTATAGAAGAAGGTATTTTTTAACCATATACCAATTGCTATAAAAATTATTAAAGCTTTTTGGATAGACTGGTTTATAGTTTATTATAAAAGTTATTGTTTATGGACTGATCACAAATGATCTTCACTTTTTTTTTATTGAGATATGAGATGAATTTGATATAAACGGGAATAATATATCTATTAACCAATCAATGGAAATTACCGTTGATATAGTATCAAAACTCCAAACAATTCCATTATCTATATAACACCATATTATCATAAAAATAATATTTAAACATTTACAGTGTTATATTCAAAATACAGAAATTTTTCAATATCACTTCTCTATTAATAATCGCACCCATATTATTAAAAAAAAAAACAAATCGAATGATACATATATACATAATAAATATACAATGTATATACCATATATAATATAAATATATTTATATTGTGGGATATAATATTGAAAATTAAGGTGTTATTTATTGATTCATTGTAATAAATTAAATGTTTACGAATATATATTTCCTAAATTTATTTATACCATATTTAACTTCATTCATATATAATATAAATAATATTTTGATTGCTTTTTTCTGCTGCAGGTATATCGCTGCGCTTATAGGTTTGCAAAATAAAAAATAATTTTTTTAAAATATATATATATAAAAAAAAAACAGATATTTTAAAAAAATGTTATTATATTTATAAATAAACCTATCTATACGGATAAATGATTATTACAATTTTAAAATTCTGATCAAATCTATTGCTTTAGATTCTAATTCATTATTACATTTTTTAGGATGTTTAGGTATACGATGAATTTGGATTAGGGTAGCAGAAACAGAGTATATTGAAAATGTTATAAAATGAACATTTTTAAAACAAATTTTATTTTATAATTTAAATGCTTTTTTAAAAAAGTATCTATTCATATTATCATCATCGGATGTAAAAATCCCAAAAATTTACAGTTTTGAATGCTTTTTTTGACTAATTTTCCTCCAATTTCGATGATCACAGAATTCATAAACAAAATCTTTGGAAAATATTAGACAATAAGTATTTCAAAATCTCTATAGCAGAATGTCATAAATATTTTATTATTATTAATCTGAAAGAGCGCTATTGAGAAAACCATAATTGATTATAAATATAATGTTAAAAGGTAGTATAAAAATTCCTAATATTTGTATATCTTTCATATTTTTTATTATATATATACACCTATATAAACCTATTCGTATTAGATAAACTCTGACTGCAGCAGGTATTCCAATTAAAATCAATCAAAAACTTTTAACTTACCTAAATCACACGATCGCAATCCCAATTTTAATGATAAATATCTTGGTATATATATTCTATTATTATATAAATATGATGAGGATAAATACATCACATTTTTCGCTAATATATTTTTAAAAATTCTATATATAGATATATATTATATAACAAAAAGGTTTTATTTTTGCAATAAATATCTCCTCCGATTACATTACATACGTATATACATAATACAAATGATATTCACAAATTATACTAGGAAATTTTGCAAATAATTATTTATGTTTATAATTTGTAAAGTTTTTTTTTAGTTTTTATTCTATATAAATATTGATTAATACACGCATCTTTAAAACCAAATAATAAAGTAAATATTTTTTTTTATATAAAACCGCATATTATATAGAAACGAATATATATAATGATACGAATCATCTCATCACATATTATATATAAATTTATCATCATATCTCTTTAAACAAATATAATATATACATATGCATTTATTTTATATATATATAATATATTTATTTATTGTTCTCAAAATATACAAATATATATCGGTATCGGTATATATATATATATACAGTTGTTGATTTTGTAAATAAAACAATGTGAATTTAAAATCTAAAAAATTTGTTAATTGGGTTTAAATTCCAATTTACTGAAAATGCCACCGATCTTCGATCGATTGAGTTAAAAAAAAATAAACATTAAAAATATTTATACCATTTTTTTTTAAGAAAACAAAAAAAACATTTCATTGATAAAATATCCACACACTATATGCGGTAAGTAAAGTATATATATGTTTTTATAAGAATCTGTATATATTCATAAAGAAATCTGTTTTTTAAGTATTATATATACATATTTTTACATATAGGTATATTTTTTATTTAATTTTATATGATTCAGATGAATATATAAAACTTGAATAATTTAATCATATATATATATATATATATCAAAATTGTTTGTAATAAATCTGTATATGAATATAAATTCGACTGTTCAAGGATGAGATAATTCTTTAAGTGTATAAGCACTTATAAATAACAACAAAAAAAAAGAAGATTTAAAAATAAATAAATATATGTATGTAATATTGTTTATAAAAAAAAGAGTTTGTAAAAATTAAGACTATATGATATTGTTTGTTCAAACAAAAATTAATTTTTAATCAATATCGTATGTGAAGAATAATGAATTAATTTATATTTATTTGTATTTAATATTCAAAATATTTTATTATTTAAAAGTTAATAAAATTTGTAAATTATAACCAAAAATGATCCAAATCAAATTCCGTATATGGTAAAACGAATCTTTTTTTTTTTTTTAAAAATCTACCTATATAAATAAATAATAAAAAATATATTAGGATATAAGAAAAAGGTGACAAAGACAAACAACAGGATCGAGAATTTTATCAATAGGTCATTTTAATTGGCCACCTATTTTGAATATCCCTTTTTTTTTCTTTACTTCTTAAATATAACCATTTGTTTTAAGAATTTATATAAAGATTTAAACACAATATTCAGTTTCTTATAAAAGTTTCTAATATATTTATAAAAAAAAAAATGTGATTTATATTTATTTAATTTTATATTCTGATATAGTTATATTTATTTATTTTTTTTTTAATTTCATTTCATCTTTATTCATGTTCACATATATACAATATTCAATCGATTTGTTTTGGTTTTACATTTATATTAATACATTTCAATACCTCATATACCGCCTGTTTATTGTGTATCGATATTTATATTATATATAGTTTTCATATCGGTAGGTAAATGATTAAATTATAATTTATGAATACATTTTTATATATAGGTAAATATAAAAACGAACCCAAAGAATACAGTATACTGTATATACAGAACAGTAGTGATTTAATTTAATTGTGGATTAAACACTTTAAATATATTACACCCGTAGCGTATAATATTATTATAGATTTCATCTTGTTTTATTAATATAAATCATCGCAGATCGAACATTATTCTGTTTTAGATAAATTATGATTAAATAATAAAGTGCGCATATACATAAAATGAACAATTACATTTTGTAAATAAAAACATAATATTTTATTAATATAATATTTAATTTTGATTGAAAATGTATATACCTGTATAATTAAATGTAATTAAATGGTATTGTAAATTACATGGTTCAAAAATTAAATGATATATAAATAATCTGGTTAGGAAAGGATAAATCACCTCAAATGGTATTGGAATATGACAAATAAGTTCTTTTGGAAATCCAATATTATTTGAATATTATTACCATTGGTAATTTCCTTTAAAACAATTTAATATGTTTTTCCTTCCTTCTATTAAAAGATTAAAAAATATCCAAATCTTGGAGAAATACCATTTCCATTTGATTCCTCGTTTGATTTCTCCATTTGATATTCATTCTTTTTAAAATTTAACTTTATTTTTATCTTGAGCTTTACCTAATTGATTTTGAAGTCAAATCTATATCTATATATATGATATATGATCATTTTGACTGCAAATGTATATATAAAGTGAAAATATATTATGAAGTCGATATAATAAAATTATTTATATAGAAATTCATTCACTCATTTCTACATATACAGTGTAGAAATAATTATATATAAAGAAAACATCTGCAGCAACTTAATCATGTAATTTTAGTCGGTATATTATATATATATATATATATATATATATATATATTAATACTACGATCAAGTATCCTTATATAGACAATATATGTTGTATATAGATAGTGGTATTTCATTTTCATTTTTCAACAAAAATAGATATACGTTTGTTTTTTTTTCATTTATCGATTACAAATATTGATAACATTTTATATCATCGCATATAGATTGAACATATATCGCCTTTGCTACTTATTTATAAAATAAATTTACATAATATGCATAAATTAGTGAATATAAATACAAATCTATCACAGACTTTATTTTGTTTTATATCAGTATCTTTATATATACCTACTAAAAAGAACCTTCTTAAAAGTATTCACAGGGTGTGATAATTATACTCAGAATTTTATATGCATGCTATTAACGCATTCAGAATTTCTGGAATTCGGTATAAAGATGTCATATTCCTTTTCATTTTGGTAGAATTAACGTATATTAACTCTATATATTCGATAAAAAAATATGGATTTCTCAAAACCTATATTTAATATTCTCTATGATGGTTAAAATAAATATATTCATATAATATTTAATCACTCTGTATATAAAAAATCTTTATATTTATTTAAATCTTCTTGAGAACATATATATTCTAATTCGAATATCATAAACGTAAATCTAAATACCAAGCACAAAAATATACATAAAACCATAAAAGATCATAGAGAGTATATATAGTTTATCTAAAAACAAAAAATACTAACAATAAATTAAAAAAAAAAATAATCAAATCTTAAATAAATTAATTAAGATCTACTGTTTCCAAATGATTTTAATATCATTTGTGTGTCTTGTGTATTTCCATAAATATATATATATATATATATGTACATAAATAAACGTAATGGATAACATTTATTTCTTTCAAAATATATATTTATAAATATAATTTTATTGTTAAGAATTTTCATCGTCAGTTTATCAAAAACCAAAAAAAAAACACACAATCGATGTACATATAATAATTTACCTTTTATAATTCTCCTCCATTCACACATATAGTATCTGTTTATATAATATTCATTTTACATATATATAAAAAAATTTTCAAACACATTTTTTTTTTTTTGAATTTTGAATATGTAAATAAATTTTCAAAAATGCCTATCCCATATTTTCCGTTCGGTAGCGATGACTGTTGTCAAAACCATAATATTAAAAAAAAATATTCAATTTTTGAAAATATTTCTATATAACTCATTCACAAAATGATGATTTTTTCTTATAGTAAGTTGTTTAAAAACAAAAAAAAGAAATAATAAAAATAAAACATATTAACAAATTTATTAACAAAAAAATAAAATCAAATATTATACAGTCAAAGACCAATAATATATAAAAAAAAAAAAACAAAACAAATAACATAATATATTAAGAAGAAAAAAAAAACTACAAAATTTTAATTTATATTTATTTACCTGAAAATGGAAATTAATTATATTATATATCTGTTTGTGTGTGTTGTGTTGTCTATTCTAAATCCCATTTTGGTAAATTATAAAGATGTATAACTATATTTTATATTTATATATATATTTATAAGATGAAATCAACAAAACGCTAAAATGTATTTTGATTATATATGTTATATATATATAGTATTTTTTTTAAAAGTATTTTATACAATTTAATTTTATGCGATCTCTACCATATACTATATTTAAAACTAAACTCGCTGTATATAAAAGACAAATTAATTTTCAATTTTGAGGTGGACATTAATAAACTTTAACATGACAAGATAATATTTTATTTTTATTTTAGTATAAGATTTTTACGTTTAAAACCAAAAAATTATTTTATTTTATTCGAAATTTAAAACATGACAATTTTATTTTTAAACACGTTATTTTTTTTATATTTTATTTTATTTCTCTATAACAAATTATTCACAAATTTATATAAAACAATTTTGATTAAGAAAATTACTTAATTAATCGCGATATATCTCAAAAGATATTTTATTTATTATTTAATTATATATTTAAATATACGGTTTTTATATTATTGGTATATTTGTTATATATATATATACAATAATTATTTTTATCATGATTTCGTTTAACATATAATTGTTTGGGTGTTTAAAGGAACCTTCAGAAAATATTTTCTCTTAAAAATCTTCAAATGGATTGAATAACACACTTTATTTATAATCCTTAATTTAAACTAAATGCATATAGATATCTTAAAGTAAATTAATTTTAAGTTAAAGGACCGGATAAATTTAGGTTAATTCGCAATAATCGCGTTATTTATTCTCAATATTACCGGAAATCGGTTCGTTCATTTATAAGACCTTTAACTATAAAGGAATGATTAAAAAAGACATTTCATTATACTTATACGAATATGTATTCTTCTTCTTCTTGATGTAATTTTTTCCTAATCTTATAACAATAAAAAACAATTTCTTTTGTTAAATCTATTTAAAAACTTTATATTTATTTTGTTTTTATTTTACATTATTATAATACATGCTTTTCCTATACATTACAATAATATCTAAATTATTAAAAATATATATACATTACACAGAGACGGGATGGGATGGGATATTCTAAATTACATTTTCATAATATATTAGTATACATAATTTTTGGTAAATTAAATAATATTAAAAAATCATAGATTAAAATGAAAAAAGTTAATAAAAAAAAAATAAAATATTTATAAAAATCTATAGTAATTATAAATAAATATATTTTTTTTTACACGTACATTAAGATCTTTACCAATTCATGATATATTCATACCTTTAAATGCATTTATAAATCACAAAACAAACCGGAGAAAGATATTGGACTGTCATCAATATTGTTATTTTTTAAAATTTTATTATACTTGCTCAAATGCTCAGCTAATTAGTTTTAATTATAAAATTAATGTTTGAAATAATTATAATGTTTATTGAACCCTAAAGCAATGCCACGATTCTGAAATTCACTTTTCTTTAATAATTCTATATTATAAAATGCCATCAAAATCAAAATTTTATAAAACAAATGTTCCGTTAATTATAATTAATATTATTATATTACTATTATTATTATCATTATTAGAAATTGTACTATAGTTTTTTTTTTTTGCGATTATTGATTATATTTAAGTATAAAATATATGCATATAATCATTCGATTGGTAATCTTTTGTTTTTTTTTTGACATAAACGAATTTTCCCACAAATTTTCATATACAATTTAATTTTCTTAAATTACAATTTGTGTGACAAATGAAAATAAAATAAATTAATAAAGTTCAGCAAATGTTAATTGATGCATTTCATCTAGAACGTGTGATGGTGTCATACTTGACGTATCCATATTACTACTTGATGTTGATTGTACACTTGGTGGTCCACCAATTGATGTTATCGGTGTTATATTACCTGATAAATGATTTGTTGTACCGTCTTGTCTCAAAACATTTCGTCTCCATTTTGCACGTGCATTTTGAAACCATACCTAAATGTATGTATATTTTTTTTTTAATTGAAATAGACATTATAATTTTAATTTGGTTTTTTTTTTTGTAAAATTAATTAAATAATATGCATATACCTGAAGTACACGTTTTGTTAGACCAGTTTTTTGTGATAATTGCTTTAAATCTTTTGAATCCGGATTTTGATTAATTGCAAAATATGATTTCATTGTACGCAATTGATGATGTTTAAAAGATGTACGCATTCGTTTAGCTCGTGATTGGGCTGTTAAACTACCACCAGAACTTGGCGATTGACTTCCATCATATGATAAATCTACCGATCCGGATAATTCATTATGTAATATATCTATATAGAATATTAAATTTTTTGATTTTAAATGGTAAAATATTAAATAATTTATATTTTTTATTTCTCATATATTATACATATTGTTATTGCAAAAATAATATAAAATTTATATTTATTTTTTTTTTTTTGTAAAAGATGGGTGAATTGTATTTAAACATAATATATTAATATTAAATAATATTGTATTGTATTTATTCATATAAATAAAAAAAAAAAATTGCAATATCGTTATAAATAATCAAAATAACAATGTATTTTTTTTTTATTTTATGTATATTATATTGGAAACTAAAACTTTACATTCAAATTTGCATATATATAGATATAAATTCCATTTCACAATCAAACAATATTTTTGCGGGATATATTTACATATTCTGAAGATCACAACAAATAAAATATATTTATACTGTAAATAAATTCAATTGCGAAATATAAATAAATATATTTATAAAGGAAAAACAATGAAAAACTTATTGCAATTATTATTGTATTATTTACATTCAAAATAAAAATGTATTTTCAATTCATTTTCTATAATATATAAACAATGTTTAAAATATAATGATATGCACATATAATAATATATATTTTTTTACCTATATAACATATATCTTAAAATCAAAACGAAAAACAAAACTTTTTTTTACGAATTGTTATTTTGTATTATAAAATAAGGGTATATATTTATTTTATTTATATGATACGCAAATATTGTAAGTATGTTTATTTTATATATATTTGTAGGAGAGAGTGTTTGCATATATTTTTATTTGTTCATATTTGATATTTATTGTTTTATTAGTTCTATTGACAATAAAATAACCTCTTTTTGAAATAAATAAATAAATAAAAGTTATATATTGTATTTACAATTTTTTTTTATAACTGAGTGCGTATGAACTATAAATATTATGTATAAAATTTATTAATATATGCGTGTTATAAATCATTGAAAATAGTTTAATTCATGTTTAAAATTATTTAGCATTTAAAAAGAAAAATATTATGAAGGAGATCCCATTGCATATTTAAATAACCAAACATATAATCTTCCAGTATAGATTTAATCATCACTCATTATTATAGGTGCATGCACATTCAACAAAAGTATCATTCGATATTAAAGTCATATTGGTATCCCTTAAGAATGCATTGACAACTTTTATGGCAACAACATTATTAGGCGAAGTGATACACCAAATCGAAATACCGACACCGATAATGTACAAATATAACCATTTTACAAGGTGTTAAACTTATACCCATAATAAATATAATTTAAATATTAAAGATATAGTGCAAATAAAAAGTATAATAACATAAAATATGAAAATACCGAGGAAAATACAATTGTTCATTGTATATGTGAATATATGCGAAGTAATTCAATAAATTTTAACATAGAAAAGTAATTTAATAACGATATTTAAATATATACAAAGAATAATAATTTCTTTAATACCATTAACAAAATATAAAAACGCATAAAAAATAAGAATAACTTCAAATAAAAATTATTCACACGATTTTTAATTGTATATACATTTATAAACATATGCATAAATAAGTATATATAAGAATACTAAAGTGAAAATCTTATTATTATATTATCATTTTGTTTTCATTTATTGCCTCTATTCACATTTGCTATAAAAATTTATAAATAGAAAAAAATGTCCCTATATTTCAATTGCAAAATTTATTAGCCCACATAAAAATAAATACATAAATATAATTACACTTTATAACATCAAATGTATCTTATTATCATATCTATATATAAATATATATATATATATGAAAATATTGATATAAATCGAAAATCATCTTTTATATATTTGAATATACGTATTTTTTTATTTTTTTTAAATACACACTTTTAACAATGTTTAGAGAAAGAATGATAAATAAAAGACAATATATACTTGTAAACACATATATAAAAAGTCACGTCTCAGTATTCTCACGCACGGGGTTGCGAATAAATATTATGTAATTTTATTTACATATATGCAAAATTTATTACTCACCCTTAATACAATGTTTTTTGTATTTTTTTTAAATCTATGATTTTAATTGTAATTAAACTATATGAATAGTTTATAATATACAAATAGAATTTTTAATACAATATGATAAATAAGTACTTACCATTTCTCATAACTGAATCTCTATCAATATCGGATGGTGATAATTCCGTTTTAATTAATTGTTCGGATTGTTCATGTGGTGGTTGTGCTTGTAATTGATTATGATCCAATTCATGTTGATGCTGTTGATGATGATGATGAATCTGATGATGATGATGATGATTATGATGATGAGGATGAGGTTGATTATGATCATGTTGATGATTTATTGTAGAACGTTTTTTTCTAGGACGACCTTTTTGTGAACTGTTCGTTGATGTCGTTGTAAAATATTGTCTTTCAACAAAATTCGATTCACTTTATGTATATATTAAAATTGTTTTATTAAATCATATAAATTAGAATAACTACATTTTAAATATATATAGGAAAAATTATAAGAATGTTAATATAATAAATATATTCGGATGAACGGTAATTTCGCACGTAAATTACCATTTTTATATATTTTAGAATAAATTAACCGTAGCCGAAAATATTAAATGATGAATTAATGCAATAAAGGTAAAAATAGGATATACTTCTCTATAAAACTAAACAAAAATCACCTTAATATATTTGTATCATAATGTTCACCACAAAATATACGTCCACCACGTACAGCAACTGTATCGCCCGTACTTAATTGTATACCACAAAGTATACATGAAAAACAACTAACATGAAATATTAATTCACGTGCTCTCATAACAAATTCGGTAGAATTTAAACCTGTACCACATCTTGCACATCTTCTTGAAAATAGTCTTCGTATATATATAATAATAACAGAATCACAAAATAAAAAAAAAAACATAAATTGTAATTAAAATTTTATAAATAATATATATATGTAACTATAATAAAATATAATACATAGTTAGAAATGTTATAAAAATTATAAAATCCTTTTTTTTTTGTATTGCTTTATACATTGTTTAAAAATGTTACAAATTCATTTTCTCTATAAACACGCATTCAGTATACATATATAAAATAAAAGTGTTTATAACCCAAAAAAAAAAAAATAAATAAAAATAAAAAGGAGTTTGTGAGAAGAAAATGAAAATGACAAATTAGTTTTAATTTTCAATTTTATTTTGTTAAATCAATTCAGTAAAAATAGCATTTCATATACATATACTATAATATAATAATATATATAATATTTGCGATGTCTCTTAAATCTATAATTGCTTTTTAAATGCAATATAATATAAATATACATATGTTCAAAAACAACCAAATATATAAAATTGCACATTCTAAAGAAAACGCAACAGAGTAAATGACAATCAAAGTTTTTAGACAAATTTGTGTCGCAAGCACATTTATTTAATATATAAGTATATATTGTATATATAAGTATATCAACATAAACAAGGATATAAGTATATCAACATATCCATTTATAAATAAATATATTTGTATAGTTAGTATACATATTGTTTTATATATATATATATAGATATAAATGGAAAACGATTAACAAACAATTTAAAATAACATAAAACAAAATTCGCACGTTATTTTCATCTATATATAAAAATAAATATATATGAATAAATGTTTGTATACTTTGATTATATATGTATGACTTTTTAGAGTTTATTTAATTTTCTTAAAATTTCCTTTGTGTTTTTCGTGGATTTCTTTTTTTGTATATGCTTTTTTGTGTATAGTTTTAGGGTTTGCAATATTTATCCAATATATATATATATATATAAAAAGGTGCTGTGTGTTACCTTGATACTCTTTTATTTTGTCCATTTTGAATATATATATATATATATATTTATATATATATATAAGAAGATAAAAAAAAATTTGTGTTTTTTAATAAAATAAAAACATACACATGAAAAACATTAAACAATAAAATAAAATAAAATATACTCTAAAATTAAAAAAAAAAAATTATAAAATTGCACGCGGAGAAAATAGCATTTTTGTGTATATATAAAATATCAATATTGTATATATATAAATCGCAAACTTGTTATTTTGTAAATATATATCAAGAATTGAAAATATATATATTTAATGTTAATTCAATGGATAATATAAGTCTATATAGATATACATGAAGGAATCTTCTTCTGTATATATACGCATATATATGAATAAAACATTTTCTAACGCAGGTATGTTTTATCATCTTTTTTTAAAAAATTTTTTTTGAAAAAATAAAGAAAACAAAGAAACAGAAGCGAACAGTCGTCTTTTGCGGCAATTCAACAAAAATATATAAAAATAAATATCACAAATGAAAAAAAAATAAGTAAAAAGGAATAAAATAAAATAAGAATTTAAATAATCGACCGTTTTTTTTTCTCCGTTTTTGAACATATAGAATATTATATATATATATATATATATATTTGACAAGAACGAACGACTTATGTGAATATAATATATATATATGGAACTTCGTATATATATATCTGGGCTTCATTGCGAATAATTTCTTGAATATTTTAATTTTTTTTTCCTTAAATTCTATTTTATATCTCTGTTATATCTTTTAAATTTCACAATTTTGTTAATTTTTTTTTTTTTTGTTATACGAAATATTTATTTTTACTTATTTATTTTTTTTTTTGCAATCGATAAAATGGTACGAAAAATAATATACAAAATGGTTTTTTTTTTGTTTCTTATGAATATAAATAAATATACATATAGATACATTTTTTTTGTTGTACAGTAAAAGGGACAAAAAATACATTGTTTTAATAAAAGTCTTTTATTTATTGATATAAAATTCAATGAAAAAAAATATATTTTTTTTTTCTTTAAAATAATCGTCAACGAATATTAAACAAATATATATTATTTATTTGATTATTATTTATTCATTTATATAAATATATAATATTGAATATATACAATGCATAATTTTTATTGGAATACATTCATTTTTTATATACATATAGATTTGTATTCGTCAAATAGAATTTCATTATGATCTTCATTCGTGCGTATATATCAACAAAGTTTTCCAGGAAAGTTTTTTATACATCAAATTAAATGAAATATATGTATTTATGACAATGGATTTTTTTCTAAAGTATTATCCTTTATTCGGTCTGTTAGAAATTAAACATCTGAAGAAAATTACAGAAATTGCTTTTGAATTTTCATAGTAATCATATTTAATATACGAGATTGGTGCAAACAATTTTCTGTATTCATATTAATTTTTTTTTTTTTTGTGGAAAAATATTTGATTATTTTTTAACATAAGGTCTTCTGCAATAATACACTTCATTATACGTTTTTCAAGTTTTTTTTCAATACGTAAGATGTTTAAAAACCTATAAAATATGCTTCAGTTTCTTCCATAACCATTTCATCTGACATGAATGTCCTTGAAGTAAGTCATATTTTTTAATTTCGGAAATAGGAAAAAATCTGTAGGAGCTAAATTTGGTGGTGGATGTGAAGCGCAATTTCATAGGTAATTGATTCAACTGTACTGTTTTTAATCTAATGGGTGAAAAAAAAATCTACCAACTTTCCAATGTAAACAAGTTCAAAATTATTGCGTATTTAAACAATAAGGATAACTATAAAATGTATTTAATAATATAATCATATATATTTATTAATTAAGTTCACACATATTTCACATAAATTGATTATTGCTTTAAATTAAAAAGGCTGCTATTTAAAATTCACAAATATCTTTTGTATTCATATGCAAATCAATATTTAAAATTGAAAGTCATATACAATATTTACTATATGAAGAAACCATTAAAGGTGTGGCAAATGATTTATCTGCCTTTAAAATGTAAATTTTATTTTTTTTGGTAGTTAATATCAAAATATATGGTATATATAAATTAAAATTTTGATGTGGGCGTTCAAACATAATCGCTATATTTATGATAATATCTAATCAAATATTTTATGAATCTCTTCTCAATGCCCAATTCAAATAGTTCCATTTTTATTATTATATATATATAATTGACATGAAATTCATCTATATATATATTGTTATAGAAAAGAATATTAAGTAAGTGATTTGAATTAATTATAAAATCTATATATACAAAAACAACATATTTTGCACAAAATATTTAAGAAAATATATATAAAATGGAAAGAAAAAAAAATTAAGTTACCGCATTAAATCATTTCCATTAAATAATAAACAAATTTACACTTATTTTTATTATACAAATTGTATATTGTATTATAATCGATGTGTATATAGAAAAAAAAACAAATAATGATAACTGGATTTTTTTTTCATTTCTTCTTTCTTTGTCGATAAAAGCGTATTGTATAAATGTTGGAAAAAAAATCCATCTTTAAAACAAAACGTTGACCATAACAATATATAAATAAATATATATATTAATTTATTTCGATGTAAAATAATCAATCTTATAAAATTTTATCAATAAAAAATTGGTATATAAAAAAAAATAAATATGGTTTTGTTAAACAATAAGTTGAAAACGCATAAAACCTGTTCAAAAACAAAATCGAAATACCAAATAAAAACAATGATCTTATAAATATATATATATAATAGATATTCGATGTATCTTTAAATTTGACCATATAATATAAACTGAAATATTCGCAGATATATTAAAAAAATTTTCGCTGCGTTTAACTTTATTTTTGAAACCATATCTTTTATAATACAGATTCTTCTTATCTTAAACAATACAAAGATGTATTTGTATATATTAATAATATTTTATAATTTTACATTTATATATGTTTCTTATTTCGATAAATTAATAAATAATTCATTATATCCTTATAAAAAATATATTTTTTATAATAAATATTCTTGTGTCCATTTTACGAGCATTATATTATTGTACCGTAAAAATATATAACTAGACCATATAGTTATAAATTCATTTGTACAACGTAGCATAAATATATTATATTTATATATGATCCTTAAATTATGATACCACAAATACACCGATTATTGACATGTCATTTAATCAATGTTATATACATTATAATATACGTATTTGCCGTCTCTTATATATATACATTTTGTATATTTTATCAGAATATATATAAAATACAAAAGTTTATAAATGCCGTATGTACCAGTAATATATATAATTTATGTGCATTATAATATTTTTGTGAATGTTATATTATATAAAATATTATCTAATTATATGCGTATATAAAAATATAATCCAGAAAATATAAAATAAAATATATAAAATTGATATATAATATATGTATAATGTATATACTAATAACATTTAACATTTTATATGACTGACTGTATGTATAGTATTGTATAGTATATATATATAATTATTGTTCTATATATAATGAATGAAGGTGAATTAATAAACACCTGCGTTGTCTGTATATATATTAGACAGACATATATATAACATATATTTATTTTGTTTTTCTTTTAAATTATTATAAGTATTTTGTTAATCAAATAAATTTTGAAATTTTTCCTGTTCTTTTCTTAAAAAAAATGTCTTCTCTAAAGGATTTTCCGGTTATTCTCGGAAAAAAAGGTCGGTTTTATCTAGTGATTTCCATGGTTCCTAAATGATCCCGGAATAATGATCCTATTATTCTTATAAAATTATTATCTGTTTGTCAGCATAGTTTCGTATATAAATTATCATTTAAAAAGACGGTAAAAAGGGTAAGTTTATATATTTATTGTATACAAACCCTTTGGCCTGTTATAGCAATAAATCTTAAATAAAAAGACATTGAAAATCAAATTCAAAGATTGATATATAGGATATATATAGAAATTCATTGTTAAATAAAATCATTTGTCTTTAAAAGAAAAGAATCGACAGTAAAAGAACCAGTTTTTTTTGTATACTATACATTTTTTGAATACATTAAATTTTTGGCTTATCGGATTTTTTGTATGTACTTGAAAATTATTTTTGATAATAGATAAATACAACAATGTATCTTGTAAATTATATATTAATATTTTGTTAAATCTTTTGATAACATATGGTTATTTATTACATTTATTTTTATTTTTATGTTATATATATATAAAAATTGAATTTAATATGATGTATAAAATTTGACCTATCGAATTTAATTTATTCCATATAAAAAATATGTAGGTATATTAAAAAATTACCATTCAATTTTATAATATATCACACACGTGACCAAAAGCATTTCTTTTTCATTTTATTTGATGTGTGGTCCGTAATATGTGACTATGAATGATAAAACTTTACAAAACATTATAGTAGTAGATAGACATAGATATTTAATATTTTTTCTTTTCGGCATTTTCCAATTTTACACAAAATTACAGATACATTTTTCCATGAGGTTGGTCGTATATGTTGGACGTACCGACACTATAAAAAAACCGCATTATCCAAGAAACCAACTAAAGAATATGATGAAGAAAAATGTGCATTCATAAATTCTAATTCAACTGCATATATAATTTGTTGATTTAATATTTATAATTAATAAAAATTAAATTCAAAGATGTTTTTCAATTTTTATGAATGTAGATCGTGCATTGAGACATAAATTAGAAAAAATACAATTATTTTATTATATTTCATTTGTAATATTTTATAGAATTATTATTCTCATGCAATTACACAATTTAATGTTATATAATAAGTACGTATATACAAATGTAAAACTCGTGTGATAGATATAGAAATATAATAGATAAATATATATAGTATGATTCAAAAAGTAATGATTTTCAATAAAACGCAATTTTATAATATTTTATGTCAATTGAATTTTATCAATTTTTCTGCCCGTATATATAATATATTTATGTATTATTTATTACACAACCACATCATTTATTCTTGAGTGTATACTAATAACAAGATTTATACAGGTTTCCTCAAATACATTGGTTGGTTCATTGTTAAAGTATTGGCTACGGTTTGATATTAAACACATAATATATATATAAGAGAATACCTTAATATTTTGATTGCATTGATATACAGTAATACAGAATCTGTAATATGGACTGTCTAAAATGACTAAAATCTAATAAAATTAATTTAATTAAATGTTGAAATCATATTGATATAAAAAAAGTTAGGAGACAAATTTGAGTAAAATTCAAATAAATAAAATACTCAATGGATTAAAAAACATCAATTGGAACAAAAATTTTTTATGTGTTCCAATATATTTCTATATTTTATAATCCATTTTCAATGATTTCAAGTTTCCTCAATCAGATTCACCATTTTCTTCATAAATTTTAATCATTGAATTTGCTTTGGAATCTCTAACATTTGAACGTTAGACGACGTTGAGTTGATTCATAAGGTTTAAATACAATTTTTACTATTTTAAAAATATGATTTATCTGTACAAAATATTTATTTTATAGTTATAAAATACTAAAATATTATTATTTATAAATGAAAATTCATTTTAAATATATATTTGTATATTAAAAGTGTATTTATAATCAACCTTGTGTACATGCGATATATACAAAAAAGAATACAAAATACAAAAAGAAAACATACTTCACAATATACACATAAGTATATATAATACCTTCTATCATGTCATATATATTATATTTTTATAATACCTATATGACAAAAGAAAAGAACTGTCCTTATTATCGAAAAATGTCAATTAATAGAAATGTTATCTTAACTGATGTTTTTCTTTGATTGTTTTACACAAAACATGTAATGCAAACATTCGGTTTCATTGTTTCATTCTTTTAAAACGTATATTTATATTTAGTTTTTTTTTTATTTTTCTACATCATCATTTTCTTTTCTTTTTTTTTTATTATTCTTTTACGCTGTTTGGGTTGTGTTTTTATATTTAAAGAATACTTTGAATAGCGTATTCAATATACGTTTATTTACTATCCATATATACCTGTATTTTTATAAATAAAAATAGAGTAATATTTGCCACCCAATGATTAAAAAAAAATAAATAGAAATATGAAAATATTGTACATTATAAAATTTTCTGTAAATATACAAAGTTGTATTGTTGTACTTTCAATTATACGCAGGGTATATATACGTTTTTTTTATGTTTAGATTGAGATAGACTTTGATACAAGAGGTATTAAATATATATATATATATATATAATACGTATAGAAACTTTAGAAAAACAAAAAAAATGTACATGAGAAAATTGACATTTGCAATTGACAATTTTTTTTATATTTTCAATATTATTGTAGTATTCTATATAGTATATAGTATATATATTAAATAAAGTATATTTTATTAACAATTTTTATAAGCATATGTCTTTTTTCTGTTAAAAATCCAAACATTATCGTGATAAGGGGAATTTTTTATATATAACTATATTATAACTCTGTTTGTGCATTGGTGTTTTAGGTAAAAATACATTATTTCGTTTTATTATTGCTATTATCATTCATATATTCGTTCATTATATTCATCATATATATAAAATACCTGTAATAATCTTCTTTACAATAAATATTTCCATCACGGGTAAAACAAGTAAGCTCAGTATCAAGAGGTTGCGAACAATGAAAACATCTTAAACAGGATCCATGCCAAGCACGATCAACGGCTAATAAATAAAATCTATATAAAATACATTTATCAATAATCAATAATAAAATTGTAAATTTTTTCTATAATATAATTTAAAATCCAAAAAAATTTTTATAGATATAAATGTATTGTATAAAGAACATATTAAATTGAAATGATTCAAGAATCAAATAAAGAAGAGTTTCTTAAGTGAAATTATGTATTAGATTTAAAAATCTTAGATTAAAAATTTACCTATCTCTTATGAATGTTCCACAGCCACCACAATTTTGTTCGGGAGGCTCAATGGCCGATACCACCGATGATACAATTTCTTTTAACATTATATATTTATATAAATATATATGATGAGAAAATGATTATTAAATTTATCTGTTAAAATTCTATTATTTTTTTTTTTATTAACTATAATATTTGTAATAATATTCGTATTAATTTTAACTTAATATTTAATATCACAGTTTTATTAATATTATTATTATTCATTACAAAATGATTTATATATATATTTAGTAATCCTTAAGACACAATAAATAGTCTTGATTTATATATTATATGTATATATATATTTTTGTTTATTAAATTGTACATTTCACCAAATTATGATTTAATAATCAAATGTTAATATTTCATTAATAAATAATTCATTCATTGATTTGTTAATAAAATATATTGTTGTTTATTAGGTGCGTGTGGAAACTGTTTAAGGTTAATTTGAATTGTCATAAATTTCATTTGAAATATTTTCACTATATAAATGCGTTTTTTGGATTATATAGAAAAATATTAAGAAAATTTATTTTTAATAATAGCTTTACACAATTTTTCATTTATTAAATATTAGTAAATTTATTTATATATATATATATATATATAGATTGTTAATTTTATCATTTATATTTATTATTCATCTAGTTATAAACTGATAGATTACTTAAAAATCGAATTAATACACAAATACATTTTAAAATAACACCTTAAAATTATGATGTATGACGATGAACTTTGATTTTGTTAAAAAATCAATAATATAACATTAGTGCATCCTCTGCCTCTACAGGCAATTTGGTCAATTTGGCATATATTATATACAACATATGATATATCTGCGATTATATTTTATTCGCATCCATATTTAGATATATGTATATATACAGATGCAAATAAAAAAAATATAATTCTATATACTTATTGAGCTTTGCAAACAAAAAATCTATATATGTATATATAAACGTTTGATTTTCACTACCGATTTTGTTGTTCTTCTCTTTCGATATCAACAAAAAATATATATATAGAAAAAATGTAATACAAAAGCAAGAAAACAATCAATTATTTAAAAAAATCTCCGGTTTATCTTCATATACACCTTTTATTTGTTTTGTTTTGTTTAAAATACATTATAACTTCTTCGTATTGTATTATTTACTTATACAATATATAAAAAAAAATTCTACCAAGTTGTTTTACTGATCTTCAATTGGTATATTTACCTACCTATGTATTTGTTTATAAATTTATATACAAAAAATAATACGCAGTCGATATTTACCAAACGCAAATGCATTTTTACTTTGCCATGATAAATCTATATATACCTATCCTATGCTATATATATTGGAACAAAATATGTATATCATTATATCAGAATATAAATATAAATACATATCAATATATAATAATATATACAATATACATATATAGAGAAGAAGGTGAGACTATAAGACTAAATCTATACATATATATATATATATATTTATACATATTCATATATTATTCAATTTATATTATATATATATATATATAGATTTTAAATTGCATTATATTATTAAGACGTTTCGATTAATTAAGGCAACATACGCGCAATTAGTGAATTACTATAAGCTAATAGTCGCGTGGACATAAACAATTTAGACCGACTAAATTAATTATTTATATACATAATAATAAATTGAGACATTTTTACTGGTTTTATTTATTTATTGTATATTTATTTTTTCTGTATATATTCAATTTTATGTTTACTAATAATAATATATATATATATATATAGATAAAAATATAAATTTGTATGTAAATATACATATATTTGTATACAAATATACTTCACAGCATAGTATATAGATATAAAGATTGTATACGCGGTGTATTTATATTCATCCAATATTATACAAACACACAGATTTTAATAGTTAAATATATATTTACATTTTATTGTAAAATTTTCATATATATATAAATAATCATAATATTTAATTTATTTTGAATAAATATTGATCATTTACTCAAAAATTCAATCAAAAATTCTATAAAAAATTAATTTTCCTTAATTTGAAATAAAATAATGTTGAAAATTGGAAAATGTTACCGAAAAAACATATGCAATTTTGAAAGGAAAATGTTTCTATATTACAAATTGGAATAAAGGTAAGAATCAAATTTTGTTACGATTGCCAACTTTTTTCAACTATATTGCTATATATAGATGAATTTTTAGTACTTTACATTTTTTATTATTCATTTGAATTTTATATACAAAAACATTTATGTAAAATGTGTATGTGTATAATATGTTTTTCTATACATATATTATAATTATAACATATATTAAAAAATGTATGTAATGCTTAAAAAATATTTGTTTTAAAAAAGCAAATTGTGTATATACCTTTTATGTGTTCAAAACATAAATAAATAAAATAAAAATAAATGAAATATAATCAATTAAATAATAATTTAAATACCAAGTTTTGTTTTTATGTATTTTTGCAATATAAGTTTGATTTTTATATTTACCATTTTATTTTTTTTTTTAAATATACAATTATGTATATTATAATAAATGTGTTTTTCTTCTGATATTTATATTTATATTTATCAATTTTATTTTACAAAACAGATTAATTTTTTATTATAAACATTCATACGAAACATCATTCATTTCATTCCACAATCCACATACTATATATTTATAGTAAACAGGTATATATATATTATTGTTATTATTAAATCGTTCATTTTTACAATGCGGTTTTGTACTAATAAGATGAACATTGCAAATGGCGTGTAGTTATTTTTATTATAATATCGCTTATGTACATCAATAGTAATAATAATAATAATAATAACAAAAATACTAATAATAATAATATTGATAATGTGTAAAGATATTCGATATACAAGTAGAAAGTTTTATTAAGATTAAGAAAAAAAATACGCAATTACATAAAAAATTATTAATATATTTTTATTTTTTCTGAATTAAAATCTGTAATCAATACTTGAAAAATATACGTGTTACGCGTATTCGTATGAATACGAATTTATATATATATAGTATATGAATTATTTATATATATACATTTTCTATATAAATAAAATAATATGGATTTAGGTGAACTCGTCGTGTACAAAAATTGAAATTCAATGACCAAAAATTGAAGTTGAATTGATTTATATTCTTATTTCCATATATATATATATATTCTTATATACACTACATCAAATAATATTTAGACCAGCAGATATTGTTTTTTTTTATATATATCTTCCAAACAATATTGAATTCTTCGATACTTTTATTTGATGGGATACATACATAAATTTAAATGGTTAAATGGTATTTATTAAACTGCTTATTTTATATTTTACTCAATTTTTTCGTGTTATCGGAAAATTCATTTCAAATTACAGTTTACACATTTTTGCATGAACATTTTTATATACATATATATAATATTAAAAATATATATATATATATATTTAGTGTAATGTAATATTTTATTCATTGTAATATATATATATAAAACAATATACAGGTATTCCTATATAAAGGTATATATGGATAGAATATACCTTTTCGAGATACCTTTATACGCGATTGTTCGTACTTAAATTTGTATTTAATTTTTGTTTTCTTTCGTTTCGTTTCTTTTTTTCTTTTTTGTATCATAAACAGGAAGAAATATTTCTGAAATTTAATTTGTAATTGCACACGTTTCTTCATTTTATTTTATTATACATATAAATAAATGAATATATTATTAATATAAATATACAATTGCATAAGGAATTGGTTATATTTTACATGAACATTTTTTTTATATATATGGGTATAGATTTAAGAAAACTAAAGGTAATTTTTTAATGATACACAATCATTAAAAAATTAAAAAAGAAAAAAAAAAGAAATATGAAAAAGATGAAAATAAATATTTATTTATATATAACTGTTAAAATACTAAAATGTAACTTATTATCTGCTCGCGTATATTTATAATATACACAATTGAAGATCATCATTATTCTGAAAACGTTTACGTAAATAACAATAAAAATAATATATAATAACAATATAATATATGTAATTTATATAAATTGATATTAAAAAAATAACCGTATTATTGTACAAAATCAAATTATGCTAAATAACTTTAACCGCGAGATGCTTTATATATCAAAAATATCATTCAATATCATATATACTTTTATGGTATATTTATCGAATTAAATTTATCGCGGCATATTGATTACTTCTTATCAATTTAAATATAAATCTTAACAATTCATACAAAAATATATGAATTTTAAAAAAACCAATAAAATTTTCCATAACATTTTTCAATGAAATAAATTAAAATTTTATTTTATTGATATATTAATTTATAATTGAATTTAAAATCAAATAATAAATTCAATTTAAAACATTTACAATTATAGCTGACCTAAAAATAAAAAACATCCATACAATTGAAACATTTGAACTATTATATTATAATAATTTTAAATTTAAATAAATAAATAAGCTTTAAACTGTGCAGGCATTAATTCGTATACCTATTTTTGTTTTAAACAAAAAAAAGAGGTTAATCGAATAATGTTATAAACAATTGTGTAAACAAAAAACATCTAAACAAAACTACTATTAATAATTGCAGATTATAATAAAAAAAAAGTTAAGTAAACAAGTGGCTTAAATATATAATGATTATATGATGTCATTAAAGTAAATCAATCTGTATTGTTTGAGGTACAATAAAACAACAAAAAAACCAAAATAATTAAATTTTTGCCCAATCATTAAAAATTTGTTTTACAAAATTACCAATTAAAATCTTTCAAATACATTGTATACAATTACATGGACTAAATTTTTTTGTTAATTTTAATCCTAAACTAAATATATATTTAAATTTAATAGTCTATCTAATCTATGTACATTAATAAATTAATGTTATGTATTTTCATGGATTCTGTTGTATAATAAATTGATACATAAATGAATTAATACACAATTGAACATCATACCAGGAGGTTGTGTTTAATTCGATTTGAAAAAATGACTGTTTTAGTTCGGAAACTTCAGATGTTTATCGTTCAAGAATGGTTTTTGTATAAGAAAATTTTTTTTTTAATTTAAAGAGTGATAAAAATTATGATCATTATTATATGATGCAAATAAAAATATTAAATTGTTTAACAACGTTTACCAGAATTCTGTTAGCAAGAAAACATACATTTTATCGTTTAACAACTAAAATCTATGTTAATAATAATTTTTATTAAATTGATTAAAATAAATTAATCTATTTAAATCAATTTTAATAAATCCATGACATTGAAAAACATCCTGTTTAAATTTATAAACGTATATGTGTATTAATTGTAAATTATACTATATAAAATAAACTTGTTCAATTGATCCTATTTTTATTTATTTTTAATATATATATATATAGAGTATCACGATCTTTTGATATATAGAATTAATATGGGAATTAATCGAAAAACAAAAACTTTTAATTCACCTCTTCAATACTATATATAAAAAAAACATATAAAAAATAAGATTCTAAACATAAAAACAGTAAACAATCATTAAATTGTATATTAATTGTAAATTGTTTATATGAGTATATATAGGGTAACATATACAAACAATAACCTGACCTGTCTGACTTAATGTTATATATATATATTTCACATTTCACTTACAATAAAGTGCATATGATAATTAAATTTATATATATCGTACGATTTTTTATTTGGATATAATTGAATTATTATTATAAACAACAAAAATGGTTTCGTATTTTTTGTTTTGTATATATTGTGAAGATTTTTAATTAATTTGTTTTAAATTGATTCAATTATTTTTTTTTTGCATCTTTTTTGGTATAAATGTTTATTTTTTTTAATTAATTTGCGGTGTTAAAAATGTATTACTATATGCCAACCATATAATGAATAAATTAAAATTTTTATATAATTTGTATATATACACAATTATTTCATATTCATGTGAGAATATATTTTTGAATAATTAAATGATTATTTTGTCATAAAGGTGACGACTGTCTATGTATATAAAAAAAAGGTGAAATTATATTTTGTCAACAATAAAGTTCAAGGAATGATTTATCTTTAAACATATATATTATATTAAAAAATTAAACGTAATCGGCACACCATGATGGACGATGATATGTACATAAATACAGAGTTGATAAGTGTAATTAAATATGTTAATAATTTATTAATTAAAAATTTGATTAAATACATCTGGGTGTTATTACATTGGGTTACAGGTGAAAAATTACATATCTGCAGATCGTAATGAATTTAATTGATTACGAACAAAAATGTTAATTCGTTTCAAAAATAATATGTTAATATGTCATATAAATTTAATTTAAAAAATTGTATTTTTGCCGACGGTCAGATGTAATATTGGATGTATATATTGATAAATTATTTAATATCAATAAGTTGAATATCTAACAATAATCTATATATACATATAATTATAGTTAATTTATTCCATTAGTTTTTGTTTTAATTATTTTTATAACGTGTCACATAAACAAATTTTCAATGCATATACAACTTTTATATTCACACATCCATGTATGTGTTTTTTCTTATATTTAAAAGAAAACGCACAAAATTTAATAAACATGCATATATATAAAAATAATTTATCACCGATTCATAAGAATATAATATTATCTGAAGCATAACATAACTGACTTTTGAATATAATTTATTAATAATATGAACACAATATCGCAGGGTTAAATAAATCAACTGTATATAATAAATATACATTCAATTATGCGTATATATTTTATATACCTACTTAAATATCATTATTTATATATTATATATACCTACATATATAAGAATTTTAAAAAAAAAATTAAAAAGATTTAACTCATTCAATTTATTAAGCGTTACTAAAAAAATAATAATATTTATTAATTAATTTAAAGTTAATAAATATTATTAATAATCATAATAATAATAATAATAATAATAATAATAATGATAATGAAATGGTTGCGTGTACCAAGTTAAAACGAAAAAAGAAGAAGAAAATCCCTTTCTTTTAAATTTAAACACATTGTGGTTATAAATAAATAAATAAATATATCTATATATATATATAGAAATGAGATAGAATTTAATTTATGTATAAAATAACAATAATGATAATAGTAACGATTATTATAATTACATTTACATAATATAATTAAGATAAGATAATTATATATATATATATATATATATATATATATATTTATAAAATACCACACCTGTATATATAGATACATATATATAATAATAATTATGCTAATTAATTATTCAATGTGTGTGATTATATTAAATATATTTATGTATATAAATAATTAATTTTACGCTGAGGTATATTTATTTGTTGTTACATAATAAATAAATTCAATTTATATATAAAATTATAAATAGTTTAAAATTCCATTTGTCTATATGTTTTAAGCAAAAACAATATTATATATATAGACAAGTTTCCAGACAGACAATTTTTCTTTTATAATGAATGTATTTCATATCTGAATCCGGTGGTACAATTGAATACAGAAAGCAAACAAACACTTTTCTTGATTTATTTTTTTCATTTATAACATCGCGACTATAATTTATTATTATGTTAATAATTTAATCACTTTAATCACTTTATAATTTTATATATATATATATATATATATAGAAATATATAAATTAACTTTATTAATTTTATTTTGTATATACTATATATATATGGATTTTAATAACTTCACAATGCATTCATCTTATTTTTTTAAAACACTATAAATATACATTTTATTTGGTATATAACTTCAAGCTTTTAAAAATACTATAATTATTTATATGAATAATTTTCAATGATATATGGAAAATTAATCATCTATTAATTTCTTTCTTTCTTTTTTTTATTTTCCTTCACAATTCACAATTCAACGAAAAATATATACAATATAAAAAAAAAAACCAAACTTGATTATATAACACAAATACATACTTTATGTAGGTAAGTATAGATATTGATAAATGTATATATAAGTATTTATTTATATATATATATATATTAAGTGGGATAAGAAAACATATGTATATATAACTATATATACAATTATACATATATATTAATATAAGAAAAAAATTGACAAATAAATATACATTGAATCTGCCATTCAAATTGAAAGCAAAATTTGAACTAGTAAGTAATAAACTACCAGAATTTTTTTTTGTCAAAAATGAATTAGTAAAATTGTATGAGTAAAAAAAAGACAACATATTTCTAAAACAGAAACACCACAAAATTGTATACTATATATATGCATAAATGTATTATATTCGTAAATACCACGCACCAATATGTACCATCATCAACATCATATATATATAAAAACAACACAGGAATAACATTATCAAACAGCAGCAGAAGCTGCAGCATCAGTAGCTGTACCAAAAGCTTCTTTTACGAATTAGTTATATATATATATATATATAAATGTTGTATGTGGAGAAATAAAAAAATTATTTTTTTTATGGTTTTATGGTATTAGTTTTCATATACTATATGTTACCATCAATATGTTTTAAGAGTAATCTTACCGATGTATAAAAAAAGGTATATATAGAAATCCAATAGACATATGTGTGTATATCTATATATAGTTATAGGTATAAGCGCGCGACTAACCGCGACTATTTCAACATATATTATATAAAAACGTGCAACCAACATTTTATTATTGTGCATATATATAATATTATATATATCATTGCAAGTATAGCAGAGAAAAAAGGATATGCATAACAAAAATAAAAAAAAAATTATTATAAATAATAATGTGTGTAGGTTGTATTTTTATTTATTTATTTACTATATTTTTTATATAAATATTCTCCTTTTTTTTACCTTTGTAACATTCATATATAAATTCAAGTTATATATAAATAAACGTATATATATATTAAAACACGTTCTTATTATTATGTATATACACTACACATAATGTAGAGTAAAAAATAAATATGTTATATGTCCTCTTTTGTGTTAATACTGCATATATATATAGCAAATATACATATTTATATATATATAGGAAAATATATGTATTTATGAAGAAAACATTTTTTGTTTAATTTTGAATATGTTGCGAGAAAAAAAAATTTTTGTTTCCGAATAGAGTATACAGAAGTGGTAAATTTTTTTTAGAGGTTATATTCATATAGTTATATATACATTTATATATAGTATTTATATAATATTGGGGATGTACGATATGTATTTATTTATTTCAATTGTGTTGTAGTACGTTGAACAAGTATATATATAAAACACACTTCATATACGCATACATAACTATACCATATATTTAAAAATGTATTTTTACAAACGACATATTTGAATCTATAAAAGCAATTTTATTTTATACTATACCCTTATTTTTTTGAGTTGACACACAAAAAATGAGTGCATATATATATATATATATATATAGCAATAGAATTATGTATATAACAATCAAATAAATACATAAGGGATGAAATGGTAAGATTTTAAAGGGAAGGTTTTTTTTGTGTTTTCTTTTTATTTGATAAATTGTATTTATATATATCGTATATTTGTATATATTATTCTTTGTGGGGTTAAGAAAAAAATTGCATATACGAGAAAAACGAAAAATAATTGTATATAATAGAATAGAGTTTTGTATATATAATAGAAAAGTTCAAGAAAAACTTTCTATATACATATATAATTATATAAATATATAGTTATATAAATATATAGTATATAGTTATATAAATAAAATGGAGAAGATCATAAAATAACCCCATATATATATATATATAGGGATCCGAATATATAAAAAATCTTTTACGATTTTTTTCTAAATATATATAAATATATATACAATAAAGTAAAAGAAAATGGCTTAAGAAAATCTATATATATAGAAAATCTATATTTTGAACCAATAGCCCACATACATATAACTTTGAATGATAAGAAAATGTATTTATTTGATTTGATTTGATTTAATCGTTAAACAATTAATATGTAATATTAATACCTTGATACATATTCAAGGTATAAAACGTATATATTAATTTGTAAGATTTTCAATATATTTGTTTTTAAAATCATATCATTTTTTATAATACTAAAAAGACTTGAATCTTGTACATATGTATATACAAAACATTTATAATATACCATAAACTATAAATTAATATAATACATATTTAACATTCATTATTATAAATATTTACTTTTTTTGTTAAAAGTAAAATTTATCTGTCTGTGATTATTTAAAAAATTATAAACATATTTTTTTTATATATATAGTCAATTTTTAAAGAAAAATATAGACAATGGGTAAATAATATATCATAATAATATCAATATTAAATATTGATTTTCATAAACGAACTTTAAACTTTAAATCAAGGTTCTTTTATTGCATCTATAAACTATAATAGCGATTAATAAAAAAAACATTGCGGTGTTGCTCGCAATTAGTGTATATGGATTTTAAAATATGAAAATGTAATATTCATTTTTATCTTTGAATTTGTTGCCTGATTAATAAAAAAAACATTGCGGTGTTGCTCGCAATTAGTGTATATGGATTTTAAAATATGAAAATGTAATATTCATTTTTATCTTTGAATTTGTTGCCTGATACTAAAATAAGATGTACTAAATAAAGTGCCTATATACAAACAACCATATAAGGAAATGAATATTTAACAATTGTATATTTACACCTTTTTTAATTTTTTAAATCTATATATAATATGTTTGCATTGTAATTGAAACTCATCTTTTATACATAAATTCTTTAACGCATCTATGATTTTAATGGTCATTTACAGCCAAATATAAGCAACAATGACCCAAGTCATTGCCAAAAATAAAAAAAAAAAAGAAGCAAAAAAAAATGTGTGAACAAATTATTAAATAAAAAAAACGGAAATGAATTAAAAAAAAAATAAATATATTATGTGCATCAAATAAATCATTCATTCTTCCGTATCAAAATCTATTTTTTTTTTAATTTAATTGCAAAATATATATATATATATACTGTCTGAAAAAGAACATTTTATATATAATCGTTAGCTAATTTATTAAAAATTCTATTCTATATATAATGTTTTAATAGTAAAATATTCATATTGTAACTATATATATAAAAATATACCAACAACGCATCTCATATATATATAAATAGAAGACGTATATAAAAAAGCTATAAAAACCGCATTAGAATTATATATATAGTTTGTTAAATTAATTAAAATAATAATAAAAAAAAATAAATAGAATATTTAGTTTAATTTGTAACATAGAATGTGCATGTTTCCGCACGCAGAAGAATAGATATATATATAAATAAATATTTAATATCCCTGATGGTATAGGTGTATATAAACTTATATATTTATTTTGTGTTCGGTCAGCAGAAGTAAATTTACTGTGACTATATATGACTTCCATCCGGATAAATATATATTCATCCATAGACAAATATATTCAAGAAAGAGAGAAAAATTAAAAAAAAACCAATTATTATGAATATAACAATGATATTGGCCGTACATATATGTACGAAAAAGAAAATTTATAATTAATTAAATCAAATCAAAATATAAGATTATAAATTTTCACACACACCTAAATATACTTAAATACGTTTTATACATAGGTATTTAATTTGTTGTTTCTATATATCAAATATTATTATAACATTTATATAAAACTCAATTCAAATCTATATATAATATATTTATTATTATCATTTTTATCGGTAACTAACACAAAAACAAACCACAATAATAAATTAAAATAATATCGGTATATAGAAAAAGATTTTAATTTTTTTCCTCCTCAACATTAAAAACCGCAATACAACCCAAAATATCCTGATTATATTAATTAAAAAAATATGGTTAAGTCCTTATTTATTTATATATATATTTATACATCAATGTAACTTTGTTCAGATGAGCTCGCGCAGACAGAGTAAATAATGTTTATAAACAATTTTACATGTCATTAACAAATTTTGATATATATACATATATATATATATAAATTGATGGAAATCCACAAAAAAAAAACAATGGGTATATATATATATATATATATAAATATAAATAAATTAAATATATTTTATACCCATTTACATTTATACATATATATACCACACTAAAGATTAACATAAACCGGTAATTGTTTAATAGATAATTTCCTTTAAATTTACATATATTTATTTATTTATACCTTTTCAAATGCTTTATAAAAATTATTAAAGCTATAAACATACACAAATTTTTGAATCATATAATTTTATGTATATTTTATATTTTTTTTATTTACACATTGATTTATGTATAAATTTATGAATAGACCTACACGATAATTAGGCTTATATAGCATAATTAAGGGTATACGCTTAGAACTTTGCGTGTTCAAAATGTACTCAATTATTTGCATACAATTTTTTTCATGTATATAAGGAAGCTATAAAATTTGTTTTATTAATTGCGGTTACCCTATATGGAATAGAAATAACACAATTTTAGAAAAATTTATATAATAATGCAATCCTTTTTCCAAATTTTCCTTTAAATATAAATAAATTTTACCATATGTATATGAGTAATAAAACACCATGGCATAATGAGTAAAAGGTAAAGTTATTTAAAAAAAAATAAATATTTAATCAATTTGTGTGTATAATAAATTTGTACAATGATTTCTCAAGAATACAATCTGATTCATTTATTAATAACATTTTCAACATACATAACAATAAATGTTTCTGGAATCTTTTGTTAAATATATGTAATATATGTAATTTTCATTATATATTTGTTATTAAATGATATATATATATATATATATATATTTCTTTTGCTCTATATATTTCTACTATCTATATACTAGTCCATATCCATATATATTTTACGTATAAAATATCATTTTCATGAATCACTTCATTTACTGCATTATTGTTTAAATATTTTATCTGTTTATCATACTGCAGTTGATATATAGAGATGATATAGACAGAAGCAGATTTGTATAGTGTTTTTTTATTATTCAGTTATACATAAGATGTCTTTTCCATGAATATATCCTATATATAATATATTTTTATATTTGTAGGTGTCTTATACCAATAATGTTTTTGTGTAATATATACTCTTGTTTTATCTTCTCTATATCTATGGGTATGAATTGAATATATATATATATCTTGAAATGATGTACAAACCAAAAAAAAAAAAAACAAAACACAGACAGAAGATGAATAAGTACAGCATCTTCAATGCTATATATACGAATATATATACATATAGGTATATCAAATAATGAGATGAAAAAAGTTTTATAAGTATTTTAAACATACATTTATACATAATATACATGATTTCTCCTCAATAAAAAGTTTTTAGTGTTAAAAAAGAATGAAAAAGATATAACAATATTTTTTACACAATCAAGTATAACCGAAATAGTAAAATTTTCAATATATATATGCACAGCAGATGAAACAGACAACGCAGAGATTTCATTTTCGCATTCATACAAATATACGTATATATAGAAGGAAAATGTAATACACATGTATAATAAAATTATATATATTGATGCAGCCATATATACAGCATCCGCCTATATTTGATTTTATGTTGATATAAACCAGCTGAGAAAAAATAAACATCATATAATCTGGTTTGTAACCAATGACATACATACAAGGGAGGGATTTTCGATTTTCCCATTTATATATATAATACAATATTATTTTTTAATTTATGCTACTATATACTGAATCCTATCTCATCATATAAAGATTGTCGCACTACATAGAATATAAAAGTTGAACATTGTTGTTTTAGTGCTTCCATTTCTCATATCGCATTATTATATATGCGTATTTTTCTTTTATGGATTATTTATAAAGTAATTCACATTTTATATATATATGAATATGGATATAAATACAGCGATCGAATTGTTTTATATGAATATATATATATAAATAATACATGTGTATATTCAATGAATTTATAAATTTTAAATTATGTAATATTGTTTGTTTTTTTTTTGCTTCTTTTATTAATCATCGCATCATCGTGCTCTGAATATAATATTTTATATACTGGCGTATATATATATACTATACATACTTATTATATAGGCGACTTTATTCTTTTACACCTTATGTATTGCAAGCGGCGTTATATTGATTTATTTTGATCTAAAATTATTTATAATGCTGTTATATTTATATTTACCGCTATACATACCATCATCCGCCATCAAGAAAACTGGTTGATTTTTTTTTTTAATGAAATAAGAAAAACTAAATAAACTGCAAATTCATTTCCGGTTACATGAATGACATCTGATATATACACGTACCAAAGTATATACGTATTTATGCATTTCGCATATATATCATTCATGCATATATGATTCTTATACAGTGATGTTCGGTAAAATAGGTGTAAACCAATTTTAATGCATTTTGATTAATTTCAAATACCAATATCTATTTGTGAATCATGCCATCCATACGACAATTTAGTACTTTGTTTACCTTTATTTATCACATGAAAAGAAAGAGATAAAAAATGTTGTCATTTGTATTTCTGGGAAATTAGCTAGGAATATGCTGTTCGGTAAAATAGGTGCGATATATTTTGTTCCACCAAAAACACAAGAAAAAGTATTAATGTCCTCAATATTAAATAAAATCTAAGTATTTCGCGTACATACCATTTATGATTTAACATTTTGTCGCATGTCCCTTATTTTAAATTACTGTCTCACATCGATTTAGCATGAACTGCACCAATTTTTGGCACCTTTCTATAGAAATCGCTTCCAAACTTTTACAATTTCTTTCCCCCGTTCTACTTTGTTTCTTGAGCCGTTTTGTTGCAACTGATGTTTATACATGCTTCCACAAGTTTTTAATCGGATTCAAGTCGGGTGATTGTGTTGGCCATTCTATTTTGTTCACATTATTTTGTGGAAACCAAACCGATGCTTTGTTAGCCGTATGTTTTGGGTCGTTATCTTGCTGATATGACCATATAATAGGCATGTTTTCTTTTGCGTATGGCAACATTTCGATTGAAAGTATCCTTATATATTCCTGTTGATCCATTGGATACTTTTGAACTAAATATATCGGACCAACTCCATACCATGATGATACCAAAACATATCATTAAACTACCACCTCCATGCTTAATGGTTTTTTTTGTGTTTTGCGGTAAAAATTCTGTATTTGGTCTTCCTCTAACATGTAATTTGCCATCTGATCCATGCAAATTTATATTGGTTTCATCAGAATAAAGAATATGTCGTCATTTTTTAATATCATTATCACCTGACCAATCACGATGTGCATGTGCTAAATGCTTAGATCAAGCTCTCTTACAAGTTCCCTGGATGATAAAAAGGGCTCTTTTTTGTGGCAACAACCACTCTACGATCGTCATTGCTTTTAGTTTTACGTTTGTTACCCCTTCTTTCTGTGGTATATTTGAATTTTAATGCGTTGGTAATCATATTTTGGGAGCATTTCATAATTTCAGAAATATTTTTATATGTTAGCCCGGATGCTCTTAGATCCTTTATACGTTGCCGTTCAAATACCGTACAATGTGTATTTCTACCCATTGTGACTTAGAAATATGTATTTATTTAATCCGGAATGTTTCAAAAATTAAATTTAAAACACTACTTTACCTAAAATTTATTTAAAAATTCACAAACTCACCACCAATAAATGTAATTTATTCGCAAAAAATAAATAAACCACAATTAACATAGTCCGCACCTATTTTACCGAACAGCATGTTCATAGCTAATTTCCCAGAAATACGAAGGACAACATTTTTTATCTCTTTCTTTTCATGTGATAAATAAAGGTAAACAAAGTACTAAATTGTCGTATGGATGGCATGATTCACAAATAGATATTGGTATTTGAAATTAATCAAAATACATTAAAATTGGTTTACACCTATTTTACCGAACATCACTGTATATGCTCAGCTCATATATCTGTATAACAAATGAATATAGGTATATAATATATTAATGTAAAGAAGAAAATTCTTTTATAAAATTCTTGAAATATTATCAGTCAGTAACATTTTTTTGGGTATATATATCGCATACATAAAAGCAAATAAAATCTATATAACACATTGCATTTTTATTTTTTCTATATAAATATACATATTAGATGTATTATAGATAAATCTACATAATTTATTTATATATATTGAAATGATTTAAATTTTAACTTAAAGGAATAATAAATAAATACTGATGGTTTAAATTCTATGTAAATATAAAATAATTTTTTTTCTATACGATATTTTATATAATATATAAAATATTTAATAAGTAATATACCACATTAGATTTATTTTTATGGTTTGTGATTACGATAATTGCAACGCGCTTTTGAATGTTTGATGATGTGATTAAATATGATTTTCTTTTTTATACAAGTATATCTTGTTCTTTTTCTTGTCTTTCGACAATTGTGATATAGTGATATATATATAAAACATAAAAAACATATCATTAAATGGAATATGAACATGTATAAATAGACTATTGATTATATATAATAATGTGATAAAAGATTTATCATAAATTCGTATATATAAAAATAATATTTCAAAAATAGCTATTTGCTTGAATATCTTGAATGAATACAGATAAAATTATAAATTATGCACAATTTATTGTTCACATTAGAGATATATATTGTCTATATAGATGCGTTTATTTATGCATTATGATGGAAAATATATGTGTATAAAAAGACTGTTTATGATGACAAAAAATTTTAAGTATATATAATTTATATGTTTTTTTCAGCATAAATTACTATAACAAATAAAATTATTTTAAATTCAGCAGGTTTCTGTTTTATTGAATGGTATAGATCTATTCAATATAGGGAAAAAAATGAAAGAATCAATGAATAGTAATTTTTATTACCTGAATGCCATTATAAACAATGCTAGATAATCATTTTATAGTCATATGTGTCTTTACATTTTATACTTATAACAGTAAACATTCTATTCAGACCAAAGAATAAAAACATTTTTTTTTAAACAAAGAACCGTCCCTTCAAACTATTGCTAGAAACAATAGTTTCCATTCATATCAATACACGTAGGAAAAACATTGCATTGGCTTAGAAAAACACATTTTTTTTATTCATTTTAATTTTGATTTTGAAGAATTTTTTATTCATTTTTATATTTAAAATATTTCATATTTATTTATCATCTTCTTCATATTTAATTTTTGATATTAGATAGTTAGCGAATAAAAAGGCCATGGTATAACAACCACGCTTTGATAGAGTGAAGCAATGTGTGTCGGAACTAAAAAAACTGAACAAAATTTTTGACAAACAATCTGCAACTACTCTCAATTGATTCTGTTTTTTGGCCGTTATCTGTATGATGTTCTCAAACAATTATAGCATAAACTAAAAATTTTCCATATAAACGGTATAGTTCGTTATATGTATAGATAATAATAATTTTAATTTTACTTTGATTTATCAGAAATCGATAATCAACGCTACATACAGATATGTATATATAATATATAGTGAAATGAGTTGAATCAATCAATATATATATGCTCATACTTTGAATTATTTACTCATATATACATCGTCGTTAAAAAAGGTGATAATATAAATTGTTTATTCAATATTATTTCCATATACATATATATATATATATGAGAGAAAATTTTCATTGTCTGTATATATATATATAACAAGTTTTCCATTATGAAAACAATTTTATAAATAATTTTCAATAAAATAAACATTGTAAATGTCATTCAATTGTCACATTTCTGTGGAAATAATAATAAGGCGATATACATCATATATCTATATAGATTTTACACAATTTTATATAAATAAAACAGAATTTTTATCTATATTTTATATTCTATTTATGCATATTTATATAGACAGAGACATTTACAAGGATCGATATAAAAAAAATGCGAGTTTACTACTGACGACTTGTTTCAGCGTCCAACAACGTATTTCAATTGCTGGTTTCATAATTATGGTTGATATTTCCGATATCGTTTATTAACAGTACGACAACCCGTATATATGTAACTCTGTGTAAAAAGATTCATATTCGAAAATAACCCGTAAAACTTAAACACATATTTTTCATGTCTTCCGTTCAGTATTCGATCTTATTGCCTCAAAATGTTATAAGAAATTTAACTCAGGTGTCAACTACACCACAGAGTAACACACATTAATATTTATACATACACATTTAATTGTATATGCCTATATGGGATCCATGTTTTTAGATATTCAGTTATCTATTGTATATCTGCACTATATTTATATATGCATAATGTTGTGATAAAAAAAAAACAAAAGTTTTCATATCCAAAACATATATTTATATATGTACATACAGATGGAAAGACGACGTGCAAATTACGTATTAAAATAAAACAAGTTCCATAATCGTTTCGTACAATTACCTTATGTTTTAGTTTCCAACATCATCTTATTGTTGTTCTTTATATATGTAAAAAATAAATATGTATATATCGAACATCATACACGACACAAAAACAAAACAAATAAAGTGATATACAATTTTATTAAAGTGAAGTAAACAAAAAACTATAAATATATATACAAGTACTTATATGTAATATAATTATTGAATAGTTTATCACCTTTCATTTTATTAAATTGTGAATTATCTATATATACCATCGCAATCGTCTTATTTATATATACAATAAAAATCAGTAGCATAATCCATAGTCTCATATATAGTAAAATACATGTATATATGGATATATGTGATTTTCTTCTTTATACATAATTTAAAGTTGTAACAAATTTATAGAAAAAATTTATAAAATAAATATTTATATATATGGTATTGGTTTTGATAAAAAATGGGTTTGTTTGTAAAATGTATTGCAATGCAGCAAAACTTTTATTTTTATTCAATGTTTATTTTATTTATTTTTTTTTTAATATTATTACATTGTGTACAAATTTATAAAATATACCATACAGAAATCAATTCAAATGTAATTCTTCTGATAATTAACAATTTAATCCTTTTGCATTGCTAATTTTACTATATATATAATAATCATATATTTCTTATATATTCTGTATATAAGCAAAAATGTTTGGCGGTACATTTAAAACAAAATATTACAATATAACATATATGTGGTTTATGCACAAAAAAAAAATTAAATCAAAACACAAATGTAAAAACAAAAAAAATATTGAAAAGGAAAATGGATAATTTTCTATTATGGTTTGGTATCTATAAAAAACAAATAAAGTAGAAATAGCAATATATGGATAAATTAAACTATATATAGAGGTATTTCACATTAAATTATGTTTAAAATAGTTTTTTTTCGCTTTTACTAAATAAGTTTAAATTGTGGTATTTTATTTATATATATATATATAGTATTTAAAAATACATTAATACAGAAAATGTTTCTTTTTTTTTTTATTTAACCATATATGAAACATATATATAAAAATAAATACTTTTGTATAAATATGGATAATTGTTGAGGCAACAACGTTTAATATTTATATATTTATATATTGTATTATATCATATATTTACACATTTTGTGGGTATATTACCTTAAATACATGTATTATAATTCTTTTATTTAAAACCACAATAACTTTATATGCATAGTATAGTCTAGAAATGTTTAGTATATAATATGTTTGTTATATATGAATGCTTAAGTATATATATTTAAGATGATTAGCATTATCATTTTTCTTATGATACATATAGATATAATTACATCGATTAATGTTTTGTTTTGGCGATTGTTAAAAGGATTGTACATTAAAATTATATTGACAATAATAAAAAATATACAAAATTAAAACAAAAAAAGAAAAACTTTGAACATATATTGCATAAATAGCTTAAAACAACTAATAAACTAAATAAGTGTACATTTTAACAAGGTGTTATAGAAAGTTAATTATAGAAAATTGCCATCGTTTTAAAAATATTTATTTCTTAAGCTATTTTTTCTTATCTATATCTGTGCAATTGTGCATATTATCATACTAATCATACTATACATATATGTACATCATGCCCATATACATAAATTTATTTTTATATATAGTTTATTAAATCTATAAAGAAATTTGCAATAAATTTTTATTGATTCGTATTTTTTTTTTTTTTTGTATTATGATGAAACAAAATGCGGCGGCAACATTTTTTGTATCAAATACACAACATGGATAAAAAGTATTTATTACGTGTGTACATTATTACAAATGTTAATTGGAAAATATTATATATTTATTATGTGTTTCATTGAAGCGCATTTAGCATATAGAAAAATCGATAAATTTTTTAGTATTTCAAAAACGAATATAATCTGGATATTTCATATTTATTAATCATACATCAAAAGACCTATTTGAGTTTTCTTTCATTTATTCTTTAAAGCTGAGAAACGTATATATATTATATATGCGAATCATTATGCGATCTCTTTATGATTTTCTTATGAAATAATTTTTAATTTTATGTTATTCATAAAAATCTTAAAATTATCTGTAAACAAAATACAAATACATATAGATACAATCGCAATTAATATGAAAGGTTGAATATTTTCATAATCAATAAAGCTCAATATGGATTACAATTCGTGCACAATAAATAAATGCATGATTATTCTCAAATAAAACTTGTATTATAACTATATAAACAAAAACCTATGAAAAAATTAATGTGATTCATTCATTCATTAATAAATCATGCATTAAGTTATATTTTCAAGATTGTACTTTTAATTCATATATGTAGAAATTGAACCATCACATGGATGCCTTATATATTTTGTTGATTTTTCAATAATTATATTAAACGAGCATATATAAAAACACAAGCAATCATGATGTAAAAATCACCCATGAGAAATATTTGTAAATGTAGATATTTCTGAAATAAATAATAATATTGATTTTATCTCAAGTGTTTACACAATCTATAAATTGAATGCTAGTATTTTTAAGGACATTTATGTTATGAATAATAATTATATTTATTTGTATATATATATATCATATGATTTTGTACATGTATAAAAATGAATGATAGCAGCATATGATGAATATATAATATTTTAAAATGAACAATATGAACAAAATTCTGTGTGCGGTGTGTGTTCTTATATATTTATACAAATAAAGCAAATAAAATATATAACAAGTCACCATATGATCGAATTTGTACAAATATATATATCTGTACATATAGATTTTATATTATTTAATAAATAAACCACCCCAAAAATATTGTTATGGTTTATTTGTACTTTGACATGTACATAATACTTTATGTATTTTCTATATATAATTATATATATATGAATATTATATATTATATATATAAATATAATCATGTATGCATGGTTTAATATGGACAATATGTGTTCAAGTTCATATATAAAATGTATAGTATTGACGATACATACCATATATATATTTACAAAGAACCCGGAAATTTTACCCTAATTTTTGATTTTCAAACAACAAAATGTATAGTAAACCGGGATGAACATGTTAATTGGGATAATCCGATGTTATCTTGTTCCTTTTTTTCTTTTGATTTTTTTTATATAGTTTCAGTTTTCACTTTTCTACCCCCTATTCGGATATATCTATATACAGAACACAGAAATAAACATGCCAAAAATATATGCAAGAGTATTATCATTCAACAATATGTTTTTTCTTTAAATATAAAAAAAAAACCAAATATAGATCTGTGTTGTATAATTCAACAATGTATAATAATGCTCCCGATCCATGATCTCTTTTATATACAAAATATTACACACTCTATATGATTATTGTTATTATTATTTTTATTACCATTATTAGTATTATTGGGGTGTCGTATATATTGTATTTTGTATATACATATGTATATAGTTAATATTATTTATTTATAAATCGTGCAATATGTTTTTAAAAATGTTTAAAATATCAAATAGTTTCATTGTTATAATATATATATTCACAATACTATTCAACATTATAAAGTAAAATATGATGTCAGTCAACAATTTTAGTAGCTAAAATTGTAATTGTTTTTTTTTTATTTTTAGCCATACAGATCAAGTTCCCTTATGTAGAAAATGACATAAGTGGTATATTAAAAGTTATACTTAATGCGTATTAGTATATAGGAGAATTCGAAGCTTATGTATGATCAAGTTAAAAATGTTTATAGGATATGAGGTTTTCGAAAACTATAACGTAATACAGATGAATATACTTTAATTGAAGTTTTTCGAATTCTTAAACATAAACATATTAATAAATCCATTTAATTACATTTAAATAATGTAAAAATACAATTTTATCTATATAGAAGCATTTGATGAGGTTTCAACGTGAAAACTATTAACATATTTATGCATCATACGTTTATAAATATAAATATATTAAAAAAAATCCTTTCACGTTATTTTTTTTATAATCTTTTTTGTAAATAAATGCGTATATATTTAAATTGTATGCGATATATATAGCCTATTATAATATTTTAGACATACATTCTATATATATGCAAATATTAGCATAAACACATTTTATATCCAAAGTCACATTTGTGCATTTGTGAATTTAAATCAACAAAGAAGGACATCGGATAGGGATGAAAATGACGGCAATTCCAAGTCAAACAAAAAAAAACACAATGGTAATATTGTATGATGATCTCTCGCCACCTTTATATAATTTATAAATATATATATTTATATACGTATAGGAAAATGAAAAAAAAAATTATAAAATAAACATATGAATATGATCACATAAATCGCTGAAGAGGATATAACATTTTATTATCTTAATAAATCATACGTGACTAATTCTTTTTTAACTTTTTATTTATAATTTAGATTACATATAGTCCTACCTTCACATTACATTATTATAATTTTGTTATTATTATAATTGTAATTATTATTTTTATTGTTATTTTATTATCATTATATATACTCAACAAATACATTTTATTTGAGTTATTCAATTGGATCATATATGTTATAGTATAAAAAAACATGATAAAATTATTTTGATCATTACGTAATTTTTTTTTTGTCATTTAATAAAAAAATAATACAAAACAAACAAATAACAAACCGCCTTTATAGGAAAATAAAAAAAATTTATAAAATAAAATAAATGTCTCTATTATTTTTATTCAAATAATTCAAACCTATATAGAATTCAAACCTATATAAAATTGAAAAAAAATTTTCAAAAAAATTGTTTGAAATTCTACCATTCCGACCTATAGAGCTTAAATAACATTAAAACAATATTGTTATTATTATTATTATTGTTATTACCCCTGTGTATAAAATCAGTAATAATTTGGAATTTAACCAAATCGAAATTATTAAATATATTATATATATAATGTACTAGAAGTATAACGAATTCAGAATATGAAATGAAAAAAAAAACACATTATATAATATTTATATGTAACCCTTTTATTTATTCATTTTTTTATTGCTTTTTCGTACAAAAATATGATAAAAATGCATTCATTGTGGTTCGTTGACATTTTTATAGGCAATTAAATTTGAATTTTCTTTTTTTTTTATTTTTGCCTTTTGATGTGCCTATTCAATTATATTTTTTATAAGGATATTAAATTTATTAATAAAAATACATGGTTTTTTCTTTCTTCCTTTATTCCATTATATACAATTGTTTATTTATTTATAATATTGATGCGGTTATTAAAAAGGAGTTAATTTTTAGGAGTTAAATATTATATTTATATGTAAGTGATAGAGATCATGTTTTATATATATAATTGAAACACTAACGAGTATTTATTACATTTTTTTTACATATATCTGTATGATTTATCTCTAAATCCAGATAAGAAAAAAACAAATATTTTGTGTATATATATTAATGGTATATAAAATTTCAAAGAGTTTATTTGGGAAAATGTTATACATACTATGAAAAATTGATAGTTTATGTTAATTTTATATATACGATGAAAAATGGTGAAATATAATGTTCTTATAGCATTGGTATATGAATTAATAAAATATTACATTATATAGTTTACTACAGAAAACTATTACGTTTAATTATTGATCTGACCAGATCAGATTGATAAATATGAATATTTGAATATGATCACAAACTGTTCCTATAATTAAAACATTAATTTCTTATCTTTCATCCACCATAACAGAAGGTTAACATAAAACTTGGTTAATTTTCAAAAAAAAAAATACTTTATGTTTTGTATACAAACATAATTTTCCGTTAATATAGCTGTTGTAATGTTCATATTTACGCCATATTTGTGTTTATATAATCCTTTCTTTATCGCCCTTTAATCTAAATTTTATATTTTTGTAAAAAAAAATAAATGAAGTATTGTAAAAAATATTTTAATACCTTTTTTTTAACCCTTATTTTGTTTTATATATATATATATATATATATTTGTTCTCATCATATACACCGCATGTATTCATTTATTTTAATAAATAATTAATATATTATAGACAAATCAAGGAAAACATTATTCAATATTGATTTGTTCTATTGATATCCGTATATATAAATAATGATGTTTAATTTATAATATAAATTATAATTTATAAATGCATACATGTGTCGACAAATATTTTTTGGTTAAATATATAGATAAATATCTTGGTGGATATCAAATTAAAATCACCCTTAAATATGAATTGGATATATTATTAAATTATCACTAGTTATATTAGTTATATTTGCACAGAGGGTAGATAATATCATAATTATATGAATACAACCATATATGAGGGTAATATTTATATATATATATAAATATAATATTTGTTTAAAAAAAAATGTATAAATAAAATTCAATTTATACAAATTTTGGATTTTTCACCACCGCTGCAGTTTCCACATATTTCTATATAATGTTTAGTAAATGTCATAAATGATTAAAATACATAATTATATCAAATCTGTACTATTATATTTATCACTAGATATTCATATAGAATAAATACATTTACTAATAATGATCGAGGGATGATGATTTTTATATTTTATTGATTATTATTTCATTGAAAAATTCTATATAAATATATATATACAATATAGGCAATACAAAAGACATACGAAAAAAAGGTTTATTTTATAGCAACATATGGCATAACAATATTTTTATATACCTTATCAAATCATACAGGTATTTATTTATATGTCAAAATAGTAATAAATTTATATTGTTTGTATCATATAATATAATAAATATTTACCATCAGTTCAATAATGATGCGAATTCGAAGTATTTATAAATAGATTTATATATAGATAATGAGTTTAATTGCAACCCCTATATTTATCTAATTATAAATATATAGGTAACATTTGAAAACATGTGTACTCTATTGATTTTCAAAAAACAATAGAAATAGAAAGAGATTACAAAAAAATATTTTAGTTTATATAAAAAGAAATTTCTTATTTACAGTGGTAGGTAACTTTTATGCTTATAAGAAAAATTCCACTTTGACAGACCTCAAAACAAGCAAAATTTTCCTGGTCTTAAATACAAATGCTGATTTGTATGATTTTCTTTAACCTTTCTATTTTATTATTGACCATTTGACCGTCATTGGACAAAAGATCATATATCTATATATTATATAATATACTAAACAAAAAAAACGATTCATTTAGTAATAAATGCGCAACACTTAATCACTATGGAATTTAATTCAATTGCAAAAAAATATAGGCATATATATATATATAGCTATAAAATATGTTATAATTGTAACAGAATATATATTATATATATAAAATAATAAAATAAATGCGTGATTTAAAGTAATTAAAAAAAAATTTGTTTTGCAGTAATTCTATAATTTAATATATAACACATGAACATTTAATTGATAATTTTGTATGATAAAGCACATTATATATGATGATTGCATTTTAATATATATAGTGCGGATATACATATAATTGATTGTGATTTTATATTTATATATAGTTTATATAACAATTATTTAATTATATAGGTGTGTTCTTATTATATTAGATGTATAAATGTTCTTGCAATATGTTCAACTAATAAGGTTTTTTGTTTTATTATGGCGCTATAAAAATAAAATGCGTATTAAATAGCACAGAAAAGCACAGAAAAGAAAAATATTTTATATTATATATAAATTGGCTTCTATATCAACTTAACCATACTCAAATTATTTTCTGTTTGTACTCAAACATCACAAAATTGCAATACAATAATATTAGTATCTGCCACCATCATCGGACATCGTCTGGATCCTTTCATGGTTCATGAGAATTACCTTAAAAGGATCCATTTTTACATGAAAATTATATAATTCCTTTATATGAGTTCTAAATGGAATCCCCAAACGTAATTATTATCTTAATATGCAATTCATATATCAGCAATTTAATTTGCAGTTGACTTTTGAAAATCGCATTAGGCAATTTTTTTGATTTTTTTAATAATATTAATGTTAAATTTTTCTTTAACAGTTTTTTACCTTTATAAATTTTTATTCCTTTATATATAACATAAATGTTTATATACCTTAAATTTCTTTTTAACTTCAATATAATATTCATACAAATATATACAATTTATTATTTAAATCTAGATATACTTACATATATATGGTATATATTAATTATATATATATATATAATAATAAAAAATGCATAAAGCATAAATATTCTGTGTGAAATTAAAGTGCAGCAGGTTTTGTTTTATTATTTAATTTTCTGCAGTGCTTATTTATAAAATATCATATACGCTATATAAAAATACGCAAAACAGAACCTATTCCTGTGAACTAACATCAAATGAATGTTTATATATATGTAATAAAATGAAACTCTTGATTTGGTGGTGTATATACTATATTAAAATAACTTATATCGTATTTGAAATAACATTAAAGAATTATATTACGATATATATATATATATATATATATATATATATATATATATATTCTCTATGATTTCACACTTTTTAATTTCTCAAAAACATTTTATGCAATTATTCAAAGGTGTTATGTGTAATGAAAATTTATATTTCACACCACAAATAAATATATATATATATATGTACAAATAAATATATATTCTCAAATTACATCATAAAATCATAAACTTATAACATATGTGCGTATAAAACAAAAAAAAATCGCATACACCGGCTTTGAATAAAAATGAAAATAAATTACAAATGTTGTAAAATAATTTCCTATATATAAATATCTACATATTACCTGCAAACGTATACCTGCGTAAACGCTTTCAAATAATTTTTTTTAATAGAATATAATATACATTTTCCTTTGTAAAAAATATAATGATAATTATAATTTAAAAAACTTTTCTATAGCACATTTAATTTATTAAGAATCTCAATTCTATAAATACTAAAAAAATAAATATATTATTCAAAAATATCGTATATGTCAACGCCCGTTGTTTTGTTGATTGAAATACGCCGTGGATGTAATCCATATTTCATTTTTTTATACGTCGCTTCTAATTTAATCATAGTTTTTTTTATCACTTTAAGTAAATTCTATATAAAATGTCTTAATCAATATATGTATAATTGTATATACTATATGCGAGACACCAAACAATATACGTATACTACATACACGTATATAACATATAGGTATACATACAATAAACATTTAATAAAATTTTGCAGAATCATTTTCAATGTATTAATCATATTTATGAGAAATATAATATGTATATAAATATAGTTAACATCAAGGAATGAAGGAATGTTATATGTAAAATAATATTTGTTACCTTTTACCTCTTCTATATAGATTATAAAGACGGAGATAATTCATATAATGAACATAAAAAGAAGTGATGATAATTTATTTCTTTAAATGTTAATAAATATGTAAAAAATATGGTTAATTGAATTGAAAAATTATCTATTATTCAATTGTATTTATAGTTTGGATATACATAAGCATGAATATGATTTTAATATTCTTCTCAATAAATATTCTTACGGTATAATAATTCAAATAAAAAATCTACCACCATATATAAAAAATGTTTTGTAAAATTTTAAGTCAAATTATTGTTTGTTGTAAATAAATGACTTTAAATAGTGTTAACTTACTGAATTCTTTTTATTTTTGAAAACCACTGGTAAAGGATTATCTAAATTGCTTTTTTGTATACAAAATATATATATTCGTGTGAAAGGTAGTAGCATTTTTTATTTTTTATAAATATTTGTGTAATGATGTTTATTTATAAATTATCTTTTGTGTACGCATCATGATTAAGATATTAAATATAAATACTATATGGTATTTCTATAGAAATGATTTAAATAAAAATGGAAAGGTATTTCTTAATGTATAAGTAAATAATAAAAAAGAAACATTGCAATTACATGTACATACAAATATAAATTATTATGTTATGAATAATTGTTCACCGACAATGTACAACAAAACTTTAATAGTTTATAATTTAAAAATGTTGAATGATAAACATATTGAATTTAAGTTTAATATATAATATACGCGTTTTAAAAGATTCTTTTTAATTAACATAAATTATATGTACCTATACCTAATATATAAATAATAGAATATTATTTAAAGTTTATAAAAAAATTTTATGAATGAATATTTTAAATGGAATAAAAATCTATATATAATTTTAGTGTTGATTGTAATATTAGCAATATGATTAAATTATGCGTTAATTATACACCACTATGTCCAAAAATGTTATGTGTTTTATTAAAAATCTTAATATATCAATAAAAAAAAATTCATTTATATAACAGAATGAATGCACTTAATTTTTCTTGAGTTATTATTACCTGTGTGCCACACACTTGGTCGATTTTATTTTAAATATAATAATATATATGCGATTTTCTATATAGTAATGTGCAATATATATATGTAACTTGTAACACAATGCTCATAATAATTTTATTTTCTTTCACTTATAATGAGAAATAACAATTACAATATATAACTATATAAAAGTGTACTACCATATCACTATATTTATATATATATATAAATTTATGGGATCAAGTAAACAAAAATAAAAAAAATAATAAGAAAAATAAAATTAGATAAATGTAAACAAAATGTATGCTCACTTGCACAGGTTAATTAATTGTAAGAGAAGAATTGCTAATTTATATATTTATATATATATGTGGTATTTTTATACTTTTCATATAAATGGTATTATATATATTATACATATATATTATTACATTATATATACTTTATTTGTGCATATAATTTCTATATGTGCTGCTAATCCTCTGTATATAAAAAGTCTTTGCATATTATCCACTACGAATGTTATCATTTTGAAATCTTGTCGTCGATCTTTTTAAAAAAAAAAATATACATATTTGTAGAATTATACACATATATATTATATATTGTGTTTCTTGTAAAACAAATATATTGTCTGCGGAAATTTTCTTTATTATAATATGTGATGTGAGCAACAACAATATAATAATAATGATGTGTAGTGTATTTATGTATAAATTACACTTTACAATTGAATTAACAACATTACAATCAATTATAAAATATATATGTATGTCTATATCGTATATTGTCTGGATATATATAAAAATATAAGAGTATAAAAACATAATATGAATGTAATATAAATTTTTTTTTAATTCATAGATTGTATTGCATGTCTAATTATGGATGTATGCTAGAAATATATTTTTATTATATTATTAATTGAAGCAGAAATATAATATAATATTAATTAATTTTTTGATTTACCAATTTTGATTTATTTTGATATGATTTACCATATGCATATGCGATTTATATAGATATTTTTCTACAATCTTTTCGCGAATATAAGCTCATTAAAATTGAAGCAACTATATAATATAAAGTTGTTAAATGTCTCAGGATATCTCGATTTTATATAGAAATACCAAAAATATCAGCATAATGCAAAATATATTAGGTTGTCTAAAAAGTATTGATAATTTTTTTACAAAATTCAAACGATTTTTTTATATATTTCAAATGAACTTTATTAAACCAAATATGCGCCGTTTTGATCGATGACCCTTTGCCATTTTTCTGGTGAAGACATTATCCCATCACTGTAGAACTTCTGTGTTTTCTGGGCAAAAAACTGATCCAAGTGCATTTTGCAGTCCTCTGCGGAATTTCATTTTAAACCATTAAGGGAGTTCTGCAGAGACCAGAACAAATGATAATCTGAAGGTGCAAGGTCCGGGCTATATGGTGGATGCATTAAAACTTCCCAGCCAAACTCTCTCAGTTTCTGCCGAGTCATCAAAGATGTGTGTGGTCTGGCGTTGTCATGATGGAACGCAACACCCTTTCGATTGATTAATTCTGGACGTTTTTTTTTAATCTCGTGCTTCAATCTTGTTAATCGTTGACAATAGAGATCGGAATCAATGGTTTGACCGGGTGCTAGTAATTCATAATGAACGATTCCTTTCCAATCCCACCAAACAGACAGCATTACCTTTCTTGGTGTTAATCCAGGTTTTGCTACTGTTTTAGGAGCTTCACCCTTCTTGGACCACGATCTTTTTCGTACATTATTATCGTATGTGATCCATTTTTCATCACCTGTAATCATTCGCTTTAAAAATGACTCGATTTCGTTCCTTTTAAACAGCGTTTCGCAAATGGAAATTCGGTTCATTAAATTGTTTTGTGTTAATTCATGTGGTACCCAAACATCGAGATTTTTCTTGTATCCAGCCTTTGTCAAATGGTTTAAAACTGTTTGGTGATGGATGTTTAGTTCTTTAGCGATATCATGACTGCTTACGTGTCGATTTTCTTCAATTTTTGATATGATTTCATCGACTTTTTCAGTGATTGGTCGACCAGAACGAGGTGCATCTTTGACATCAAAATTACCGGAACGAAATCGAGCAAACCATCTATAGACTGTTAATTTTGATAAAGTTCCTTCACCGTAAACTGCACAAATTTGTTCATGTGCCTGCGTTGCATTTTCACCTTTTTCATAATAAAATTGTAAAATGTATCGAATTTTTTCACTAATTTCGCTCATCTTTAATGCACTACAACTTTTAAATGACTAAACAAATTTAATTTTTTTTTTTTTTTTTTTTATTATCTACGAAATGTCATCTTTCGAACATATGTTAGTGTTACCTGATCAGATTAGTACTACTTGAAATATTCAATTATAATGACATCTATTTATTAAAATTATCAATACTTTTTCGACCACCTAATATATAACTAATATATTGTCGATTTATAAGTATACAATTTTAAATAATATGCGGTTCAATTCTACATATTTAATAATAAATAAATGTATATTATCGTGTGCTATTAAAAAAAATAGAATTTCCCTCTGCAAAAACAGTCTAATTTTCATACAAATATAGTAAAATAAAAAACCAAATCCCAATAGTACTATTAGATTTCAACAAAAACAATTTTTTTTTTAAATACAAATAATATGCGCGACTTATTTTAAGAGACATACGCACGTGAATAATGAAATACTTTATTTACGAATATAATTCTATTTCAATAAGCGTTAGGTTATGCAAAATTCATGTTGAGATCATTAAAATCATATATATATATATATATATAAATAAAAAAATAAATCTTTATATATAATATAGAATAGAAAATTCCACCCCTTATCGAATTAACACACAAAAAAAACAACAGCTAGCTCACTTTACATTATAAACAATCGAATATAGAAAAGCATATTTTTTTTTATGTAAAAAAATATCCTTTTTGGTTTGTTATGTACATATATACATATTTCTTCTGTTTTTTACATGAAATAATTTTTTCAAATCTGTAAAAATTGAAATAAGATGCAATTGAATTCGGTAAGTATATAATGCAAAGTTTTTCTTTTTGTTGTTTATTTGTGAAAAATCCTAATAAAATATACAACTAAATTATTAAAAACATAAAAACTATAACGGCACGTGTTCAAAACAAATGTATATTTTAGCAAAATATATGGATATTTGAAATCCGTATATTTTGTGGATATATATATAATTTTTTTCGTGTCCCTATTTATATATATATAGTATATTATACATACACGTGCCTCTCTTGCAGTTTATCAAACTAATATAACATTACACATATATATATATATATATATCTATTTAACGTACATTTGTTAGATCAAAACTCCCACACTTAAAAACCATACAAAGAAACTTACAAATAAAGCACTGTATATACTGTACAAGAGCTATATTGCAATAGCTATATTTATCCCATGTCTATTTATAGAATCATTATATATTTCTATACTATATATATATATATCAGCAGGTGGTAAAGATATCTTTTTATACTTTTTTATTTTTAAATCTATTATAAATATTTTTACGCATAACCCCATTGTTGCAAATAATGCGCTTCATGTATATTCAACTGCGAAGGTATATACACAATTAAAAAAAAATAGATATCGAATTGATATATACAGGTCAATTTATTTTGTATTTTTTATATTTTCAAGTTTTTGTTATTGATAATCATATGAAACACTTTTAATCTCAAATGATATACCATGACATGACATTTCAGCATGTGGATAAGGATTATATAAATAGTTAAAAATAACGGAAGTATATAAGGGATTATAATATAATCATTTTGAACAATTTTCCAATGATTTTTGAATAAATTGAATGTATACTGTTCATTAAAAATAGTATACTCAGGTGTTCAAAAATGAAAAAAAAGAAATTGATAAAATTTACATATAATTGCCGTGAAAATGAATATCATATTTTGAAATTATATAATAATAACTGTATTTATTCATATTTCAATATATAAAGTATAAAATTGATATCATTTTGGAGCAGGTATATAATTTTGAATATAGATTAATATTTTCAATTGAATTTACTATTCAAATAATAAAATATATTAAATATAGCGAGGATTAAAAATGAATATATATAAAATAAATTATTCTTAAATATATATGAGTCAGATTAAAATTGAAATTATAAATGTACTCTGTTAAACATAAGGAATTATATTATAATAAATTTTTTAAATCGCTTTAACAATTTAATAAAAATCTGAGCGAAAATGCATATAATACAATTTAATTGTCTATCACCACATGGCGTAGCAAATGCGAAATATGTATAGCGGTTATTAATAATTTAAAATATTGCCGTACTATTTTATGATTTCATTTAGATATATACTTTAATGAACTGTATGTGGATTAAATTTATGCCATTTTTAAGAATTATCTGTTTGCAAATATTTATATTTATTTTTATAAAATTTTACAAATGAAAAGTTTCCGTCACCAATAGAAGGATTTAGAAAAAGGAACTATTACAATCTTATTTGTCTATCCATATATATGATTGTATATTAATGGTCACAATTCGTTTGAGATGTTACTATAGTATATATGGAATTGTCAAATAAAACAAATATAACTCTAAACTATATAAAAAATTGCATTGCATTAACGCTACTCCTATATGCTATATCCTATTACATTTGTATATTCAAAATACACCCTCCTATAACTTATAAGTTTTATATACAGGAAAATCTGTATCAGAAAAACACAATGCATTTAACAACGAACGAATAAAGAAATGCAATTTCTAAATTAACAATCTTACCCAATATATACTTCAATCTATACAACATAAAAAATCAAAAAAACTTTATTGGCTAAATTCACCAAAATCGATTCCTAATATTATTTTGATCACAAGCTAAGACAGATATTCTGTATATATGATAAATTGAAAAGGAAAAATATAAATAAAAAAAATTACAGATGAGATATACATTTTATATTTAAGTTGTATTCCCATTGGACCCAATTTAACAAGAAAATGTTTCATTTTTCAAATATGAAATTTTTTTTCACAATAATATATATATTTTATATATTGTATGTAAAAATGAAAAGCTTTTTGTCATATAAAATATCATTTTGTATACACATATCTTTGTTATTTGTCTTTATTTTATTTTATTTTATCCATTATATGGCAGAAGAGTTTTCTTTTTATGATAATTAAGTGTATATATACAAAAACGTTTGGCATTAAAATCAATAGTATAAATGTACACAATATATATACATCTTACATTTATTTGCCTATAAGACGTTTGTGTATATTTTCATTATTTGTATATTATATTATTTATTCTATATGGTGATAATAAATATTTAAAATTATTAATATATGTAATATTTTAATATATTCAGATATTTCTTTATGAAACCATAAAAATATATTTAATTTATAAATTGATTTTATTATAAATAAAAATAAGTAATCGGATGTTATTTGTTAAAAAAAACCGACTTCTATACATATTTCTAAAATTAAATATCTTTTTTTAGTATCACAATAATATAGTTCTATATGTTTTGTTAATTTGATTTAATATATTTATTATTTAAAATAATCGCTAGCTTTTAATCAATTTCTCATCAAAATCACGATATATATAATAACTAATTAATTAATAACGATTTTTTGTATCATCCGTTTATAATAAATTAAAGTAAAACAAACAAACAACAATCTGATTAATTATATATATATATTTATTATTATATATATCTTTATAGAGATGTTTAATTTTTATGTTTTTCTTTTTTTATAACTTTCAATTCACATTAAAATATAATAAAATTGTGAATATCAATGACCTCATTCATTAATATATATATTTAATAAATACATATATACCGCATCATTTTTATTAAAATTAATCTCATATGATATATAAATAAATAAATAAATAAAAAATAGCAACAAATTAATGATAATTTTCATTTATAAGATTTTTAGTTTCACACATTTTCTAATATATAGAAATAATAACTATACCATATATGTATGTATATATATCTGCATATAGTCTAATTAACATTTTAATCATGTGAAGTATTCACACAAAAATTAATAAAGTAAAATTTTATTTAATATAGAATAAACATAATTCGGTTTTCTTTTATTTATATATGTATATACTATATATAATAAACATTTAATCCATTTGATTACATTTTATTTTTATTTTATATATGAGATTTTTTACGTTTGTGAAATAAATTTTAAAACATAAAACCATTGTATAAGCTCAATCATATATAATTAATTTTAAATCCTTTTTATCTTATTTTCTGTTTGTTTTTATAGTTTTTTAAACATTTTCACATATATTAAGATTTTTATTTCTTAACGTATATAATATATGCAGTGATCAATATCGACATTATATGAATATTGACAAACACATATTATTGTGGAAAATATCAATATATTTTTGCTTTTTAATATTATTAAAATAGTATATGAATAATATTTTTTACTATTTGATTTGTTTTATTTTCACATAGAATTAGAATATGTTTGAAAAATTCTATATAGCTGTTCTATGAGAACCATTTAGATATTATATTGTATAAAATAGGATAGGTAAATTTTTTATGATTATCGTTTTTATATATAGATGATAATTAAAAATCATTTAATATATTAATATTGATGACATTTCCTGAAAATAATATTATATAACGTTATATTAAATATACTAAAATATTGTGAAAATTTGAAATAAAAAAATATTTTGTTAACACTAAACATATTCTTATATTGTTTGATTAACTTTAATTAGAGCTAAAATGTAACACCTTTGAATGAACATATGGTTATATCACATTGCGGAATTGATATCAAACTGGAAATCTAAATAAATGAAGAGTTGAATTGTATAAGTGTTATCTTTGTGAACAATTTAGATATGAAATTTTTAATTTATAGCACACGCATATAAAGAGTGAAATCTATCTTTAACATAAAATATCTCAATTTCTTATATAGACGTATTAATAATCCGTCAAAAACTATGAAACACATATTTATAAATGTTTCCGATGTGAATAAATGCATGAAATGGAAATCCATTTCAATACTTTGTTTATAATACAATTTTCTTTATACACGTATCCCCCCATAATATTTATATATATACAAAAGAAAATCCCTCACAGTGCGTATTCAATATGAATGATACTTTTCATATAGAAGAAATATGAATATATAATATACATAGTTATATATATAGTATTAAAATATATATACAAAAATGAAAATTGAATCTATATACAAGATTGCATAATGTCAAAATGTTTTATGTATATATATATATACAATGATTGTTGAACGTTTCACATATCAAATCACTAATGAGGAAATCATGTGACGTGAATTAAATTTTCTGCTTATCCAACTGTGAAATTCCACCCTTATTATTATTATTACATATATGGTTAAACCTATAGTATATAGACAAGTTAATATACCTACATGTATATACAAATTTAAATAATCCCCCGCACACATGTAAAAATGTTGATATCAAAAAAATTCATACACATTATGGTATTTAAATAGTTATAGAATCGGACGGATATAACGTAAGAAAATTTCAATAAACTAAATATAGAGATACACACAATTGAAGATTTGATATTATTTAATATTTGTGATATTTATTTTTTAATAAAACTTTTTTTATATTATGCTACATTCATTTTTGAGTCGTATAAATCCCAATAAAATATTAAAAAAAATGAAGTTCACACGGAAAATATATTTTGAATATATGTATATAATAAAAATATTTTTAATTATATATATACAAATTTGTGTTTACCTGTTTTTTTTTTTGTAAAATAATATGCTCAATTTTTATATGATGCATTTATGATGCAGTTATAATACCATTATTTTATATGCAAAAATAAAAACTATAGATAATAAAACAAAATAAAAACACAAATATTTAATATCATTTGGCCACTTTTTTATGGTTTTATGATTTTATGTCTGGCGCTTTACTATGCATTACCGTATATATTATATAAAAGATGAAGAAAACATCTTAATTCTGCGAAAACTTTCTATATAGATATTTATATATATGATTTTATGACGGCGGCATATATATAATAATATACATATATATTGGCATTACACATATATTTGTGTTTGCTAATTTTATTTTTATTTCATAACCGTATATTTATATTTACAATGCAAGCATAAATAAATAACAACAAATAAAATAAAAAAGGATTTAATATTTTCTTTCTGCACTTTAATATAATAATATTTTAATATATATGTTATATATGGTATTTAAAATAATATTTAAATTATATGCTTATATATTTTATATGTTTAATGATACATAAAATTTTATTTTAGCATAATATTTAATATATATATTCATGCGAAATAATATTTTATTTATGCGATTTTACGCGCATTGTACATTTATACAATTAATTGTAACCAATAATAAACATTTTCACAATCATACACATTGAATATATAAAAATATAAAGCATTGCGTGTTATTAATTTTATTTAAAAAAAAAATCAATATAGGTGCTAATTAAATTAAACATTATTTTAGTTATATTTATTTTTTCACATCCTTTTTTCATAATAAATATTTTATATATGAAATGATAAAACATTTTTTCACACAAACACAATTTATTCGATTCTCAAAGTCATCTCAGCTATTTATTAAACGATTTTGCATAGATCAATTTCGTTTGAGAACACTGTAATTGATAAACGTTTTAAATCGGTCTTCAATTTAATAGGTTCTATATCATGATAATAAGACAATCATGGGATAGAAGATAGAACAAATGTATCTTTCATTTTATTTTTTTGTTCTTATATAGTAATATTAAAAAAAACATAATGAAAAATATGTTTGGTGAAATAAAAACACTGCGATAGAACACAAAATTAATATTATAAGTAAATATCAGCAAAGAAAACTTTACTTAACTCATCACCATATGAAGAAAATATATAAACCCTTCTTCACCAGAATCTTTATGTAATAAACATTATTTTTTAACAAAATTTAAGTTCGTTAAGTTCCTATTAATAATAAACAAATCGCATATATAGAGTATATTATTTTGACTGATGTTACCGCTTTATTTCTGTGAGTTATTTAAGCGCAGTGCGCATATATGCAGTATAGTAGTATATTTATTTTATCCTGAGATAATATCTTATATAGTTTGTTTTTTTATGATCATTTCATCAAATATTTAACCACTGTAATACTATATAAATTTCAAATATTAAGCGCCGATATATACAAAAAAAACATAAAATTTTCATAAAAACATTACAAATATATATTGTGTATATGCAAACAAGGATAAAAAATGAACACATAATCATAAAAAATGGTTTAACAGAACGAATATATTAAAAATGAAATAATCTCCATATTGTTTATCATAAAAGTATTTAATTTATATTATATATAATATACAAAACAAATATTTAAATAAAATATAGGTATATGAAACAATTTTTTTTTATTTAATGTTTACCTAATCATTTAACCAATACCAGTCGGTTATATTTTATTAATATACACATTATTTTTAAAGAAATATATATTTAAATTAAATGCCGTATTGTATTGTTGTGAATAGAGTCAACAACAAACAAGTGATAATTTCTTATAAATACCATTGTATTTATATACAAGTAAAAGTAAAATTTTGCCGATCGGAAAATTTGGATGCTATGAGAAAAGTCATAATTTCACTATTCAGTATATACTAAATTCTATAAATAAATCTTGTACATTTAACCATTAGATTTTAAGATAGACATTATCAACAAATATGAACAAATGTTGATTGATTCAAACAAAAACGATATATATTTAGGTTCTTGTTGATTAGTATATGTATGTATTTAAATAACTAAAAATGGATTATGTCTGATATAAACAATTTTGTAAAAAATCAACAAATATTTTTAGATTTGTATATTATTTTCTTGTTAACACTTAAATATATTTCAAATACTTTTATATTTATGATAAATACAGTAGTAGCGTTTAACAATAATTTATAAATTTGTATTACAAATAAGAATAGTTAAATTTATTTACAAAAGAAAAGTGTATATACAGAATCCCAAATGATGTCGGTATACTTTTCATCCTAAGTATATTTAATGTAAAACACAAAAATAATTAGTTGAAAATGGACTTGTTTTTGTGTTAAAACAATGGTTGAATATTAGAAAAAATTACATATATAATATTATTTTATCCTTTGATAAACATTTTCATAAGGAGTTAAGTAGTTTTTTGTTAAAATGTTTAGCTATTCATAAATATAGTTTTTTATTTGTTTTTCAAACATGATTTACATATGATGAATATCAAACTGATATGTTATGTAATAATATAATTTTTAATAATCTCTAATAATCAAAAAAATGATACGTAAAAAATATTCGGGTTTCTGTCATACAATCAACAATTTTCTATATATCCGTATATATTATGTAATTTAAAGCATTTCCATCTATAATAACATATAATAGGATTATTATTTTCATTAAACTCTCTTATATAATCAAACGCATATAAATATAATAATAATAATTAATATTAATATATATATTTTAAATATTAAATGATATAATAAAAACAAAACAAAAGTTGATGAAAAATATTATACTGTCAAAATATTATTATTATTATAAAAAATGACACAAATAAATAATTTCTTATTCTGTGAAAATTTAAATTTTGTATAATCTATATTATATAAAGTATTAAATTTTACTGAAAAATTTATCATAACAAATATATATCTATAAACATATATTTATTTATATACCATCATATATATAGAAATAATAATCAAATCAAATTATTCTCACAGTAAGATCTGCGTGCACACGATAGGCGCCTTTAAAGTATCTGATTTCAAAATGTTTACATAAATTCATTGGATTGTTGTATTAATTTTATTAATGGTTTTTGTTAATGATTCTTTCGTTTTTTCAACAACGTGCCAGTAAGAAAAACAAATCTTTTTTATATATTATTTTTTTTTTTAATTCATTATCAGTTGGATAGAAAAAATATATTTGTAAATTATCTGGTTGTTAACAAAAAATATAAATTTTTTTTTAATATTCTACAATTTTTTAATATTTCACAATAAAATATGATACTCATTATGATTTTTCTTTAAAAAATACTTTAATATAGGTATATTTTATTTCTATTATATTTTGTGATAAGTGTGTATATATATGATTCATCAACAGAGATTTCATTAATCTCTACCTTACATTTATCTATACATGCTGTATTGGATTTTTTTTAAAACTCATCGGAATAATAATTTTAACAAATATAAGAAGATCTTCATTTAAATACAATACATTAATACAACATTATTATGAACCAATTTTTAACGAATTTTTATATTCAAAAGTTTTATGAATGTGGTGTAATTTTCATTGTTTTATAATCTCTCTACTACAATCTGCAAGTAAAAAATGTGTATTTATAGTTTTTATGTGTGACAAAATTTCGTAAGAAATAAAATAAAATAACAATACTTAACAGTTCAAAGTACAAATTGAATCCCACATATATAAATATAAGCATATGCGATAGCGATGAAATAAATTTCATTGAAACATTGTGATTGACTTTGTCCATCAATTTAATGCTTGTTATAATTCGTGTACGATATGCAAAATATCAAATTGAAATACGAAGTAAAATATTGTATTTGTTTTTCTTATACATTTATATAAGCATTTGCATTTATATGTATTTGAAATATATATTCAATTTATATTTATATACCATATATTCATGTTTATAACAAATATGGAAAAAAGAAATTTGCATTGCATGCAAATTGCCCGTTATAAAAACAAACATGTAAGATATTCAAATGGATAACATTATGCAATCAACATTTTACTAATATGAAATAAAATTTTCTTCTTCATATATATAGCGAGATAAAAAGAAAAGAATATACAAAGATTATATTCACGGATATGTATATGCCTAAATATGCCGCAACCATATGAATTTCATTCCGTATATATATTCAAAACATTATATACGCGCATATATGAATATATTACATCTATAATTTTTTTTTTTTTAAATAAAAATAAAACATTTGAAATCTCTATAAGGTATTTGTCCCAATCGTTGACATGCTATAAAGAAATGGTTTTTTTTTCATTTTTGATTATAATTATATTGAATTATCATTATATCTATATATTATATAGCGGTTAATTTCTTATATGAACATTAAATTAAATAAATTATGTGATCCTTTAGTTTATATAAAGGTCAAACTCTGACAAAAGCTTAAGCTTTTCGGTTCGAATCTTACTGAAGCTATAAAATCTGAATTTTCAGACTTATCAGTATGCATTACGGTATCTTGTTGCTTATATATTTGTCTCCAGGTAAATTTATAATAATAGTATATATATATATATATGTGTTTTTAATTCCCATCATACCAATTATGGCCATTTTAATCCTTTTAACTCTTTAATTATGTCCTATAATTCCTATAGTCACTTGTTAATTGACAATAATGTAAAATGTTCACATTTTAAATTGAATTTTTTTTATAACAATCAGTAATTTCAACCTTAATTGATTGTTTTTTATTTTTTCTTCAATACTATTTTTATATTTGAAATACTTGTTCATATAATTTATTTTATTAATTATGTAATTTTAATATGGACTATTCCAAATATATTGGAATAATTACTATATATGTATACATTAGATTGTAATGTTTCTCAATAAATAAATAAATATATACAGAATATGCAAATGTTGGCTTGAACAACAACAGTGAATTTTTATAGGATATTATCAAAAACCGGAACAACTACCTCAAGCTGATATTTATATATTCATCCATAATTTATATGGCATACATTGCGACGAATACATAATGTATATTAAAAATTATATATATTATAAAATGTATCGTCGAACATATAAGACGCCCATTTATATAATTCAGTAAAAGATGAATTGAAAATTCAAATGTCACATATGTATTTTTTTTTCAATGGTTTTTTTTTTATTTTTGAAAAATTTGCCTTATTGTTTTCTTATATTATTTATTTTATTTTATTTTTCTTTCGAGAAAAGATCATTCGCATTTTATATGTATATTAAATAAATAAAAGCAAAAAAAAATGAGAAGCAATTTTTTTAAATTTTAAAAAGAAATATTAATACATCTCTATATGTGAATATATGAATATATATTCATATAAATATATGAAGTACAGGGAGTTTTAAACAATTCACATATATAATTTTATTATTGAATGTTATTATTATTATTATTATTATTATTGAAATAAAACAAACGAACCATAAATATATCAAAATTCTTTCAATTGTACAAAACTTTTATTCGCAGATGACAATAAGAAGCAAAAAACTAAATACATTATGTATATGATTAAAATGTGAATTCAATAAAATGGTTTGCCATTTTATATTAGTATATATAAATGTTTATTTTTTTATTATATCTTATACATGCGGTATGCATATGTGTATAGTATACATTTACATACAGCGATATTCTTCTTCTATGTTGTATATACATATATATATATATATTGATTGAATACTGCCAGTCAAAGAAATAAATATAAAATTCATCCATAAATAAAATATATAAGTACAATTGTACAATATATTTATTTAAGAAATATCAATGAGAAACATATAAAATATTGTATGTTTGTAACATTTATTTTTATTTTTTTTTGTAGTTTAATGTTTTATTCACATATTGATAAATGTATAGCAATATATATATATACGCTCGCTCAAACATACATTAAATATGTTTATATTTATTATATATATATAAATATAAAACAATAGTCGTTATGTCAGATGTTTTCTAGATTTATTTGAGGTCCAACGACAGTTTGATAGTATATTATATATAAGTATAGTATTTATATATACGATAATCATATTCAATTTTATTCAATCTTGCTGCTGTACTGCTGCATGCTATATTGCTATATTTTCAATCATCAATATATTATTTTATACAACATTATTCAATATTTTTACTTTTTCACAATATAATCATTATATATATATACAATAAATTTTTATAACTTTTCTATTTATTTGACAATTGAAATAATACTGTTCAATGGATTCTTTTTTATTATATGCGATGAGTGTATATATACACATATTGAAATCTCCATATATATTATCAATAATATTTAGAATACTATGTCTAACAATAAGTCTATAAATAATATATATATATAGATAGATAAAAAGTACAAATTTTATGTGCATTGAAATGATTTTCAATTGATTTATTAACAAAGTTAATCTAAAGTTTTTTGGGATATATTAATAATTTGATACTGTTTAAACTCATTTTTCATCTTAAACTCAACTTTAACTTGTAGATTTATTTGTTATTAAAAATGTAAATTTTTACATCTATTTTTGATTTTATTCAAAACTTTTCGTATGTATTACATGTTGAATTGAAAAATTCTATAAAACTCATTAGACATTAATCATATATAAAGATATATAAATGATCATCCCAATGGATATATTGATATTTTATAACATATTTTTATTTATTCATCATAAATGCGCTGTCAATTATCAAATGTTAATTTTTTTCCTTATTAAATACAGTTTACATAAATAAAATACACATATTTTTTTCAACATATTTATAAGTACATATTTATTAAATTAAATAACAAATTTGATCTGATTGTCTACATATAATAAAAATCATCATTAAAAAGATTATAATGTATACTATAAATTAATTCTTTTGTATATATATATTAAATTTTTCGCTTATTTTATTATCATAAATTAATATTTTATAATCATAAAACCGTTCATCATCATAAATACTTTAGAAAAATTACTATTATTAATATAGTAATTGAAATTGACTATTATATCAATATTTTTTTTTTAGATAAAATAAATTTTTAAATAATTAAATAGTATCTGTTTGTTGTAATTTTATAGAATCTTCTAAAACTATTTTAAAAAAAACATCAAAATTTAGCTGGACGTTTTTTATTGATTTATTTGTTTTAAGTAAAATAAACATATATACAAATTTTGCACAATATTTGAAAGTAGAATTTATACAGAATTTCAATGGATTCGTTCAGAGAGGATAAATAAATATAATATTTATAATATAAATTATTCAATGCACAATACATTTTTATATGAAATATATATTTTTGAAATCATCTCTTCTTACCCAACAAAATAATATAACTTAAATTTCATTGCATGTTTTAATTTTTAAAACTTATTATTTCATATATATATATTTATTCATATAAGACATATTTATTTATATATATTAAATAATGCAACGTAACATATTTTAAAACCATTGTATATTTATAAATAGATATAGAATAATTTACTAATATATCTCAATTTACCTATGCGGTAAAAAACTGATAAAAATCTATATATACCTCTGTACTATATACATACATTCATATATAGTTGAATGAATTTTTCAATATATAATAAAGAGAAAAAAAATGATTTCTTCATATCACAATGAAAACAATTGTATTTTTTCTTTTTAATTTTTCTGTACATGTTTGTTTTTTACGGTAATAGTCATAATCACTAAATCACTCACTATCTAGAAGTGATTTTTTATCATTTAAAAATAAACATTTAAGTAGATGTAATTCTGATTATCGTAAACAGGTAATAATTAAGTATTTCCGAAAATATTTATATAAATATTATTTGATTTGATGTAGTATGACTTGTTACTGAATTTTTTTGATAATAAATATGTGTATTTAAATCCATGAAATAAGATTTGCAAATAAAAAAAAAAATAAATACTACTCGTGTTAACCACAATATACTGAAATTTATGACCACAAGTGTAATTGCATTTTTTTTTTCAATAGCTCCCTTGAAATTTCTTTTACATACATATGAAATTCAAAATAAAATATACAAAACTTTTTATTTATTTTTTTTATTGTGGTTTGTTCTATATATATAGTTTTAATATATTACTTATAATTATTTTAATATAAAAAAAAATATTATATATAAATGATAATTTCATATTTACATTATTCTACATATAATACCTTAAAATATATAATGCAATATATATATATATATACATAAAATATAAATATAAATTTTTATACAAGATTATAGAGATGAAATATAGATTAAATATATGAACGAACAAACTTTTATGTATATATATAAATATATAGAAAATAGTATATATATATATATAGTTTTATCATGTAATAATATTTTTTTAAATTAAAAATATATATATAACTTCATAATAATAATAATATTTAATTTTTATTTTATATTATTTTTTTTTCAAATAAGACGTTGTTATTTGTTAATTTTATTTTTGTATTTGTATGATATGGCGTGTTAAATTTTTCGACCATAAAAATACAAGTTTAGATAAATGATTTATAAATGTAGATAGAATATTATGAATGAATATATTTGTGTATTTTTGTTCAAATTATAAATATTGTATATACATTATATTATATATATTTATATGCATATACCTCTGATGAGAAAAAAATGAAAAAAAAAAAGTTTGTAGAAGGAAGGAACAGACAGTGAAATAATAATAATAATAAAAAAAACGAACTGAATAAACAATATTTTTTAACAATTTAATTTAGTTTTTACATCATAAATATTCGTAAAATATTTATTTATATATATATATATATATATATATATATATAAATATATGAAATATATGAGATATAAATAAATATATGAGATATAAATATATGAAACCTATGCATAAAATATGATGTGATACAATCGCATATTATATATAGAGTTTATATTATACGAAGGTAATTGAGATTCATATATAAATTATGTATGTAGATATATAGGGGAACATATTTAACAAATGGGATAATCAATAATTTAAGAAGAATTTTATTTAGGATCAAAATCATTTATCAATCAAATCGTTTTATTAAGCTTTCAATGCTTTAGTTTTACTTTATATACTGCCTCTGCCATAATCATTTTTAATTGTTTTGCTGAAGATTACATTCTGTGGAGTCAGAGTTACTTCTGTATTTGAATTCTCTTTAACTCTTAAGATTATATCATTTGAATGGATTTCATAAGTTCAATCTAAACATAAAACATCTCTTTGACGTACGTTTGCGATTTCATTTTGAATATAATTTTCTTCAATTTTTACCTTTTCCCCTATATTTAAAATACGGATACGAAAAAAAAAATTAAATTAAATATTAATAAAATTATTATTTAAAAACGAATAATAATAATAACAATATTAATAATAATATAAAGATTATAAATTAAAAATTATTACAATTTTTCTTCTTCTGCATATTTACTTTATATATATACTACTCATTGTCAGTGCACTGTATACTATATATATATACAAGAATATGTATTACAAAAAATTATTTATAGTATTGCATTGCATAAATTGTTTTAAAAAAAAAAAAGTAAGATATATGAAGATGTAGAAAAGATGTTATCATATCTTCCCATATAAGTTGTCTCGCAACATATACACATGTTTTTATCTGTGTTTTATTTTGTGTTTGACAGTAAAACAACACAAAATATTTATATATTACGTGCTATATATAACATTTACACAGTATACCATATATCCTTTTCAAAAAGAAAAAATTGTATATATACATATCTTGAATATACATATATATGAATTCATAAAATTGTGTCTGATTTATGGCTTATGTATAGTTTCAAATTTCTGTCAAATATAATGTTTAAATTAAAATTAATAGTTTTATACATAAAATATATTCATATATATATGAATATGTTACACGTTATATACTTGTAAAAATACGCATATACATTCTATACTATATAAATCGAAATCTAAGTACGTTTAATATATTGAGAAGTGTATTTTAAAGTTTAAAAATTAAATTAATAGTTTTGTAACTAAAATATTTTTAATACAAAAAAAATTGTCTTTAAATAAAGTGTAAATAAATATGTGTATCTATATTTATTTATCTTTATTTGTTACACATGTGACCTTTATTATTATATAAATATTATCAAGAATAATAATTTTCATTTTATGGAAATATGATAATTTTTTTTTTATTATTGCTGTCAACCGATATGAAATGAATTTTTTAATGTGGAAAAAAAATGGTGTAATAAATAGTTTAAGGTATATATTTTTTATCCTTTTTCATTTGTATATAATTTTAATTGATTACTGTTATTGTAAAAAACAAAACATTTTTTTATATTTATATTGAGATAACACTGCTCGATCTTAAGATACTTCGCACCATTATAAATATTCAGTAATATTATGCTGATATTATGATGTGTAAGTAGACAATCTATTTCGTTATATTTTGTTAAGAAAAATTTAAATAAATTCCATTGGGGGAAGTTTGCCTTATATGAAAACATTTTGAGTAATTGAAGATGTCAGTGATAATTTTGATGTTTGTGAATTATTAAGTTTTTGAATATGATTTATTATTAAACAATTTCTTAATTCTAAAAGTATTTATAAAAATTATTATATTAAAATTAAAATTAATTAAAAACGATCGATATTTTGAAAAATATTCAATATTTATTACACTCGCTATTGGGGGCGTCAAATATTATCTAATTTATATTTTTTTCTATTTATTTCTAAATTTAAAATAATGTTTTCAAATATTCATTTATTTATTATAGAAAAAGAATTTGGTATTTTATATTGGTTATATTCTTATGTTAATATCATGTTTATTTTTAAAGATATAGTTATATGCATAATCCGGGTATGGGAAGAAAAGACAAGCTGATGATATGAATATTCATATTTTATCACAAAAAAAAGAAGAATTTTTTTTTTAACATATTCAAAAATCGAACGACTAAAAATTATATTAATATAACATATATACAAATATGTACACAAACAGGAAAAATGGCATATTAATTAGGGTTATTGATGATTTTCACTTAGCTTAGGTGGTCTTATATACTACATATAGATATATATTAAAATATATATTTAATATGTTTTGTTGTATTTAAGTATATTATATATATATTATATATAAATTTAGTTTATAAAATATTCAAATTGAATGAATGAATTCCTTGTTTATGCATATACAGGTTGTCAAATAGAGGATGAACACTTTTGAATATATAGAAATCTAGAAATGATATATTATTGATTTATTTTTTCTATAATATTTGCTCTAAATAATATAAAGAAATATATAGCCAAACGCCGAACTTGTTTTTAACTGAAGAGAAAATTAACAAACATCACAAAATCAGTTTTAGTTTGTTCATTACCAAAAACTGAATTAGCCAAGTAATTATCTGAAAAACTACAGTCCAATTCTACATATTTAAAATATTAATTGTTGTACGTATACGTTTTATTTTAACAACCTGTATTCAAAAATAAAACAATATAAAATAATTTATACTTTCATAAATGTTTAAATGCATTTAAATAAATTTACAATAAATCGATATTTAATTTTCACAATTTTCTTTTGTTGTTTTTTTTTTTTTATTATATTTTTTTTTCTTTTTATGAATCAATCTATTTTCGAAAAGTTCACGTATCTATATACATATAATATTATGCAAAATAAAAGTTTAAATCGTTTGTTGTCTTTGCCAAAAATAATTATGATGTTTAATCTCGTGAGATATTTTGGTTCCTATATACACATAATATTTTGTTTTATTTTTCAAACAAATTTCGTATGTAGTTTCGTATATATTCAGACTGTTTATACATATTCATACAGTGAAGTTTTTCTATAATAATATATTGTTTAAGCATAAGTGCTGAATTAATTGTTGATCAGACCATAATAGCAACTATTTGTATATTGTTCAAATCAATATCTGTTTTGTATATATGTATAATATACAAAAATCCATTAGATTCATAATTACCGGTTTTTAAATTATATTCGATAATGCGTCGATAAAGTTAAATTTAAATCATCACGTTTTTATCACAATTATATCAATCAAATACAATATCCCAATAAATATATTTTTAAATATTAGGAGTATTTACTGTCGGCAACGAATAAATTTTAAATGTGGCAAAGAACCGAAAAACATAAAATTTGATTATTCACTTCACATATAAAAAAAAAATATATAATATTTATTTCATCGATTTAAGTGTAATATTTATCATAAATTTGTCATAAATTATTATATTTATATTAAATAATAAAAAAAAATATATATATAATTTTTTTATCTAATAAATTATAATATTAATTATATTGTTGTCATTAAGTATGCTAATTTGAGCTTTATTTTTTTGTTTTATATCATTTAACATATAATACATTTAACATAACAATATATATATATATTACATTAAGTATATGCGTGTATATTAAACTTTGCGAAAATGAATAGTATATTTTTGTGTATTTAATCTTCTTGAATTTGCGTATATATATAATATGAAACTCTGAAAGTATATAAAAAAATACCATCTATTAATAATATTGATAATTTATACAAAATACCATATTTAATTTTGAAGTCATTTTTCTTATGTTTTTTTTTTTGCTGTCTGAATAATTTTTTTTTTTCAAAAAATTTGAATAACTTCATTTTTTAGTTAAAACGTAATTTATGTCGTAAATTTGTAATTATATTATTATATATGATTCTTTTGGAATTGCAAAAAAAAAACAATTCTATTATGGATTAAAATTTATAATTTTTGTAATTTTTATATAGCCTCATATAGCTTATAACATTGTTTGTGTAACTTATTTTTTTTCCACATTTATGCGGATATTAAAATATTTAAAAACGCGTTTGTCCATTCATCACATAAAATCCATTGGCAATGTCATTGACCATCTATCGGTAATATATTTTTTTTGATGTTCAACATTAAAATTCCCCATAAGGTTTTTATTTTTTAAATAATATACCAAAATAAATTACAACTTCTGGTATGAGATGTGATGCGATGCGTATATATATATATATGAAAAACATGACCTTTTTTCATTTAAACTCGGGATGTTTTTCTACACAAGTCATTATGTCTAGGATAACATATGGATATATATAAATATAATATTCTTGATATACTATATATATTAGTTTTATTTTCAATCACCACTAACATCCTAAAAAAAAATAATAATAAAAAAAATAAACGTATAACGAATCAATCACATGCAAAGTATTCATTTATATCTATTATAAATACACCAATTTACGCATATTAACTATACAATAACATACATGTATATATTTTATTTAAATACGATATATATAAATATACATATTATAAAAACAATCTTTTGAGTGTTTGGTTTGTAATTTGATTCTCAAAAGAAATATACCGTCCTCCAACCGGGTGTATTTCAGATTCAATCTTTCAATAAATACATATACTCTATACTTCTTAACGCTGTATAATAAAATCGAAAATGTAAAATAGGAATATTTAAAATATCAAAATTGTTTCTTTTTTTTTTTTATTATCTTTAATGTTTTGAAAACCGCAACAACTAGATCGTATTACAATCAGAAAACATATAACTTTATAATTATGGGTATTCATTATATATCAGCTTCTATATTGACGACATGAAATGTTTTTTTTATTATATATATTCATTTATTTCAATTTAAAAAAAAAAATGCGTTAATGAATACAATGATCTAAAAAAATGATCTTATGTTTTGATTTTATACATACCGATGATAAAGAAAATATAAATTTCCTTATTAAAACGGGAAAAATGTTTCCTTTATTTTACTTCCGTGATGTTGTTCATTGTATTAATATTTTATTATTTATTTTTTAATATATAAATAGTTTAATTTTTATTCAAAAATATTATTAATTGTATATGAATAGAATTGATATTACGAAATATGGTTACACATTAAAGACATTTATGGTAAAACGAATATAAAAATTTCTTATACATATATATTTATGAAATAATTTATAACTTTATTTATATATGTATACGTATAAATAAATAAATAATACAAATAAAATAAAAATAATAATAATAATCAACAAACAGGTGATATATATTATTTATACTGAATAAATGTTTATAATATCTATCTATATAAATATAAATAATAAAAAGGTAGATCATTTAACGAAAATTTATTACGCATTTTATATATTTTTACTATTTTATTACATTGAAATAATATCGTTTTTTATTTATATTTTATGTGGTATAATCTATATGAGATACAAATAAATTCATTTTGCCTATTATGGTAAAAAGAATTTATTCAGCGGTTCTATATATGAAATATAATTTATTGATATATTGTACAAATGTATATATATATGAATAAAATATACCTGTAACTTTTAGTTTATATAAATGTTTCTTATATATATATATATATAGATACAGTAGACTAAATCTATGTATATTTACATTTTTTATTTGATTTTTATATAAAATCGCCGTATGTGTAAGTTTTGTATTCGCATTCGTTTATATAATTTAAATAATATATGTATTTATAAAAAAAATTTTTATTGATAATGCGACATTTAAAAGATATCGCTTTAATTATTATTGTATAAAAATACACCTGAAATTTTATTCGCATTTATCAATATATGCAAATGTGACGCCGCGCATTTATATAATAGCAAAATATATCTGTATTATGTATATTATAAAGATATATGTATAGAAATGGGATTGATTTATAGTTATTTCTATTTTGAAATTATAAGAAAAAATAACTCTGTGCGGTTAAAATGGCATTGTACAAACTAATGTTATCATATATTTTTCCATATCATATATGGTAATATCCAGATATTTGCATATAGCCTGATGGTGCATTTTTTCATCGATTTATTCAATTCTTTGATAAAATTTCTTCTTTTTTATTATTTCTTAAATTCATATTGTAAATTATATTACCCTATTTGGTTCTTAATGCAAAAAGTATAATTTTGTTATTTCCTGTTTTAGTCACTTTGTTAAATTTAAATCAGAATAATACAGTTTACAAAGAACTTTTTTTTCAAAATATATTTACCGGTATTTCCTACTTTAAATGGATCTTTGAACCATATAATTTTAATGAACAATCATTTAGATATTCAATTCATCCAATTCATTTATTCCAGAATATACTTTAAAAATCAAAAATTTCAACGAGGTTTTTAAGGTACGATTTTCTAATATTATCTATAGATATTTTAATAGGAATTTATTATAAAAGCATAAAACGAAATGTAAAAACCGAAAATTATATTTTGTATTCAGGAAAAATAAATTATTTTTATATAATATATAATAAAAAATCTATTGTTTATTTTTTCTATATACATATGCATATATATAATAAATAATTCTATAAAATTATATGCAATTACAAAATATTTAATTTAATTTTATTTATTTCATTTTATATCATATGTTTGTGCTAAACTATATACATATATGTATTATATGTTAAATGAATCTCAGGAGAATGAAATATATTATCGTTTAATAATAAATATAATATAATAATGATATACATACATTATATATTTATATATATTTGTGTTGTATATTCAGATAAATATTTATATATAAAAATTGTCGCAAAAAATAACTTTGATCATTGAAATATTATATGTTAATATAGTAATCATTATTTACATTTATTTATAACAGATCTCGATATATGTTTAAATATAAATCAAACACAGATTAAAGGCATATATACAATTGTTTAAGCATAATACAAAAAGTCAAGAAAATTATATTCAGTGAAAATGTGCGTATATAAGAAAAGTTTTATAAAATTATACATACTCCTCTATATATAGAAAATTATTTGATTTTATTTATTATATATTATTGATATTATCGATATAAAAAATTGATTTGAATTGATTTTATTTATCATATATATATATTGATTTGTGTACTTAAAGTAAATTTATATTCATAATAAAATCGCATTATATTAATTCAATGATTATAATAATTTTTTTATATTTATTGTTTAAGTTTTTAGATCAATAAATAAAAGGGGTATATTGTATTGGCTATAATATTGTAAAACTAAAAAAAATCTCAATCAATTTTATTATAAATTTTGCTGTATATTTTGCGAATTCTCAAAATAAATTTACCCAACCAAAATTTAATTAATTAATTCCATTTTAAAATACATTTAGATTTGTATAAAACAGCAAGCTACAATTAGCATATCAAATGATAATATTCAAAACTATATATGCGTATATTTATAAATTCATTAATTTACATAAAAAGGTGCTACCATCTGAAATATGAATTTTAATATATATGCGAATACAATTATATGTATATAGATAATATTTTGAAAAAGAATAAATATTTTTTTTTTATAACAAATACACAAAATACAAAAAAAAAGTAATGTATTTATAAAAATCATTCACCAGATAATAGGAACACCTTCTAACAATAGCGTTTGTATATAATACACTACATAGGTGTATGCATAATTGTATATTTATTATTTTATTTTTATTTTTAAAGAAAAATACCACCATCTTGATAAGATTTTTCTTATATATGTATAATTATATTGATGTATAACACATTGTTGTATAGCATATACTAATTGTTATTCTTAGATTTATTTATATATTTTTTATATCTTAATAATACATATAAAAGCGGAATAAGTGAAAAATGAAGAAATACAGAAAGATTTATTATTTATATTACAATAATTTGATGTAATTATTCAAAAATAAAAAACAACAACTAATTTTTATTACAATAATAATCATATAAATAATAAAGATAATATATGCATATTCTTCATATGAATATGCTTATCAGTCATATCAAAATATATTTTGCATGATTTATTCGAATTCTTTTAAAACATAAATATATAATGTGGGTGCGATCATACCTAATAATTTATAGAGATCATATTTAATATCTTTCCCATATATGTATTACCAATATATATTCATTTCCTAAAAATTCCGTTTTCGTTATCGTTAAATTTGTTAAACTTTGTAACTCTTTATATTGGATGAAAATCTTTCAGATTTATAATACAAAATCAATTGAAATAAAATCCTGGATTAAGAAAAATTGATTTTCTTGAACATTTGGTCCTTTGAACGACCAATTTTATTTTCAAAAATTATTTATTTAATGAATAATAGTTTCAAGATCAATGACTCGTAAAAAACGATGTTATTTTTTTATTTGAAGTTATATTAAATAAGTGCTGATCGAATCTAATCTTATTAATGATCTTCAATGTAAGAATAATATAATTTAAAAAACAAAACAAAATACAATTATCTATCTATATATAATATCAATGAGAATAAAATGTGAATTAAATAAACAACAAAAATAAACATTGAAAGAGCAAAATTATATAGTTATACACAGATATACATATATAAAAATGGTGATATAATTAACGAACATATTATGTGACAATCACAGATAATTGCTCTAAATTGCGTGTTGGCACGTGATTATTATATATTTGCACATAACTTTTTAATATATAAATATATTTTTTTATTAGTATACATTTAAATACAAATAAATATAAAATTATGTATGAACGATTGTACATATGAAAAAAAAAACTTGAATATACAATTATATTTATAAACAATTTTTTATAAACATTAAATGTAAATACACATCATTTTACATTTATATTTTGTTTGGAGTTTTTGCTCCTTTATTATTATTATTATATTATTATTATTATATATATATTATGTACAAATGCATATCATACAATTACAATTTACTTCACTTTTTTTTCTTTATTAGGTCGTCGTATATTTAACATTTACAATTAATTTTTTTTTTCAGTTTTTTCATGTGTAATTTTCATTGTATAGTAATTACGGTAGGTATATATATACAAATACATATCATTTCATTGACATACAAATGTTAATATATAAAATACTATATAAAGGCATCTCTATAACAAAATTTATATACATATATGTATTCAATATGAAAGGATTTGTTCAATAACAGATCATTTCATCTGTTATTGAAAAATATCTTTTAAATCTTTATCAAAGCTTTAAAATATTTACAAAACAAAGTTAAACACAAAATATAATATAATTTGTAAATTTATTAGAAAAATTTTCCATAAAAATAAACACTGATTTCAATCTTTACATATTTTTTATCCTAATTTTTAATGACTCCTCAATGGAATTCTTTTTGATTTCAAACTTAATTATTCATTTTGATTATATTTTGTTTTGTAGTTTTATATTAATATTAGCAGATGTGGGTTAGTTTGTAGGCGATATTATAATGAATAACAGTTCTAACAGATTATAGATGTATTAAACAAAATATTTCAAATGATTTCAATTGATTGACAATTATATTGGCTATAATTTTTTTAATTTATTTGTATCGTATCGTTAGATGGAAAAATGAATTTTTATATATAAACATTTACAAACAACCTAAATCAATTAAATGATAAGCAACACAAAAAAAAACATAGTATATTCTTCAACAAACTCCAATGCATAATGTAGCATAATAAAGATAATAAATATAATGCATATATACTGTATAATCATTATATTTTTCTAAAAATAAAAAAATCTATGGTGCTATTTTTTATTTTTTCCATGCTCTCTATATATATTTGTATAATATGAATAAATTTCCTGTATATTTATAAATAAATAATAATTAAGTTAATTTATTTCTTTCATATTTCTGATATATATTTACAAACAGAAATTCTATATATACAAGAAAATAAGGTAGCACATAAATAAAAGCAAGTGTTTATTTTAAATTATTATTTATTATAAAATTTATCCTATAGCAAAGAAACGTATATATTATATAGAAAAGCATTCAATATATAAATGGTTATATTTTTTTTTGTATCGTATAGATATGTTAAAGCGGCACAGCCTCAATTCCACAATTATTGATATGTATAATATATACAAAAATATTCGTAATTATCATGAATTGGAAAAGTCAATTGGTTATGCGTGATCGTAGATGTACAAAAAATAAAATAAAAATTACATATTATTATATTGCAAAATTATTTATGTACAATTTATTGTTGATTGCACTCTATCATTTCTATATATATATATATATATATATAGATAGATAGATCTCTATAGTTATTACAATATATAATTTGTTTTTGTTTGCATGAAGTGAATTTATAGATATTTTATATTGTATTTGTATATATCCAGAAGACTGAATTGTAGAAATATATATATGATATGATATGATATAATTATAATGTGCGGGAGGTTTTTCTTTTAGAAATGCATTTTATAATAATTGTATTTAGGAGTATACTTCTTAGTATTTAAATATATTAAAATATTAACTATAACATTTTGTTATTCATGTTTTGGATGGTTAAAAACTATTATTAATATACAATTTTTAAAATATTATCAGTACATATATATGCAAATACGATCAATTTAAATCTCTATTACAATATAATATTCATTTTGTACAGATAAAAATACAATTCTTTTTGTATTTAACCACCTTGAAGTCATTCTAAAACTGATTTGTCTTATGAATTCTATTATGGTTCTATCACGGTAGTACATTTTCAAAATACAAATAACGCGCTTCACCAAAGTAATGCGGTGTATATAAAAATCCTACTATGAAAAAATAATAGCCAAAATGTTTCCCTAATTTTCCATCAAAATTAATGATCTAAAATTAACATTCTATATATATATATATTATTGAATAAAAATAACATTTATTTTCATTTAACTTTAGTGTATAATTATGTAAAAATGATAGAATTCCATTATTTTCTTTTATATAATATTTATATATAATAAAGTAGATTGTAAATAGTATTTGTTATTTGTATATATACAAAGAATATAACAAACTAAAATATAATTAATTAATATACAAATTTTGTATTCTTCTATTTATTTTTTATAAATAATTATAACAATATGTTTTACAAAATTATAATTTGTTATTTATTTATTGTATGAAAATCGTATTATACATAATATGAAATATTATGAAGATATAGAAAAACATGGGAGGTGGGAGTGTTTTCAACAACAAATATGTCATTTCTATATAATATGTGTATAATTGTATATGCGTTTATATTTTATTGAAAAATTATTAATGATCGCATTAACTATTAAGACATGTTTTTTTTTCAACATGAAAATATTATTTATTTTTTTTATATATGCGATATTAAGGCATCAGAGGGGTATACCAAATTATTTTGTTATAATAAGCACCATTTCATTTAAGTAATTGTATATATTATTCAGATTAAAATATTCTCCAAACGAATTCAGCCAAATATCACCAAAACTAAACGATTCATAAATATAAATCAAAATTGTGATAGAAAAATAATGCACTTACCTATTGAATTCAATTCTTAGAAGTCGATTTTTTCAAAACGAACATACACCTATCTATACATTATAAAATATTGATAAAAAACAATTAAAATAAATATACAACATTATAATTTTTTCTTAATAAAACTCTTTATTTAATTATTTTTATTTCGTTTTTTTTTCATTTATAAATTAATTTTCTTTTTTTTCTTTACAATTTTATAGTATAGCTTCTTGTTTGTTTTTTTCTGTCTTTTTTATATAAGTACAAAAAATTTTTTAACTAAATATATTTTAAAAATTACTTTATTCATTCTTCAAATTTATTTATTTATTTTTTTCATTTAATTAATTATTTAATTAAATTGTTTTTTTACATATATATTTCTTTATTTTATTTTGAAATTCTATCTATATATAAAATTACAATTATTATTATTTAATTTTTGTATTAATATACATTATTTTTATTATAAATTAAATTATTCATTTTTAAATTTCGTTAATTATTTCTATATATGTATATTTATTTTAGTATATATACAACTTCTGTTTTAGCTGCTGAGAAAGTGTAAAAAAAATATTAATTAAATAGAAATTATTTTGTATTATCTAAATAATCAACAATAATTTATTTGATTTTTTGTTTTCATTCAATAATAAAATATTAAATATTATTTATATTTAATAATCATTTTTTTTCATCGGGTTGTCATTTCTTGATAACTAATGATTTATGATTTATATTCATAATTATTTTTATGAAAAAAATAAGAGTTAGCTTACAATTTAATAGGATTCATTTTCTTTTATTTTTCATTTAAATATTTATATAATAACTTTAACTATATTATAATAATAAGATTTTATATAAGAATGATCGTCAAAATGTTTTTTATTTTTTCAATTTTCCCTTTGAATATTTTGGGAAGACCACTTTTCTTGTGTATGTACAATTTGTTTTTTTAATTTATTTTATTTTAAATTTGAATGCTTTAAAATAAATTTAATATTGAGTATAATTTCCAAATGTTTATGTATATATATATATATGTTTTGGCCGAGATTATAATTACTTTTCGAAGAAAAAATTAATTTATATGAATTAAAAAAAAAAAATACCGGATACAAATTATTTTAACTAATTATCCTTATAGATTTGTATGCAATGAGATCAATTCCAATAAACATTGCCGTAATTGTAATTGATGTTAATCAATTTGACCCGGACTTGATTGACTACCACCGGTCATCATAAATGATGGACTATGACTATAGCTATCTAAATCTAATGAACCATTATCACCTTTATCACTGCCACTATTTTTTCCGTCTTGTTTCATCATCATTCGACGCCATTTTGCTCGTGCATTTTGGAACCATACCTTAATTTTTAAATTTTATAATTTACATAATGTATATTTAATAAACATTTCGGAAATTGTAAAATATTAACAAAAAACTAAAAATATCTATATACAATTATACATACTTGTAACACTCTTTTTTGGAGACCTGTTTTTTGTGCTAATTGTTTTAAATCTTTTGCATCGGGATTATGATTGATTGTAAAATAGGATTTCATTGTTCGTAATTGATGATGTTTGAATGATGTACGCATACGTTTGGATCTTGCGGCCGCACTCATCGGGCCTCGGCCATATCCAAGATCAAGATATTCTGAATTTAAATCTATAATGAAAGAAATTGTTACTTATAATTTTGAATTCAAAGTCATCATCAATGGAAAAAAGAAATAAATTGGTACTATATGATTCGTCCATTGAAATTAATTTCCTTTTTTTTAACTCTATTATGAAAATATATTATTCGACTACTTATATAAATATAATAAACGTTCATATTTTAAAAGTATTTATATTCACATGATGAACATTTATGTGTACATTCCAATTAATATAACAAAACAAAAACCATTTAATTTATTTCATTTATAATATTTATATATATGTATATGTTATATAATGTTATATTTATTGTTACAACCCTTTTCAAACATTTTTCATGTTATTTTTGTTAATACTATTCATATGTATGTCGTCTACATGCGGATAACAAAAATGAACTCTATCTCTGAAGGTGATAATGTAAATAAATTTAAAAAAATCGAAAAACCTTTATTATTATTATTATTTAGATATTATTTAACACCGAGATGATAATATATATTAATTTAAAAAATCATAAAAATAAATATTTCGGCAAGTGGTAAATATTTTTATATTTTCTTTCCCGTTGTTTTATAGTCACACACATAAGAAAATAAAAAAAAATAAAATAAATATTATTCCTTTTTATGGAAAGGCGCCATATTTAGTGTTATTCTGAATAAATAAATAAACGATTTCTCTGCTATTATAAATATCAAAATATGTACAATTATTTACTATATATATACAATAAGAATAATACAATAATGCATCAATAACGTATAATGAACATGAAACATAAAATGATGGACATTATATTAGTTATTGGTGATGAGCGTTTTTTTTAAATATATACCATTTATATCTTTTGTATATTATTATAGTTTTTATTATTTAGGTACAGGCTGTTTAAAGTGACATACTTCACATAAGGTTCAGATATATTTTTTATTTTTGATGTGCCTAAAATTAATTGTATTCGGTTAAAGAGTGATAATCACACAATCATTTTAAACATGATTCAATCATTTACTAAATCAAGTTATAACAACATTGAATTATATAAATTGGCTTAATCAATACTTTTGGAGATTTTTATCAAATGAATTTGAATAATCTAATTTTTGTATACTCGTTGTTCAAAAAAAATTGAAATTTAAAGTTTAAATATTTTTAATATGATTGAAATTCCAATGTGAATATTAAATTGTATATACATACATGAATGATCTGTGAATGATACTGTTACATTTTGACGGTACATCCAATCAATTTAACAGATAAATTATATTTGTAATAATAAAATACTTGTATATAAATGTATGTAAGAGGTAAACGATAGGGGGTATATCATAAAATAATAAATAAATTTATTATATATTCCAAAATTATGGATATTCTGATTTTATATTATCGTAATATATATAATTTTGAAGAAAAAAATCTATCCGATCTATATATATATGTATTTAGTGTGTTATATGCTCATGAATTATTTTACATTATATATGTGTATATTACAATAAAATATATATGATATTTATGCGGCACTTGATTTTCATACCCCGATGAACAAAATATATTAAAACTTATATGCTACAATTTTCTTATATATATGATTATATTATATTTATATTTATGACTTAATTTTTATATATTCTCATATATATCCCCATGCAGGTCAACATACATTACATATATACATATATTTATATATGTAAATATATGTATAGATATGAAAATAGAAAATTTGTGATTTCTTTATGCATATATTATGATAATGATTTCTAGTAGTTATATACATATTTTATGTACATATATACAATAAATAGATAAATCTAAGATACATTTTTTACCATCGCAATACAATATAAATGAATAAAATAATTTACAACAGATATATATTATAATATATTCGTGTGAAGATATCATAAAATGCTTGTAAAATATATACATCATATCTATATACATATTAATAATAATAATATTAATATAGGCTTGTGTGCAGATATTTATTTATATTTTAATATATTTTACTATATATATATAATAAATTTCCAGTTTATCATCATATCATAAAAAAATACATATATTTCAAATTTATACAAAAGTTTATGATTTTATAGCCTTTTCGAATTAAAAAAAATGTTAAGATAAATTAAATTTGTTTTATTATACTTTATCACTATATACAATATATATAGTTATATAACACTATTTTATTTATATACATATACATATGTTCACGAATTTATTCATAGTATTTCCATGTATATTTTTATGTACGTCAATTCAAGAACATGGCTGTTTTTGGTAAAAAAAAAAAAAGTAAAAGCTTTATTGATTTATTTCTACAAATACTATAGAGAGGTTGCCGAAAGGTATATATAGCCGATTGTTAAAATCAGTAAAACTATATACAAGTAATTTTGACTGGTCAATTTTAAAATTTACTCTAATAAAGTCACAACAATATTCAATTAACAGCATATTTTCGACAAAAGACATACTAAACTCTTTAGCATAAAATAAAAGATATTATATTTTAAAAATCAACTTTATTTATTTATATAGATACGCGCTTATTATATAAGATCAACACCATAAAATACCATATTTATTTTAAATGTTTATTATACTATATTTCCAAATGTGCATATAAAGCAGCAGCAACGAGCTTAATAAAAATTAAAAATCACAATAAAAAAATTAGAAAATTGGGTTTATTATATAGTATTATTTAAAATAAAATATAAATAAAAAAAATCCGATTGATTAAATATTGCGAATAAATAATAAAAAAATAAAACTATTATAAATACACACATAACAAAAAATCATGATAATAAATAATAATATCATAAATTATATAAAGAGTGAAATATAAACGAATAAATAAAATTTATTATATATACATATACTTGCTTGCCTATATACAAAATAATAAATTAAAAGACGCATATAATAAATACATAAATTAAAAATGCAAATATTATATTATTTTGATTTTTTTTTTTGTTTGTTTTATTTGTCATTTATGTAATCTAAAAATCGCTTATATATTGCTCGCTACAAAATATAGTAAAATTGAAATATAGTTTTGGATAAATATATATATTAAATGTGAATTGCGTTCTTATTTTTCTCTATTTTATTTTTTTTTTGTTATTGATTGATAATTAAATACTTATACACTAAACAAAACAAAATGATGGATTTTAGAAGTTTAATCTGAAATTTAAACTCAATCATAATCTATTGAATATCCTATAAAAAAAATATGTCACCGATATACAAATGCAATGAAATAATTTCAATGTTTAAACATAGTCTAAACCTAAAGGCGATAAAAAGAAGATTCGATTGTGTTAATAGAAGATTATATACGATTGAAATTATTATACAAAAATACCTATTGAAAATAATAATAAGAATTTGAGTAACAAATGAAAAATAACATAAAACCGCATTTTAAAAAATTGGTAACATTTCGTAAATTAATTATTAATATACTTTAATAAAGTTAATCTCACGGAAATTAATAATGTATAAATTTAAGTATTTATGATTCAACATCATTATTATATAAAATAACTAAAAATAGGTGTATTTTTGTATATATATATTCAAAAACAATAAATTTTATTTACAAAAATACCTGTAGAAAATACAGAAAATAAGTTCTCAATATTACGAAAATTTTTGTAATTAATTATATAAAATACAATGCTATTAATATAACAAAATTATATGCAATACAGAAATATATAAATTAAAATTTATGAGTATCAATTTCAGTTCTGTTTTGTATTCATTTAAAAAAAAATCCGTACAACATTCTGATGCATATATATTTATAATGGACAAGGAACATATATACATATAATATGTATATACATATATATGTAATTAAATTGAAATTAATAAATCTCATATACATTTTTATTGAATTTTTTTTTCCCAAAAATATTGCTCCTTTTATCATATATTATTTTATATTCATTCATGCAATTAAATTAAATTTGTTAACATTAAAATAAACAATATAAAACATATATATGGTGTTATATACATCCAATCCAATCCAATATATATACAATATATGACAATGATCAAAGGCAAAAATCAAAACAAAAATAATTAAAATAAAAAAAAAAAGTTGGCCACTGGATAATTCATTTGATTTTAAGTTGATTTCTTTTTATATTTTTATTTTGAAAATTTATTATTTTGTGTCATTTTTTTGTTTCAATAATAAAAATAAAACCAGGTACCATAAAAATTCATTAATATTGTTAAGTGCAGATTTGGAAATTGAATATTCGTATGTATGTATACAAACATAACATAAAATTGAATTAATTAATTATTATTTGTATATATAGTTTCAGTTGATAATGGCAGTGAAAACAGAGATATTATATGGAGATATAAAAATTATGTGATATACGTAAAATAATGGCACCTCATTGAATTATCCCGATAATATATTTCAATCTTCAAAATCGCATCTTATATCTTATATAAAGCAGAAATATTTTATAAGAAATAACATATATATATATATATATATAGAAAAAGGTAGAAATAAACCTTTAAAAAAATCATCATCTTCCTTGTAAAATATATTCGTATTATAACAAAAATCTCTGATTAAAATAGAAATTTTATAACACCTAAACAAACAACCCAATCGATAAAGATTATCAAATGTATACATTAGATTGAACAAAAGCTTTTAATTTAGATATGCATAAATCCATTCTTTGGTTTGTGAATAAATTTACAATTTTATATAATAATAATAAAATTTAATATTTCTTCTAATTTAACTATATATAATATAAAAATTTGACATAGTTTGTTAACAAAAAAAAAACTTTAAAAATGCGATTATAATTTATGAAAGTAAAAAAAAAAAATATTAAAAATCAAACAGCAGTAATAAGAACATAAAGTTATTTTATATATACTTATAAATTTATTTATTTATTTATTTTTTTTTTTCAAGATTTGTATCGTATCGTAAATATATATCTATATAGTAAAAGAGCATGACCTATAAAAAATATTTCTTTTATATATAGTAAATTATTGAAATACATATCAAATTATAATCATACAAAATATATATATTTATATATGAATGCAAAAAAAAAATATATGTTATTTTTGTATATAAATAATAAAATTTCAATTGAGCCAAATAATAACTTTATAAATCAATAAAATAAATGGTAATATTTTGATTAAATCAATGTAACATTAACAAGAAAAATTAAATAATAGTCATTTTATATTAAAGTCATGAAATATAATCGTATATTTCTATATTATTTATATATATATATTATACTTTTCTTGCCTTGATAAAAATCTATATTGTAAGTAAAAATGTTTAAACGCGTGCCAATTCATTGTAAAAAGTCATAATGTTTATATTTTTAAAATTTTTTTATTGATTATATTAAATATTATTATTATTTGAAAATAAATATAAAACTTTTATTGACCGTAAGTATTTATTTATTTATTTTTTTAGATTATTTTTTTATTTGTTTTTTTTTTTCATATATATTATTATATGCATATATTTAAGATAACTAAACAATAGGAGAATTGATTTTTATTTTTGAGAATCATATAGTTTTGTTAAGTCATTGTATTAAAACATCAAAAATTTCTTTTATTATTATATATTAAGATATATATGGAGTTTTTGTTTTAATAAAATGGAAATAATGGATTTATATATAAAGGAAAGTTAAAAAAGAGAAATGGTCATATTTGATTTATTAAATCTATGATAAATAACAACTTACCTAAATTTGCTGTCATTGCTGCAATATCTTTTGGTTTACGTTTTCTAGGTCTACCTTTTTGTCGTACTGGCTGTTGCTGTAAAACATGTGGAATGCCATGTGCTTGTGATCCATAAAAACCACTATTGGTTAATCCACCAATTTCCATTGATGCATTATCATTTGGACTAGTTTGACCATTTGGCGATGAGGAATTTTGATATTGTGAAAATTGACATGATAACGTTGATATTGATGTTTGTTCTATTGATGATGCTTCTACTGGTATTTCAAAATGTAATCTAAAAAATAAGATTATTTTGGTTAATTTTATACTTTTGGTCATTTACTTCAAAAATTTATGTTATATGAACTAATTTTTTTTTGTAATATTATCAATTAATTATAGATGATAATAATAAATATAGAAACTCACCTACAATAAACCTGTGATTCTCTTATACCAAATTGATCACCTTTTTGTAATACTGTTTTACACGTTTCGCATGAAAAACATCGTAAATGAAAAACTAAATTACGTGCACGCATAACTAATTCTGAGGAACTTATTGACGCCATACATCGAGAACATCTACTAACACGAAATAAACTATGGAGGTAAAAGTAAAAAAAAAATGAATTAAAAATAAATTTAAATAAAATATTATTATACATTATATTAATCATATTTTTTTGTATTTAAATTAAGTTGTTTTGTTTTTATATGTATTATATATATACATAGTTTATCCAATCAAATAATAGTTTAAACAATTTTATGATCAAAAAATTAAATTAAATGTGTATCTCTTTTATATGTTATATACATATACATTAACAACATCACATCATCACATAATTAAAATTTATGTAACAATAGAATAGTAAAAAAAATAAATAAAAAATAGTAAAATTAACTTATTATTATTAAAACAAAAACGCATAAAAAACAATATGCAAATGATCCTCGGTATGTGTGTACCTATGAATCAAAAAACAATTTTTTTTTATTGTATTATGTTAATTATTTGTATATTCATTTTAAGTTTATGTTTTTTTCTCTTAATTTTGATTAAACCTCCTCAAGAAGGATATGATAAGTAAAAGACCTCAGGGAATAATAATAATATTTATTTGTTTATTTGTTATGTACGCGGTTATATATAAATATATATACAGATATAAAATACGCATAAAATTGAAGTTTTTTTTTTAATGAATGTTCATATTTAAATAAAAACATATATAATAAATATGTTATTATATATGCATGTTTTATGAAGTCTTTATATATATTTAATATCATTTATAATATTCATTTCGTACTCAATTATTATATTATTTTATTTATATATATAGGTATATATAGTATACACAATAGAAAAAAAGTTTTGGTTTTAAATATTATAGTAGATACCCTAAAGGATATACAAAATGTATATTAGTTGTTCTTAAATATAGAAAAAATTATATGACAGATATCCATAAATACCTAAAATTGATAAATCGAAAACTATATAAATGACTTTGATATTCGGCAAATGAATACTTGAACGCAATGAATTTTCCAACCAGAAATTTATAGAAATCGTTTTTATTTGAAATGAATATCTATATATGATTTTGGTATGAAAACCAAAAAAACTTTTCGTCTGAAGTGTAAGAAAATATATTAATATTTTTACTATATTATAATATTATATAGATAAACGAGCATCCAGAAAATGTTATATGCGTTTTTCATATCTTAAATATATTAAAAATAAAAATTGTAATAAAAATATTGCCATGATGTCCATTTCCGTAAGTCATAAACTAAATTTACGGCAAATAAATCATATTTTTAACCATACATACATCTAATCCAACATATATATATATATATATATATATTTAAAAATATAATATTATTATCATATTAAATGATTTACGAATGCTCTAACCGTCATATATATCTATATAAAATTTTGTGTTGTTTTAAGACAAATAAAAAAAATATGAATATATATATATTTAAATAATATAGAAAATACAAATTTTTATATAAATTTTAACACATATATATATATAAAAGATAATGTATAATCTTATATGCACTCAGTCGCTTTATATATTTAAATACTATAACTCTGATTATAAATTTCTTGTTATTTTATAGCATAAATTAAATTCTATAATTATGTTTATATATTGTCATAAACAATTATTATTAATGAATATATAAGTTATATGATTATTATTTGTTTTCATATTCTTCATCATCAAATATTATATGTGAATGAATATTACATATGTTTTTTTTTATGAATACAATCCATAATACTTTGGATTTTATAATCAAATTTTCTGAGAAATATTAATAATATTCTTGATATAAAAAAATTAAGTAAAAATGTGCGCCACATGAATTTGAAAAGGTATCAAATTATAAATGAATACTAAATATGATATACCTATCGATATATTAATATCGAGGAATATATTTTTTTTTATAAATGATATTAAAATTGTATTGAATTCGTTTTTATTAATATACTGTGGTTCATTTGGCTATAGATAGCTGAGGTAAAACAAAGATATAGATTTCCAATTAATATGCATAATTAAGAAAATCAAATAAACAAAAACATTATTATAAGTCTGGTATTTGTAATTATAGTTAGTAAATAAAAAAACCTCTATTGATTATTATTAAAAATCGTTTGACGTCTGATAAAAAAGAATAATTTATTAAAAAAAATTATATAGGAATAGTTTTTTTTTCTTTTTCCCAAATTTTAAATATATAATTAAAAAATATCATTTTGAATTTATATTTTATAATGATTTTATAATATCAAATGTTCTATACACAGCAATCCATAACTTTTATACACAGAATTTTGAATTGTGTAACAAATAATAATATTTTTGAAAATACCATTGTTTCGTTCGTGTTAAAAATGTTGCGTATATCCCGGTAATAAGGGATATTTGTAAGGGTTAATTGTTTAATTAAAAATTTTAATATAAAAACAAAGGACTGCGACCATGAACGATTTAATTTCATTTTGAATTTTATTTGCTTCAAATATATATTTTAATTGTGTAAAATATTATAGTGGTTTTTTTTATATATACATACATACAATTTGATAATATACGGACGTAATAACAATATTTATACATTTATTTATTATATGAAAACAAGTTCAACTACACAGAGATAATAATAATAAATAATATACACATCTGTATAATATTCATAAATAAAAAAAAATAAAATCGTATGAACCGAATAAAAGATTTCCTATATAGAATAGTTTATTTAAAATATAATAATACATTATGATTATATATACAGTGTAATAATACCTAATAATGTAAATTTATAAAAAAATTGAAAATATCTCATATCAAATAAATCAGAAATATAACACACAGTTTTAAACAGTAACCGTTGTGTGGATTAACGTGTATACAATACATTATATATTATATCTTTTTCATACATGTTTTTCATATATCCGAATGTGTATAGAGTTATAATACACTTACTCACATATATATTTATCTAAAAGTAAGTATACATTTTATATCCATCTTCTCTGAATATCTACACATATGTTAATAATATTATACATATATAGTATATCCATATGTGAATAAATTTATAAAGTATACGACAATATTTATGTACCAAAGATATATAGGTGCTAAGTAAATGAAATATGTTTTACGTAGACAGATTTCTAGTAATATGTCAGATATGATATATTTAACTGTTTGTTACATGTTCAACGAATATTTCAGATATATGATTTTATTATTTTTATTTTTTGTTTATAATTCATAATACATGAATATATGTCTTTGATTTTTAATATACATAGTTTACATATACAAATATTACCACATTACATACATCGTATCATCGTATGTACATAAATAATATATGAATATGATCTGATCTGTACAGATATAATACAAAATATAAATACATGAATTTATGAATATATATATTATAATATAATAAAAAATAAAGTACAAACATGTAAAAAATCCAAACACACCAAACCAAAAAACACAAAAAAAAAAATATAAAATTTTATACAACAATGATAAATGAGAATATTTTAACAAATTTTCTGTCTGTTTGGAGACTATATTTTGAAAATAACATCACAAAGAGTCAAAATTTTAATAAATTATTAAAGATTAATATATTATAGTATTAAAAGAAAGAAAGAAAAATATAGTAAACAAAATAAAAAAAAAAACACGTGCAATTTTTTTTTCTTTTATTTTTTTTCGGTTATATATGCGACGGGATTAATAAAGATAAAATGACTTTTAAGACTATTGAGATTAATAAAGGTCATTTGGATAAAAAATATATAATCTTTCAAATTTACGTATATATATATATTCATTTATTATGTTGTTTATTTTTCATTTTTCAAAGTTAATCTATTAGTAATTTGATTTATTTTATTTATTATTAAGATGTATTATTTATAAATGGTATACTATATATATGAAAATGAATCGAATAAAGATATTATAATGTTTGTTTTTGTTCTGTATTTATATGAATATATAACGTATAAAGAAAATTGCAAAGTTGTCTATTTCTGAAATTTAATATAAAATTTTTTGAACCATTGATAACTCATTATGATAAGGTATTGTTTTTTGTTATTCATGAATCATCACTCTTATAATAATAGTTGGTTTTCATAAGTTTACGTATATTCCATGATGTGGTGAATTTGAGCAACCAAATAAAAAATCTTATAACAAATTTGACATCATATAGAAATTACCGTAATTCAGAGGAAATAGTTCACGGTACAGCTTTCGACCATATATTTCTAATTTCTATATCAGAAATGATATACAAATTATTATATGTATATATAGACAAACAAATAATTCAGACATGTAAATTATTATTTGAAAAAAAAATTTCTCTTTTGAATAAAAAATATTATTATTATTCGATTGTATAACATCTTTTTTGAAAAGTATTATATTCCTTATATATATGTATAGATATAGAAAATATATAGCATTGTTATATGAAATGCTTCTGTATTTTTCTGTTGTGTTATTAATGTAAAATAAACTATGGGAAACAATTTGTTTAATATACATATCGTATACATAGATATCAATATTAACAAATCTATATGTGTTTAAATATATACAAAGTTAATATGATAATGAATACAATACAATTTGATGTACTTATTATATCTATTATATTGTCTATAAAAATGAAATGTATTGATCAATCAATATCAAATAAAAAAGATTTTATTTAAATAATATATAGGTATATAATAATAATAATAATAATATAATAACGATAAATAAAAATTCTTCATATATTATTCAAAAATATGCGTATTGTTTAACATTTAGAAAATGTTCAACAGTAGCAAGTTCTCGAGATTGTCTGCCCAACGATTAGTCACACCTTATTCAATGAAGAACACACATATAATAATATATATATTAAATTAAATTATTATGATTATTATTTATTTATATTTGTTGTTATATAACTCTATATCTTCCATATATATAAGAACTCCGCTCTAAAATATATATCTATATTTATATTCCGATTTATAAAATATATATATATTTGTATCGTATAAGTATAATCTTCGGTTGGGTCATTCATAATTTTTCTTATTTCTTCATTGTTTCCTAACATAAATCATTCAATTTGATTGCCATCGTTTTTGTGTTGTATATTTTTTTTTCCTAATTTTTTTGTTCATTTTCATTTTTTTTTTATTTTTATGGACATATAATATTTAAATAAATAAAAAAAAAATAGAAAAGAAATACAATAGATATTATCGATCATTATATATATTTAAAATTATATGGGATAATTATTTCTTTTTGTATATGCTTTTTTTCCTTTTCAAAGAAGAAGAAACAAAAATATTATTTATTAACTGTTTTAATTTGAAAGAGTTATTTTATTTATCTCATGTGGGAACATTCTATGTAACATATATATTATAAATAATAACTATTATGTAAAAGTCAATATATATATATATATATATATCATTATATATATGTCATTATTATTATTATTATTGTTGTTGTCAATAATATATATTTCATAATTATATGTATGAGGAAAATTTGTGTATAGATATTTTAGAAAATTTTATTCTTTATAAATTTAATAGATATATTAGCTAATATTATAGATAGATATTATCTTTTGTATCTTATTATAATAAATAACAAATAAAAGGATGTCGAAAGAATATATCTACTAATTAGATGTGTGCGTATAATTTAAATTAGAGTGATTTCAAAATTATATACATTCATATATATTATAATATTATAATATCATAAAATCATAAAACCCCTGCTAGGCATTCACATTTTTTATATATTTTATTGTTGATTATCGTATGATTAATGTCTATATGTAAAGTAAATCCATTGGTACATTTCTCTCTGTTAAAAAGTTTAATTCATAAAATTTAATTTGTTGTTATTAGCAGGTCATTTTTTATTTTAATTGCAATTTCGTGGTTTATTAAATTAATTATTTATACTATTTTTCAGTGCGGCACTTTTTTCGTTTAATAAAAGGAATGGAATATTATATAATAACAATATCTCAAAGTGTTCAAATTCGGATATTGTAATTATATATAATATAAATAGATATCATTAATAATAAAATCAATCATAAATAAATTTTTAAAATTACAAATATCGAATTCCGTTGTTAAGACCACAATAAGAAATTCAACCAAAGAAAAATAAATTTTTGAATAATAATCAATTTAATAAAAAAAAAAAGTACACATAAATGGAGACAAGATCATTTTAATAAAATAATTAAATATGAATTTTATTTTTCTTCTTAAATAAACAAAAACGTTTAATGAACAAACTAAACTAAATAAAGAACCTCTTTTTGTTTCTTACATTTTGTTATAAAATGATATTTATTTTTAATTTTTTTTTGTAAATATAAATACTATCAATAAATTTTCCCACAAAATATTGAATCCCGTAAGAATACAATTATTTAAAGAATATATAAATTCCATTAACAGTCCTATAAAAATAAATATTCAATTTTATTTATATTACGAACCCATTATGTATATTTTAGAAGTAAATTAACCGCAAGATAAAGGTGTTTTTTGATTTTTGTACAATACTTCTGCTGTTATTTACACAAATATTTATTTCAATATCATTCTGATTTCATCACATAAAAAAGGTATATATGGAATAAAATAAAAACTGCATTTTTTTTTCTTCACAATAATTAGATTCACAATTTATGAGACGAAAAGAAAAAAATTTATAAAAATTAAATGTATATGAAAAAATAAAAATAACATTACAATTTATTTAATGTATTAATAATTACATTTCAATTAATTTTATTGTAATTTGTTTATTTATTTATTTATTTTTTTATAAATTTATATAAATAATCTTTGCATATATGCGATAGCTAGTACAATGAAAATCAAGAATGTAATTCAATATAACATAATTTTGCTGATGTAAAATGAAATAAAAAATCGCTTTTTATTTATACAAATTTTAAATTATATATCAATTAAAATCGATGATAAAATATTAAAATTATTTATTTAAATTTAATGTAGGCAGTATGGATATGAGAACGCGATGTATATATACTTGATGAGTTCGTATATGCGGAAGACCACACAAACGCGATCTATATATTATATCTGCTATAAAATACAATTTTTATAGTATTGAAAAAAAATGTTTTATTCATAAAAATGTATATTAAAAAAGAAATATTAAATATACATTTAAATTAGATTTTAATATAGAATTGTAAATTTTAAAATGTCACAACCAAAAACAAAAAATATATATATCTATATTTTTTATAGCTTTTTATTTTGGTTTATTTTGTTTAAAAAAATACAAGATTTTAAATGAAAATAAAAATTTAACAAAATCAAATTATATTGGTTTTATTAAGAAAAAATGTTTAAAACCCGTGTGTTTGCACTGTCATTGTGTCAAACATGGTGAATTGGCAAACAAATTGTTTTATCTCTACCAAAGGGAATCTTCACAAATAATAAGTTTATTTAATTAATCAATATGTAAGTACCGTTCGCATACAACATATAAATAACAATAATTACTTTACAATATGTTCACGATCGTCGCAACCAACGTGCTAAATTCTGGTATTGGTTATAATAATTTTAATTTCGATAACAGAACATTTTAATATAGTTAAAATTATATTTCAGAAAAATATTTCTTATATTTTGATATAGTGAAATTTAAAATTCTCATGATCATAAACTTATGACGATTTTATTTAAATATAAAAATACCAACATCAATAATAATAATTATATATTATTATATCAAATCAATAGGAATTTAATAATTTTACAAAATATATTATTAATAAATAATTTATTTTCTATACATTATATTTAATTATAATAGTATATTTAAATAATATATTTACAAAAAATTAAAATTAGATATGCATTTTGTTAAATATAAATAATTTCAAAACATGTTATTATTATATTATAAATAGTATATAGTGTTATTGATGTTAATATATTCATGGGAAATTATCGTTTGGCGCCAATAATTTATTTTAAATACATCATCAATTTATATGTAGTATACAATAATATATTTTCCATCCTCATTTTGTATATAGTATAAACGATAGAATATTTAATCATAGAAAAAAAAACAAATTCCAGTACATACTTATTTGAAAAACGATTAAATGACAAATACGATACATATTTATGTATATATACGCATATACATCTATTAAAGGTAAAATATTTTACATTAATTTTCATTCTCTTGTGAATGAAATGGAAAAAAAGAATTATTATTTAACAAAAAAAAATCATAAAGATTTTATTTTCTTGCTTAAAGGATGTATGTTCATTTCAATTATATTTTCTACTCGGACTTACACTATATAATTACAGGTTATTTACTTATTTATTTGTTATATTTATTGTATTTATTATACTATATATAGCATATAAAAATTACTATATGCTGAACATAATATTTTTTACCTATAAATCCTATTATATATTATTTATTTACAAATAATAAAATAATGGGTATATGTTCAAAAATGGCATTTGAGAAATGTTATTTATGCAAATGTAATCGTAAACAAGATATAAGTTATTCATGAGATTCAATAATCTAATTACTATATACAAGTATACACATATGAATACAGAGTGATTCATTAAATGAAGGTGAGGCGACAAAAAGCGAAATTTAAAAATATTTAATAGATAAAGCAATATATAGTTAAATAAAATTAGAATCAAAATCTATATTGGATATTCAATATTCAGCAATACTTAATCATTTTCTTAAATTCTTTAAGTAGTTCTCACCTTTACTTCCATATATCGATGAATGAATTACTATGTACAAAAACGGTGCTTAAAGGAATATCTAATTTTTTCTTTATAGGATAGTTTTATTTATTCAAGTAAACAAAAAAAACCGCATATATAAAATTATATATTCAACCGCATTAAAACAAAATTTAAAAGAAGATTATCAATAATATAAGTTTATCTATATATAAATGTATATATAATATACGAATTTATTCTAAACGAAATACACAAATATTTGTTGGCGCTAATAATCAGACCTTTAAATAAAATAATTTCTATATGTAAATATAATATATACATAAAACAGTTTTCTATTCAAATTACATCAAATAAAAATAAAATAAACTTATTATATATTAAACAATTGTATATATATATATATATAGATTTTCAGATGTCCTTAAATAATTTACCAAAAAAAAAGCATAAATAAAATCATATAATATGATATGTATATTATATATTGTATTTATGTTATGATGTATACGGCCACAGACCTTTAATCTTATTTATTTGTGTGTTATTTTATTTTCAGTTCAAAATCTATATAGATTAATATTCATAAAAAAAAACCCCTAAATGAAATAGAAACCCTGCTGTTTTACATATGTTTTTCAACAAATATACACTTTTTATTATTTAGTATATATTTTTAATGTATTATTTATATAGTTTATGTTCATATTATATATATATATATTTTTTATTTTTTGGTGTTCTGCCACATCAAATATTGGAAAAATCTTAACTAATGTGTATAAATAAATAAGAGAAAGAATATATAATTTATGAAAAACACAAATATTGTTACAATTATTATGATGGGGAAGAAAAAAATATTAAAAATATAATAAATTAGAAAATGAAACAAATTTTAGTTTTTTTTTTTTGGTTTTGTATACTCGCAGAGTTCAGATGTTGGTTGATTTTTGATGATTATTGTTATATGATGAATATATAAGAAAAGAAAGATAAAATATTATCAAAATTTTAAATGATTTGTATATACGAGTGTAGATGGTAATATATATTTCAGGAAATATGTATTTTTTCTATTAAATATTAATATTTTAATATACAAAAATGTTTAAAGAAAGTTTGATTCCATTCATGTATGTAAATATTATAAATTTTAGTTCTCATAATACAAATTTCATATATAATATAAGATTTTGTTCCTTTTTGGCACAAAACTATACACTCCTTTTTTATGTTTATATAGTCATTTATGTATATAATTAGAAATTTCCTCAAACATTGTGATTGACTCTAAAACTATATGCATTTATTTTTCTGTTTAAATGAAATATTTTAAGGACGCTATATTATGAATTATCGAAATGTATTTATACATAGAAAAGGATCATATTGTTACAAATGTTTTCACATATAAAATTCACATTTACCTCTTACCAATATCATATTATTGTGTAATTTATAAACAGGGTTCAATATCTATAGCCTATATATATATAAACTGTATTTAGAAAATAAAATTTTATATATAGTTGTTTCTGTAATTGGCATATATATTGAAAAATAAATAGAATTATATGGCATTAAACCTTGTATTATCTCAGCAGGACATAAATATACTTCCTTTATATATTTACCACATATAATTTATAATATATACAACTTTATATTTATATATTATAAATCGACATATGCTTATTATGATGATATTTTTACTTTATTTAACCAATGTTTAAATGAACTAAATCCATTTTTTTAAAGGTTCGAAACTTTTATTTGTTTTTCTTTCTGCTTAATGGTAATGTCCAACATAAACATTTCCCCATAATAAATATAAATACTTATGTTAATGTGGGAATAAGATTTTCAATTTATTATTTATACTTTTATAATGAAATATATACAGTTATTTTTATTTAAATATCACCATAACAGAATTTGATGAAAAAAAGTGTGTGTGAGTGATTATCATTGTAAATTATTACCTATATATATATGAAAACGAATCACACACTCAATGCGACCATTGGTTTGATAAATTTTATTTTTGTTTTCAATTATACATGAAAATCTTTCAAAAGGTTTGTTATTTCCGAATACGAAAAATTTATATATATTTTTAATTAGTACTACAAACTTTTTTTTATTATTGAACGAATCTTTATAATTTACCACAATCATTCCTTTTTGGCATCATTTAAATGTACTATATATAGAATTGTACCACTTAATTGTCAATGTTACCTATTTTTTTTTTTATTTCTTCTTCTGAGGTGTTTTTAATGTGATATTTTATTAATAAATTCTTTTTTTTTCACCATAAAAACAAAATGTACAATATAAAATTTTATTTTAAATATTAATAAATAAATTTTATATAGTAAAAATTAAATTCTCAACATTAAGAATATACTCGCGCTATATAAAAATTCATATTTTGAAGTGATATCAAAAAACTAAAAATTAAAAATACCCAAAACAATAACGCTATAAATATAAATTTTTCGTATCTCATCTTAAAATTTATTAATTCAATATTCAAAAACCTATATATATACTATAAAACAAAATTATGATAAGTACGTGATACAATGCACAATGATATTAATGTATATACATAAACACTGTATATATACACTTAATTTGATGTACGATTTCAGATAAAAATATTAAAATATAAATTGTTTTGACCTTTGTGGTGACGTGCAACCATAATATATGTGTATATTCTATACACAATATAGAAATATAGCAATAAATAAGAGTTTTTTTTCTGTATATATACATAACACCACACACAATTTATTTATTTAATTTTATTTCTTATAATAATACCGAAAGTATGTAGTCATTTTATAATACAATAATAATAAAAACAAAAAAAAAATTAAATCACAAAAATAAATAAAAAAAAAAATTAAGCAAAGTCTCTTTTAGACACAAATTCTAACACTTTATTGACACTATTTTGAAGATGAATGAATAAAAAAAATTAAAATTAAAATAAAATAAATAAAAAAAAAAATTTTAAAATACAATTTGTTGTTTATAAAACTTTGGAATGTCATCTCAAAAAGTCATTTACTTATTGTATAAAATATTTGACTGAATTTTTTTCATTTCAAAATTATATTCGCTATAATTATTATATTATTATTGTTATTATTATGTATTTTCACGATTTATGAAGAGTTTTGTTTTTTTTTTGGTTCATTCAGATATTTGAATTATAAATAGAAATGTAAGGTAATTTTTTTATTTTTATTATCATAAATAAACTATAAAAAAATATATAGTTTTTATTTTTTAAATATATATTGTATATCAATTTTTATATACAAACCAATATTTTTCTGTTCTCTTATGCACGAACAAAAAGAGGTGTTGTGGTAAAAATGATAACAATAAAATAAAAACAAAAATAATGATGGTGGTATTGTGAGGTAATAATATGATGGTGATGTTCTTAAAGGTAAATCTTATATATATATACATCTATATATGCTTGCTAAATGCATCAGTACCTCTGTTTATAAACATTATATATATATATATAAAGAAGAACATGATGAAAACCAAAGATGTAACATATATTTTATTTTTTTTATATAGGTATATATTTATTTATATATAATATAAATATATAGCAAGATACATATGAAGCAAAAATAAATATAATAATAAAGAATCATTTGAAAACATGTATTTTACTCTTTGAAACAACTAAAAGATAAGTGAAAAAAAATCCGATTTTTTTTTCTGCATCCGTTGTCACGTTTTAAACATTTCTGTACTTTATTTTTTTTTTGTTATTATTTAAGATTTAATAAAACATACGTGTATGTACAAAATGCATATATACGTAAGTCTTCTGTTTTTACTATATATACACATATATATAGATATAAAATAAAATAAATAAGTGCATCAACAAAAGTAGCAAAGAAAAAAAAAACCAAAAGCAGCAGTAACAATATTCAGAAACAACAGTAACTTGTTTTTTATTCTTAAAATTAACAATATAAATATACATATATACGGCAGAAATTGTGTTAAAAAAAATACAATTTTTTAAACGAATTGCAGAAGCCAAAATGCATTCCTTTGCATGCATCATATCATCATATATATATTATTATGATTATTATTATTATTATTATTATATATGAACATGAATAAACACATTCACGGTTTCACAAAAATATATATATTATAACAAAATGATAATTTATTTAATTTTCATAAATTTCATATATCATAGAATTTTTTTGACCTTTTAATAATGAACAGAGTTAAAGATAAAAAATAAATAAATACATGATATTAAAAATTTATCAAAGTAAGAATGACTAAACATTTATATAAGTAAAGAATACAAATATACAATTGACAAAATAAAAAATAAATAAATAAATATTATTATGTACGTATGCATATGTACACAGGTATGTATATTTCATCTGCGAGTTTATTTTTAATTTCATGTATATATTGTATAGCAGCAATAAACATTTTTAAGATATATGTAAAGCGAAAAATATCACATATATACAAAATATATTTGATCTGATAAACAAAAAAAAAGAAGATATATAATTATTATTAATATTAACTTCATATCATCTCATCATATCAGATTTCAAAGCACTCCAATTTCACTATTTTTATATTTTGTTTAACATTATTTTTTACATGCATATAAATATTTATACATATAATTTAAAAAGAAAAAATATCCCGCATGCGGAATTTTGCTACTACTACACTATATACAAAATGTATATCATATATAATGACAATTATACTATTTTTCTTAAGTCATATAACAATTTATACAAAATAACATTTTACAAGTATATCATTTATGTATATATATAAATATAAATACCATTATACAGAGTTATACAAATTAAAATTATAATTTATTAAATATTTAACCATATAAGTTTTAAAAAACTTAACAAATAACTTTAATATATATACTTTACTTTATATATACGCTAACATAAACGAAGAATATTCGTATAAAGTGTTTCTTTTTTTTTTTATTAATTTAATTAATTAAGGTTATTTTAATATTTATGTATATTTGCTTTTTAATATGAAAATATTTATGGATATAAATATAAATCCTTTCGGGTTCTATATACCATCATTTTATTTATAATATATAATTTCAATGATTTATATGATATTAATTTGTGGTAAAAAAAAATAAATAAATTAATAAATTTTATTTAATATATTTATATCGGCTTTTTTATAACATTGTAATTGATAATATTTTCTATATATAATAAATGTAAACATTTTTAAATTGTGTCTTATAATTCAATGGGTTTAACAATTTTGTTTTATTGTTATGGTACGTGTTTCCATGACTTTATATTCAAATTTTTTACAATTTGGGTTAGATGCTTTTGAAAATTATCACAAATATCATTGCGATCTTAATATAAATTATCAAAAGTTTCCAATTTGATATTAAAACATTCGAATAGTTTGTAACTAATTATATTTAATCGTAGTTTTATATATTTAAATTTTTTATTTTTTTTTAATTCATCCCTGATGATATATTTAAAAAAAATTTCAAATAAAAATCACTTAAACCATAATATTCATGGGTTGTTTTTTCATTGAAGAATTTTATAATAATTCAATTGATATATTATTCAATTTATATCGATATTCTTCTAAAAATATCCAATAAAAGAATGCGTCTGCCATATATTGAACAAAGAACAAAACAAAACTATGTATCAATATAGGGGTGTCCATATACACAAATATAATATTATACAATTATTGGTTAAATTATGAAATTTAATAAAAGAAATTAACTTATGTAGGATTAAAATTGACTTATTACAAACAATTTAAAAAGACAAAATCTAATTGAATGAATGAATGAATGAATGAATAAAAATTTGTCTAAACATTAAAAGTCTAACAAAAAGTAATTGTCATTCCTTTTTCTACTCCATATGAATATAAATATTTATTTATGTATTATGAAAAATTTACATAGTTTCCATAACATTAAAAACTGATTTATTATATGTAGATAGGGTACATTGTCTTTATCACATCATCGATGTTTTCTTTTATAATTGACATAATTATTATGTATGTATATATATTTTTATAACATTTTTTTTTCATTTCAATCTTCATATCTACAATCCACTAAACAGGTATATATTTATATGAATAATGATCAACACGAAAAGGTAAACAATAATAATAATAATAATCATAATAATAACAATAATAATAATATGTGCCAACATAGAAAAAAAAACTGCAATTTAATTGATGTGTTTAAAAATATTTAAAAAAAAAAATACAATAATAAATATACATTTTTTTTAAATTTATAAACATACAATAATTCGTATTATTCTTACATATATATGGTTATATATTCATAATAATTTAAAAAATAATTAATTATATATATTTTTTGTTATGAATGATGGCTATATATATTCGTAATAAATTAAAATAAAATTATTGTGTGGTTATATATACTATATATATTTAAATACGTGGATTTATATAAGTTCATTATATACAAATAAATAAATTATTTTTTTTCTGTTAACCATCATATCATATTTTATTTTGCGTATATAATATTCATTCTAATGTTTAACAAGGTGTTTTTCTAGTGCGATAAATGTAGTAGTTATGTATATATATATATATGTTCCATGGCTTTAATTTTAATTTATATAGATTTGTTTTTATGAACTACATATGCAATTATCGGAAAATTGTCAGTATTGCAAACATATGGTTTTGTCATGTACATAGTAAATTATTTGTGCATTAATGTGTTAATAAATTTGCATGTATTCATGTTTTAAACTATATATATATATATATTTAATATATACGTTTAAAAGCACCTATAAAGATATATATATATATATATATAAATATATATGTAGTTAACATATAAGCAACACTTGATTCCTTTACATAATTTCATTATGAACTTCTTGTATAAATTAAATTTGTAATATAAAAAATAAATAAAAGGATTGCATGTTTAACGCTAGATTAACATCTGATTGTAGATAATACGATATTTGCTTATATAGTTTTTTTTTCGTATATAAAATACATATACTATATACAAATTTTATATTATTCTGATATATTTTATAAATGATTTTTATTTTCAATTTCACAATAGTTCTTATAATAAATATCCATCCGTAAAGAAAAAATAAAAATTATCTATATAAAGGTATATTTATATAGAATTTCTTAAAAAAAAAATATGATATATTTTAATGATAAAATATAACTTTATTATAAATTATTACATATAGTCATTTGTGTTTTTTTAAATATATATTATATATAACTTTATATTCGATTATGGTTAATTTTTTTTTTTTAATAAATTTTATATAAAACGTTATAATATAATATAATGATAATATTAATTTATTTATTATATAACGCGATATATATTTTATAGATAGAGCACATATATTACTAATGTATAGTATATAATTTTGGAGGATGTCAAATATATACACCTATATTAAATAAGGTAAAATCAACAGCGTGTGACCATACGACGCATTATATATATATTATTTCATATATATATATTTACCAAAAATTATGTTAACGTATTTATTAATAAATAATAAAATAATTTACAATATTTCGTAGTGTAATTTTTCAACAAAATAACCGATAGAATAGAAAATATTTGCTTGTATATTTACAAAAAAAAAACATATATTTTATGATGTATATTATTATAATATTATTCAATTTAAATATATATACACAAGTGCGTATAATATTGAATACAATTTGTATAATAAATTAATTATGAATATTATTTATATAAGTACGATATAATACGCAGGTAACCTATCATTATATAGAAAATTGTACATAGTTTTTAGTTTTTTGATACAAACAATTGATTATTAATATATGTATGAATATGATGATAGTAAATATAATTACATATCCATTACAAATTGTTTGTTGTAAAATAATTATGTATAAATAGGGTATAATATTAATTTATAATTTATCCTAGGTATATAAATATTGTTTATAATATAGACATTAAAAATATATATTTGTATATATATTAATATATGCCATAATCATTTTGTATATAGATATCATATATTTAACGTGTTATTGAATCAAACACACACAAATGATATATACATTTTAAATAATGAAATTAATATATATCGCATCTAGAATCATGTAAGGTATAATGAACGAATCTTATAGGAGGGTGAATTAGAGGGCATATCTATTTAATTGTAAAGGAAGATAAAGCTTAATATCGATAGTGAAAATATAAGTGAAATCAGAGTTTAATTATTATATCTTTACAAAATTTTCCTTCAAATACCACACTTTTAAGACAATTTTTCATTGAAAAAAGCTCTTAAAATTAATTAACAAAACCAGAACGTGCCAAATGCCTTCAATGAAATGTTTATAAAAAAAATCTCCTTACAAATGACATTTACAACAAATTAATATATATATATTATATATTAGAGATACATTAAACAAACAAAAAAAAAAAGAATTTAATATAAAATACCTTTTATAGAATACAAATGATAAAAATTCTTTTTTTATTTTTTTTTATCTTAATTTCGTAATATACTTTATAAATGAAATATTTTATATATTTTTTTTTTTATAAATTTCATTAATAATTTTCTATATAAAACTAAACCAACATTTTTCTATATATAAAATAATTATAATTTACAAGGTTTTTACATGTGCTTAAGAAAAAATCATGTACTTATGAAGGTTTAAATATATATATTTATTTGATATGGTACAAAATTACATAATTCATATACAAATATTTTACACATAAATCTCTGCTCGTCAATATCAGTCAATATAGTGAGAATTCCAATTTCCAGCAAACAATGCTGAACTTTCATAAACATAATATTAAAAAAAAGATATGCTTCCAATTATTTAACAAAAAATACGTTTGGACTATAAATGATTGTTAATACAAATGTTCTTTAAACCATTAAAAACACCAAACTTTAAGGATTAATTAAATATGTGGTAAAATAAAGATTATAAAGTGTATGGTACCTTCGCGTTATGTCACATCACGTTTATATTAAACATTTATCAAATATGTGAAATTTAAAATGTATTTATAAAAAATAAAAACATGTTGGAAATGTTTATCTATCTTTAAAGCATTCTTTTATATATATTGCATAATTTCATAAGCTAAAAATGTGATATATTTTGAAAATAAAATTGTTTTTCCCATTATTTTATTTTGTACGCATTTGTACAAAAACTAGTTGACATTCCTTTAAAATACTATACACGTATTTTAGCCATAAATTAATATATTTTATACGCACTCACATAACATATATATACTTTGATATAAGAAAAACCACATACGAAAACTAAATATAAGTAAAATATTTATTTATTATAATACCATTTTATATTTTACAAACATTGAAATGAAAATGAAAATTATTTATTAGATAATTAAATATCCTTATATGTCGATTTATAATTTTATTTATACATATATATATGAATGTATATAAATATTTACTAAAAATAAACTAAGAAAAATGCAAGAAACCACAAAAATGTGACTGAAAATAAATAGAAAGTGTATAAAAAATAGGTATATGGAAAATATCCTTATATAATACACGTATAATTAAGTGAATTTGTTGCAAAATTGAGGTTTCATCGATTGTTTGAAGAAATGTGATTTGTTGTATCTATTGATTTTTTATTGTATAAATATCATATATCATATAATTTAGACGTATAAATAAATAAATACATTTGTATATATATATATATTATGTAAATGAAATTTGTATAATAATTATTGAAAAATGTATCTATAACTGCGCAAGTTAAACAGGAAACATATAAAAATTTAAATTTACTTATATAACACGTTGTTATTTGATGCACTCACGCGACTTTGAACTACTTTTAAATGCATATTATAAATATAAACTGTATACATACTCTATAATACAGGTATATACATGTAAATATGTATAATTGTTTATATAGATATATAGAAGTGTTTATACTTTACTTTATATTTAAGTAATAACATAACTTTCGGATAAATAAAAACCGTATATGTATATTATAAGATTATATTTTATACAAATATATAGCGTATATTAATGTGTATACTATATAAGTAATGCAAAAGTAATTAAAATTATATGAATTAAATATGTAAATGTAAGCGAAAACGTACATACATCATTATAAATATATTCATCATATATTTTATTACAGATATAGTCACAACCAAGCATATATTTTTTTTTATCCGTTGTAAATTAAATTATTTATTAGCATTACACACTCAATGTGGTGGTTTATATATACAACATAAATATCTGCTCAATATTTCATCGGATATAAATCTTCAAGATATTGTTTTATTTGGTAAATTATACGACGTTGTGTGTGAAAAACATATGTACTTATATTTGAATCTAATTTTTAATGAAATAAGATTCAAAAGATATTGTTTTATGTTACAAATTGTTGAACACCTTTTTTTTTCAATATGTTACGATGTTACGCAGGTAAACCAACACATTTCTGTTTCGTATAAATATATGTATAATATGTAGATTACCGGAGTTCCAGTTGGTTAAGTTCATCAAAAATATATGACGACAAGCATTAATATGTATTATCTTGTCCTCATATATGTACATCAAGAATCAAAGTTATATAATGCCAAAAATTTGGAACAAATACATTTTTCTGAATTAACAAAAAAATGTTATTTAATATAAAATTTAACAGTAATTAATTGACATGCAGTAAAAACCAAAATTCCCCATGAAAAAATTCACATATAATTTATTAAAATTATTAATTTTTATATAATTAAATATCCATTCATAAACATTATACGATATAATCGAATAATACATTAATCTGAATGATAAAATAAATAAAAATCTCGCACAATATCATTTAATATGAAAATTTAATATTTATAAAATGCATATTCATCATTATTTCATCACCTTTAATTTCAATTAAATATTAACAAAAAAAAAATGAAACCAAGATTATCGTACATCGATGCACTTTTTTTTTGTCATAAACTTAAAGCTCACTGTCATAAACAACTAACAAAACTGTTTACATATTTATATATTTTTAATATTTTAATATGCTTAAGCACTTCTCTATATATAACCTGTGATGATGTTATAACTCATAATAATTTTAATTTGTTAAATCTATATGTGGGATTATATACACAAAAGAGGATAAAAGTAAACAAAATTTGCCCCCTGTTGACTTTAATTGTTTTGTTGTATTTATTATATGTATTTCACTTGTATGCTAGACCCGTCCAAATATTCCAGGATCATCCATAAAATGTTTAATTTAAGACAGCAAGCACACGTTTTATTAAACAAATTTATTTTTCGTATATAAAAACACACCATATATATTGAATATGTTTGTTTTTTTTTATGAATAGTATTCTTTTTATGACCAAAACTAGACGATAAATTTAAATGCTATTTTTTTTTTAATCTATTATTGGTACATATAAATATTTTATTTTTTGTTTAGGTTTATTGTATTTTTATAATATTGTTGAAATTATTTATTGCTTTATTATTTCGTTGTGGAATCTTTTAATTTTATTTTTTAGTATTTCATACAGTCATATCAGATATATATAATCTCTTATTTTTATGATCTCTTGTATTTATTTTATTATTTAGGTAATAATATTATATTAATAAAATATTATATATATATATATACATATATTATATTGTGGAATCCTTTATTTAATATTTATTTTCTGATATAGCTATATAAAAAAATTCTTTTATCTGTTGATGGAGTATTTTTTGATTTTTATCGTTGTTTATAAGATTTTCATCAGATGTTTTCATATTTGGTAATTTTATTCGAATATTTTATTAGGAGGTCTAAATATTTTATCAGATTTTGTTTTTTGATAATGCCAACTTTAAAATTAATATATATATCAATTATTAATTATTTAATTATTTTTTTGTATTTCAAAGTTTCTAATATAACTTACAAAAATCTTATCCAATGCTGTAGATTTCAAAGAAAATACATTTATTTTTTTTTTAATTGAATTAATAACAATATTAATAAGATAATTTTAATAGTATATATAAAAATAATTTATGAATCTTTTCTATTTCGCGTGAGGAACAAAACGCAATATGTATTAATTCAAATATATATATATATTTATATTATTTTTAAAGGCACGTGTATTCATTTTAATGTGTAAATACAATTTTTTAAATAAATTATTAATAAAATTTTAAACATTGCACGAAATCAACACGCATAAATCAATACAACACCTATATATTCATATTCATAACATATAAATGTACATTATTAAAAAAATCGAATTTATTTCTTTATAATGGTATATATCAAAAAGGTAATGTATAATGTTTATAGACAAAATAATTTGTTTAATATTTAAAATTTTATAAAGGTATTTTCATCAAAATATTATCATAATTTTATGCATATACATATATATAAAGTATATATTTGTAATTAATATATATATTTTTATTTATATATTTAAAATAAATATTAAGTTTCGCTCCATAAAGCGTTATGAAAAAATTAAAAACAAAAATATAAATGCAGAATAAAGCTACGCTTGTGTAATCTGCAGAAATAAAAATGTTGAAAAAAAAATATTGTACCAAAAACTATATTCATATTGAAATATAAATAAATGTGGTAAATTAATACATCTATCTATTTATAAGTACATATATATCGGAGTATGTATATGCAACCTATTTTGAAAAAAAAACTATATATAAATAAAGATATATATAATCATATTGTCTATACATATATTAATGTGCACAATTATGGTGAAAACATGAAATCACTTTATTCCATTACAATATTTTTTTTTATTATTTTATATACATAATTTTACTATTATATACATATAATATTAAATATATTATATTTTTTTTTAACAATTATTGGTTTCTTAACAAATAAAAAAAAAAGTAATAAAAAAATAAACATAACGCTGGAAAAAATGTATATTTTTGTATATATTAAAATAAGAAGGAAAAAAAAATCGTCAAACACGATAGTTTGCGTTTTTTTAAAACTATAGTTGTAATATTTTTTGTTGTTGCCAATAATGTAATGGGTTGCAGTAAATGTTTATTCGTTTTTTTTTTTGGTGTTTGAAAATTTTTGTATATGAGGTAGTTTCTATATTTCAATTATACCTTTTACTTAACTTTTAAATACATAACCTTACAGTAACGTCTTATTTGAATTCATGTGATTTGAACTTAAAACGCAATTTATACGCAATCAGATCCGTAAAAATTATGTGCTATTTAAGAGGTTGAAGATCATATAACGAAAGTCCCGTTCGTCCCTTTCGTATTAAATATATTTGATCCTTTAAATCCATGTGAATATATGAAACTTTTTTTTCAAAAAAAAAAATTTTACAACCTTACCTTTAAATATAAATCTAACTGAATGAATTGTATGCCAAATATGTAATATAAAAAGTATAGTATTTAATACAAAAAAAATGTACTGTGTATATATATGATGGTGACTGAGCGCAAAGTTTATGTTATTCAATTTTTTTTTCCTGTTCACATATTTATTTTATTTTTTTTTTCTTATACGTATTTTTTTATATTCAACAAGATCTCTGCAAATATATGTATATATTTGTATATATAATTTTTTTCTCAGCACGCTATTACAAGGCACCTATATACATATTTTACACTATACCTCTGTACCTATATATATATATATATATATATCAAATAAAATGTTTATTGTAATATCTCCCCAGAGTGTATATATAAATAAAAAGTATAATTATAATAATATTCTTTATATATATACCTTTTATTCATGTATAATATTTTGCACATTAAAATATTTCAATTTATTGTATTGTTCTTCTCATATATATACACACATATTAATATGAAGATAAAAATAATAAAAAAAAAAAAACGACAATGACGACGGCAAAGGTATAAAAAAAAAAACAAACAAAAAATAACCAAAACATAGAAAAAAAATCTAAATAGATTATAAATGTTAACAATACGTATTATAATATATAAATATTACAACACATTATATAGATTATGAAAATTGTCTGTGAATGTCGAGAACAATTATCATGGATAATTTTTTTTTTTTTTTAAGAAATTTCTAAACATATTTAAATGTGTTACGTGCTGCGGTAATATATAAATAATATCATGCATAAAAATTAACTCGCTGTATGATATATATATTTATAAGTTGCTACATTCCATAAAATACATATAAATATACTAAAAAATTATTAATTAGACCGATATTTTACAGTAGATTTTTTTTTTAATCATAAATTATCAATGATAAAGTTTCATCTATAATTAATAATAATTTACACATTTTATTTTATATCTTTCTTATATTTATATATACTATACGCATTCGAAGTCTATATTTATGTTCAGATACAAAAAAAAAAAAAAATTAAACAAACACAAGTAGTTATATATAATGAAATAATATTCATTGATGTAGAAAATTAATTTTGAAGGTGTTAATTAAATGTTTTATTTGTACTATTATACCTTTACGTAGAAGTGTATAAATGATTTCATATAAATTGAATGAGCCAAAAAAAAAAAGTACAGTGTAATAAAAATGTCACGCATGAATAAATATAAAATCTATATATAAGATGTTATATTTTATTGCTAAATAATTTCTATTAATTGTAGGTATACACTACTACTATATTGATAAATGTTCTAAAAATGGACAATTTTGTAAATATGTTAACTATAGATTTGTATACAAATTTATTTATAATTAATATAATTATATGTGTGAATTAAATTAAATTTTTATTTTGTTGGATATTAAAAATTTCTCCTATTTTGAACAAAATTTATAAAATTGTTTTAATTTTGTTTTTTTTTTAGAAATAAGTCATATATATTTGATGCTTGAAGTAATTTACCAACATCCAAATATAGAATTTAAATAACCTAATTTTGCAAATTTATATAGATTTCATCAACACTTTAATACTTTAAAAATAGTTTTTATTTTGTATAATTGAATCTAAATTATAGACGGATACATATTGTATGAATTATATACTCATCGTCTAAAATTTTTTTACATGGTCAATCAAATGGTCAATTTGGACATTATGAAAAGATATATCAAGAAAAAAGGGAATGTTTATTACATATTAATAAAATAGAAAATAATTTTCCATAAAATAAATTGTACATATTCAAATACAAACTTTTTCTATTGTTGTTGATAAATCGAACGCATTTAAATTTTAATCTATTATATAATCACTTGATTATATTAATCTTATATATGTATATTTTATATGATTATCAATCAGAAGTATATATACATAATGCATATATGTATAAATAAATAGTTAAAGTTTTAGTTGGGTAATTTAATTTACAATAAAAATAGTTTATATATTAACAAAAACAAAAAAAAAATTAAAAATAAACATGAGTAACATATAAAAGATTGTATTCGAAAGAGTATAAAATATATAAGAATAAAATTAATATTTTATAATGTATATAAGATAATAAAAATGACGATTTAATGGTCCATCTGTCAGTTCGGTCATTACATAAATTATAATAAAAAAAACCACAGGTTACTTCACATTTTTGTTATTTTTTTTTTCTTATTATTATTCATATATAAAAATCACAACTATCTTCTTAAAGAATATATACATATTTTTTTTATTTATATACTATATATACCATATATAAATATTCTATATGTCTCTTGAATACTTTATATATACATATAATATATAATGTTCTTAAAATAAATATTGGATACTTTTGATGTTTGGTATATATATGTATAGTTAAGTTTATAAACAAAAATGTATGAATAATATAATAGAATATAAAGAGCATATGCATAAATGTCGCGTATATTGTACACCCGACAGTAAACAAAAAAAACCAGTCATACGTTGAAGTTTGTAGAAGAAAAATAATCAACTCTATATCTTACTATATACAAATTCGTCTATAATATAAATCTTATTTGTCATTCCCATTTGACAAAATTGGAATTAAAAATACTATAATCATTTATTAAATTATATTTCATTCGACTTTTCCCAGCTTAAGTTACATTTAATTAAGATCAGTCTTATGTATATATTTTGCTTTTGCTTTATAAAAATACTTTGTTTGTTATATTTGTATTATTATTATATATATTTAAACATTTTATGGAAAATATAGTATAGAAGAGAATTTAAATCGATTTAAAATTAAATATATGTTTATCTTGAGATTATTTAAACAAATTAAACAAATAATATTAACCAAATTGTTAACTGGGATTGTTGAAAAGCTTTTTATATGTATTCTTTTTTTATTTTGGTCTCATATTTATCTATTATATTAATTTTCTTTTTGATTGTATAATAAAAATTAATATTTGTAATAAATTTTTTTTTAAAAACAAAATGTTTTTTTTTATTTAGTTATATGTTATTTTATTTTGTTTTTATCTATATACAAATATTATAGATATTACAATAATAATAATAATAACATATTTGAAAAGATTGTTTATTGTATATCCTTATTTGTATACTAATATACATATATATATAGAGAATTATTTTACAATATTTATATTTGTAAATATTAATGCAAAACACACTTTAAATGTCTTGTATTACTATATTTCTATATATATGGTATATACCATATGTTATGTACTATAGCTCGACAAAATACTCGACACTTTTGTAATGTATATTCATGTAATTTTTATCATTTATACACTTTATAAGATTATTTATAATACATTTTTTTTTCTACTGTATATATATATGGACAATAAAATTATTATATATTTTTATTTTATAGTTTTATTTTTATTACAATTTTATTTTATTTATATATTATCAATTTGTTTATAATTCATATTCAAATACATTGTATTGTATATTGTTTTTGGGTTTATCCCATAGATAGTGATGTTTTTTTTCTATAAAACGGATAGAAGATTTCTTTAAGAAGTATTTTAATTCCTTTAATATTAGAATTCTTATATAGTTTAATGAATATATAGAATAGTGAGTGCGAATAAGTATTCTGTATATATATATAGATTCGTATGACTTTAATCCAAAACAAATTCGATGCTTTTATATTGAAAATTCTATTCTGTTTTCAATAATTTCAAACGCATCATAAGGAACGATGCATTACAATATTGTTTGAAGTTTAATTTTTTAAAATCTTTTGGTATTATTTCAATAAGTTGTATTGATGCATGCCATCATATAAGAAAAATTTCCATATGTACAAACTGTTCTTTAATATATAACATATTTATTTAGAAATACATAGTCGATATCTATCAATTAAAAAACTAATAACTCATATTTACATTTCTAAAATGGTTTAAATATATTTCAAAAGTTTATACCAAATTGTATATATATATAAAGAAGAGAAAAAATTATTCATTTTGTTTTTTTTAATTTTGATATATGTGATGGGTATCCCTTTGTGTAAATGATTATATGATATCAATGGGATGTGCATCTATTATTTATGTATTTATGAAATTAAGCATACGAACTATATATATACTGATTGTTATATAGTAGATATACTATTATATACATATAGAAAAATAAACAAAAATCTACCAAGTGTAAATGATATATGCTGTCATTTGTAACCACTTCGTAATTATCAAATGAAATATCTTTGAACTATATATATTATATAATTATTATATTTATTATTGCTATAGATATACCTATATATCTTTATATTTAAATAAAAATATATATTATAATAATGTTAAAACATTCACTTACATATAATTTTTTTTTCTATTTCAAAAAGTAAATACATACATAAATACATACATATGTATATGAATGCATAATAATTATTAATTTTTATTTTTCTAAATAAATTAATATTCATTCTTATATGTTTATATGTACATCGCATATATGTCCTATAATATTTGTATTTTTATAAAATAACCAATGTAAAAAAATGTTATAAACAATTTTTTATAAATACTATATATAGTGAATGTGAATGGATAAATTTGAATTTTATATAGACCGAAAAAATTTATTATAGTTATACATATTCAATTTGATTAACATCGATGAATGTTTTTTTAAAACTATTTTATATTTTTTAATTTTTTGACAATCTATTTTATGCGTGGGACATTTCATTTTAAATTAATATTATAATAAAATATATATAATTATATAATAGCTCCATATACACATATTCTATATATATATATATATATATATATATATATATATAGATATAGTTATATATGTATATATGTATTTAACTATATTTATGATGATGATTTATATAGTATATGATAGTATTCAAAAACTATATAATATTAATTAAATTTTATATATGCTATGGTTTATGATTATAAATATATCAATTGTTATATTTATTATTTTGATCTGAATGAATAATAAATTTTTTGGTTTTAAAAATAGATATATATATATATAAATTGTATAAAATATGCATATATACGTATTTTATTTGTACACTTATACAGCATCATAATGATATACATGAACATGAATTTATAAAATAACACATTAATGTTAAGAGTGCCAACATGATCATTAAAAGCTATAAATTTTATTATATTATACTACTGTATATATATACAATACACATATATTAAAATGTATTTAGCTCTAATTATTTATAAAATTTTTTTATTTATTAATAGATTTTTGATTTAAAATTTATAAAACTAAATAAATAAAATAAATATATCATACAATGTTTATCATTTTTAAATATTATTATAAATCACCAACCAATGTTTAAAGAATTTAAAATATTATTTCATATATACATAATCAAATGTTACATGAACTTTGCAAAAAATAATTATAGATCCCATTTTCCATGTATCTTTAAATTAAATTAGAAACTTATGATTTCTGCTATATATATAATGTGAAAACCTATATATATATGTAGATGTTTGCTAGTAGATTTACCTATATGCATTATGTTTTTTTTGCATAATAAAGTAAAGTACTATATTTAATACAAATGATTATAATATTTATGTAATTTTAATTATTACATAATATTATTATTTTAAATTTATATATATATTAATTTTGTATCTATTTTTATACACGTGCTGATTAATTTTCATTCACATTTTCAATTATATATATATTTAGAGTCTCAGAATATATTTATATATAAAAACATTTATTTATTATTTTATACCTTGTTTTTCTATATACATTTTCATATAAATGTACAAGCATATATCCCGTGTATTTAATATATTTATATACATTATAAACATATATGTTTAAAATGATAATCAAAAATTTCCAAGTATTTTTTTATCGCACATTGCCCACCCACAATAAAAATTCGTGACAAAAGTCAAATCATTTTTATGCTACCACAATTTTTGCAAAATATATTTCGTATATATATTTTTTAATGTATAAATAATATATGATGGTCTCTGTTTTATATCTCCTCATGTATAAAGACCACGTAAAATAACTGTTTATATAAAATTATATATATATATATATATATATATATACAGTGGTTTATAACAAAATAAGATACAATATCTGTCTATATATACTATACATATACTCTAAGTATATATTTATATATGTATAAATAAAGAATTGTATATATATGTTATTATTTTTATTATTATTATTATTATTGTTTTGTACCTTTTTAGATAGATATATATAAAATGAATTCAAGAAAAAAATAAATAAATATATGGTATGCCCACCAACATTTTATACACGATATGATACATACTGTATATAATATATATCTCTTACTTTTTGTTTCATTATATTATGCTTTTGGAATCGAAATCGCATATATATATATATATATGTATATAGTATAGTATAGTAAACAATGTAAAAATATTGTAAATCATGAAAAATTTATATATTTTGCAATGTGAATTTTTATGAAGAATAACAAAAGACATTACAATATACATATATGAAATAAGAAAAATGCAATATTTAAACGGATTGTATATATATTTATGTTTGTTATGTTTATGTATATACAGAAAAATGGAGTAACACATGTAATCAAAATCTATAAAATGCACGTTTTTGGTTTATAAATATACGAATAAGAATAACTTCTTTTTTTGTAAATAAATATCGATAAATGTGTATATATACATAATGGTAAATTATGCTAATTTTTTCTCGGTATATATATTTATATAATAATATTGAGTATATACCTTTTATTGAAAATTATTTATATATACATTCATTTTCTTTTCAAGTGTATTTATATATTCAACATTATATTTTTCATATGGAATAGTTAATATATTATAAGTATATATGGCGAATATTTTAAAAATGATTTAGAATTTATAATATAAACCATTCATATTTCATGAGAATTTTGAATGGTTTACCAATGTATATATACCAATCTTGATCTATTTGATATAAAATTAAACAATCGCAAAAAATTATATAACTTTTCTTAAACAAATCTTTTAACATTACATCGAATTTTTTTCCAAAAAAAAATAATAATTCCTATAATATATAATGAATACAGAGAAATATTTGGATATTATTCTCCATATTGTTTAGAAAAATTCCACATTCCAATAGTTTTTAAAATATTATAGTGTAATACAATGGGCATACATAACATAACTTATCTGCAAAATACAATAACATATACTCAAATCTATTATCCCTTTATATTTAAATTTGAAAAAATACCATATAATATTATTAATAGTAGTACAAATCCAAAATTAAAAGCATATTGTAATATATGGAATATTCAATAGATATATTTTCGTTTTATTATATCAACCCGCCGCTATAAATTTAAAACAATTGAATATATTCATAAATTCCTGTGTAGTGCGTATATATATATATTATTTTATTCGCCATATTATAAGTGAAGCTAAAAAAATTTAAACATAATACGATTATACTTAAAAAAAAAAAAACAATACGCATAAATGAATTAAAAAAACTTGTCTGTAATTGTGTATTCACCCAAACAGTTTAAATCTGTGCATTTTTATTTGTTTTCATATTAAAACTATACGATGTTATATAAGATATATCTTTTATAAATATATACGCATAAATCAGGAGCGTGAAAACCTCGTCAAATTTCTTCTACAGCAATTCTACAGAAAAGGTTCGTTTTTTCATACATTTTTTAATCCAACAAAATGAAAGTTGGGAAAAAGAAATAGAAGCAGAAATTTTCTTTTTTCCGACTCCAAACCTTTAGGTGTTTACTTTTACAATAACACCACGTTATTTAAATATTCACGGACTGGAAAATCGTAAATCGTAATCAATTAGGAACTTTTAGAGAGATTTTAAAGTTTATGAAAAATAGAACCTTTAAAAATGCACTAAAATATATCTATTCATCTATATCTATATTATTTAATATATTTAGTATATCTGATAGTGTTTTTATAATCTATATAAAAAACACAGGTCGCTTATATACGCACATATATAGCGGATGATCTTTAAAAATTATATCTATTATATTTATACAGTAAAAATATAAAACAATAAAAGAAATACAAAACAAGTACAATTCAATTGAATATAATATTGAAATATACAACAATACACAATATTAATCTATATAGAATATAGTATACATTAAATTCATAATGGCGCCCAAACACACGGTAGCTATATACAATTTATCATCGTATACCGTTGTATATATGGTTATAAATATATATCTATATCTATACGAACGAACATAACATATAAATATATTGTTAAACTAGTTTATATGAGATAAATTATTTATTATATAAGAATCAAAACCGCATATATAGATATAAAAACGACTATATAAAAATATATGCAAGAACATTTGTAAAACATGCTTCATAAACTTCTCTATTAGAAAATAATAATAATGCAATTCTATATTGAGTGCGATAATAAAATAATTATTGAAAATTGAACGTAAATATTAATTTCAATTATTATTGTTTTGATGTATGGATCAGGAATGGTTATAATTATATTATATACTTTTATTGTATATAAATACATTGTGAAATTATTGTAGTATATTGTATAATGACTTGAAATATAAAATTATCATTCAAATAGTATTTAAAAAAATATATCAAAGAAATAAGCAAAAAAAATTGCATTAATAAATGAACAAAAATATTAAACAACTTTTAACTTCAACAAAAAAAAAAGAAGTAACAATTCAAAAGGGCTTTTTTTACTTTTTTTTCTGTATATATATCAAACATAAGAGACATATATAATTTTGATACGTTTTATATCATCTCTTGTGATCAAATAAAGAAAAAAAGATGTATAAAAATAAAAAACGATTACACGTAATTTGTGTCTATACTTTTTTTATTTTGTTATTCTACATATACGAATATTTACAATATAATAAAATTGCATGTGTCCTCTCATCCAAAGATTAATATTTTAAATAATATATTTACATATATTTATATATATGTTCGTTTGGTATACATAATAATATACACTATTTAACCTAATTAGTATCAACGGAAATAGTAATTGGTGTAATTTTAATTCAATTTTTTGTTTTGTTAATTTTGTTGATTTCACTATATATATATATATAGTTATATACATAATTTATACAAAATATGGTATATATGTTATATATATATATATTTATATATGATTTGATATTAATGTCACTAAAGTATAAGGAAAAATATATATATCAAATGTATCGTCATCATGATGAAAATTTATGTGTCTCGCTACCATGCACGAATATGTCATTAAATATTTCAGAGATTTATTTATACATTTATAATAATATATATATACAAACAAATATAAAATGTATATATTCATATATTTATATAGTTGTCAAAACTTTATAAAATTATAAACACTTTGAATTACATATTTATATTTATTTATATAAATTTAATAATGATAATCTTTTAATATAAAATCATTTGTTATATTTTTTGTTTTAGATATTATAAACTCATATATATACTATTTTTTGATTGTTGTCAGTCTGTCTGGTGTTGGTTTGACTTTATAAATATAATGTTTATTTATATATATATACACACGAGTATATATAACAAAAAATCTTTGGCAGAACAATTTTCGTTTCGTTGGTCTATACAATAATCGTATATATATCTTTATAGTAATTTATTTTTTTTGTTGACTGCAAAGATATTTAAATTAAATAACAATTACTTTGCTGGTTATTATAATCTTAAAATACCGGAAAATTAAAACCATATTTTCGCAAAAAAAAAAAAAAAATGGTCATATGTTACTATTTTTTTCTTGAGGATTTTTTTATTTTGTGATAAATAATTGCATTTTGATATTAAGTTTTTAATGTAATATAAGCCTGCGAAAAAGAGAAAATGGATATACAGAATATAAAGAAATGTTTTATGGTGAATTGAAAAGCCGCCAATAATATATAGTATAATGGAAATTATTTCTATAATAAATAAAATTATTATATTTCAAATTCTGGTGATTTTTCTTTTAGAAACATTTCCGCATAAAAGAAATAAAAACCCTTAAATTGTATTCAAATGTCAATTATAGCGTAAAAAATGTATACGTAAATAAACATTGAACTAGTCGATTATGAAGTAATTCAGCATTCAGCGAATGATAATATATTCCTGTATATAACGCAGTAAAACATATTTTTATTAATCACTTATATAAATAATATTACTTAAATAATTACTGAATGTTAAACCTATAATAATTATTATATAACCATTCATAATATACAAAACAATATACATTTAATATTAATTGATTGATTGCTATTACCACCTTTAGACTATCATAAACTATTTAGTTGATTACATAAATATATTTATATAGATATCTCTATATTATCTAAATACAATGTTTAACATATTAATTATATATATTTATATTGGTGTAAACCTATACAAATTTCCAAAACGCCAATTTATTTGATACAACATTCACCTGTATATAGTATACCTTCAAATCATATCAACCAGAAAAATATGTAATTATAATTTACTAGATAAATAATAACAAAAAAAAAAGTTAATTTCTTTATTTTATTCTATATATGTTTTATGAAATAAATTATTATTAATTATATTTTAAAGGTCGGTAAGATTAATGAATTTCATATATATATATATGTAAAAATTAATGTTTTACCTGCACGTATCTTTCTTTATATATACATTAATTTCGCTAGATAAAAACAAACAAAATTTACCAAATAGAGTTTTGGAAAAAGAAAAATATATAATCCGTTTGATATTAATAGTTTTATAATTATCAATATATATATATATATTCTACTGAAATATAATAGAAACATTAATCACTTTGAATATATATAAAGAAGAAATTAAAAAAATGTTTTATGAACATATAAAAAAAAATACCGGAAAACAATAGAATTGAAAAAAATAAAGAAAAATATACAACATGATATATTTGATTTGATAAATGTATATTTAACACATAACCTGTCTATGACTATATATATTTTATTTATCAATTTTTTTTTGTTGCTATACATCATATAACCGCAAGTAAAACATATCAGTTATTATTAGGAACATCACATAAACTATTATTTAATATCTATATAATATCTGATAAAAGCAAAATAGTATAATTGGAAATCACGCAACTTTAAAAATTGTATATTATATACACATCTGATATTATTTTAAAATAACATAATTATTAATAAATTATTTGCAGATCACGTTATCTCATATATATGAAGCTGTCGCTCAAAACTCGCATTCACAATCATTTGGATAAATGTGATGAATAGAAATTATTTATTTTATATATTATGTGGATAGAAAAGAAATAAATGTTATATAATAATTATTTAAAGATTATATATTAACAAAAAACAAAAAAAGATTAAATAGCTTAAAGGCATCTCTATACGTAATAAGAAAAAAGCTACTGTACATTGTATATTGATTGTATATAATATAATATAATTTATGTTATGGCATAATAATACTATTATAAATATAAATAATAATAATTCTTAACACGAATATATATACATTTAAAAAAGAATATTTTTATACTTATTATGTATTAGATAATATTTTTAATATTTATGACATTGAATAGATTTTTTTTTTCTATAAAAATTATTTTCCTTGACCTAAATAAATATGTTTACATAGAGAACATTACAAATCTGCATAAAATCGTAAATCGATGTAATAAAATGCTTAAAACCATTTGATTGTGGATAGATAACAGATAATGCAATTTATTTTAAAAATTGAAACCAGAACAGAACGGTATATATTGAGCCATTTTCTGAAAAATTTAATTGCAATGCATAATATCGAAAATAAAATAAAATCATCAAATTATGGAAAACCATGAAATTTAAACGTAATAAAGTGGTTTTTTATGTGAACAATAATGCGATTATCATGAACCTTACAATATTATTTTAAAACTGTAAAAGAATTTTTATTAACTTTTTGTATAAAATTTTACGAAATAAAATGTGCTAAAAACACGACGCGCGTATTTTATAATTATATTTAAAAGTGATCAAAATTATTTACAAAAATTAAAACATGATGATGCATTTTACCAATTTTATTTTTATATATATATATATATATATATATATATATATATATATATATTAAATTATAATATTATAATTCGACGACAGGTGCATTCATTCATTTATTTCAATATGTATATACATATTTTTATAAATAATAAATTGATATATTAATTTGTTATGACTTTTCGTTTAACAATTTCAATTTATTTTAATTTTTTTCTCTAAATATACAAAATATTAAATGTATACATATTCTGATTATAAAATACACCTATTATGAGGGTGCAAACTCTTAAACTATATAGAGAATACTTCTTATTGTATAGAAAAATATACAAACGTTTTATAAAAAGTTTATTTTTTTTAAAGAATATATAAAATAATAAACACATCATTAAATGTCTATATTTATTTACTAATATAAAAAAATAATAATACCATAATAAAAAATTGATAATACTAAGATTTACATAAATTACAATTTTAATATTATGTTATACCTTGTAAAAAAAAATATTTTAATAATAATAATAATAATAAAAAACTTTAATATTTTGATATTTATTTATTATATACATATTGAAAAACCGTATATATAAATTTTTACAACGTACTTACACGAGTATTTATGTTTTAATTTATTCAATTATGAAAATATATAACAAACAGAATATGACATTTGTTGTTATCATTTAAGTGTATTTCGTATTATAATTTTTTTTTATATTTTGAATATTTTATAGCTCTCTATTTCAACATATATTAAATGGACAGCATATATATATATATATAGATAACGTATTCAAAAAATCGATGTGTATTAATTGAAAAAGTCAAATGATAGATTGGTATCTGTATACAAAATTATGTAATATTCATATATTATTTTTATTTTATATTCATATTAAATTCTCACAGGATTTCTTAATACTGCCGGATACAGAGTGGATTAAATTAAATTTGTTTTATAGTTTCAGTTATATTTTAATTCTTATTTTGGATTTATATTGAAGATCAATTCGCAGAATTTGTATTTTACAAACTGTTAACCAGGTATTTATTTCAAATGTTTGTAATAATTGCAAGCGATTCATATGGCAACTTTTTGAATATACATTCAGTATTGCCTCTATATTCCCTATAGTTAAGATATATATAGATATTTTTTTAAATTACATCCAATTTTCAATCGGGGAATTTCTGTATAATGCGTATGTATATATGTGATCATAGAAAGTCTATCAAATGAATATAAACTGTATACATATATACATAAATATAAATATTATAATCCAAATAAATGTCATACACTTATATTATAAGTGTCAAAAACCAATAAGGATTATAACTATATAGGTTTGAAATTTTTTTTCTTTCGATTGGTATATATTTAGATTTAAATTATCTATATGAAAATTTACGATTTTCAATTCAACCATATACAATACAAAGAATTTATACATTATTATGGCGTAAATATATTTATATAAATAAGAAATGATTCTATAAACATTTAAATGACTCTAATTTCAATATTATTTATTCATTTAAAATAGAATTATTTTCATAAAAGTATATTTACCTTTATTTATATCGGTTTACATACATACAATCATTCATCATATTTCTGACAGTGCAAAAATGTTCACACTTTATTATTTATTTATAAATTTATCATATGTTCATCCATACGAGTACTCGAGACTTTTATATTTTTATAAAAAGGTGAATTTATTTATATAATATTAATAAATGATATAAAATTATTATTTCTTATATATGTATACACAAATGCATATATATTCATCACGAATGAATAAGAAACGAACCGCTTACTTTACACTGCAATTTTAATTTTTCCTTTTATTATATATATACATATATTGTATACGTGTATTTTTATTTTTCAAGTAATTTAAATTAAAAGAAAAAAATTACATAAAAAAAAATTATACATACAATTACCTTATATAAATATTATCATATAATATTCATATTTCTATATATAGTCTTTTAGAGTATATAATGATTTTGGTATTTATAAAAAAAAAAAAAAGTAATGTGTGATGTGTAACTTGTTGAATTTTAACAAATAATATGCCGCAGATGTATATTATATTTATATATGCATATATGCGGAAAGAAAGAAATATTATATAAAATGTTTATGTAATAACAATAATAATAATATATGGAAAATTACCATTTAAAAAATTAACAAGTATTTTATAAAATATTTTTATATAATATTATTAATTTAATTTCTATATAAAAAAAAATTGTTTGTATACAAAAATTCTATTCTCAGATGATTAAAGTGCGAATAATATGTATATATGTGCATATATTATCTGATTATTATATATTTGAGTTGTTTTGTATTGTTTGATTGTTTGCATTTATTTTCTTTTTTTTTTTTCTATATGTTTATAACAATTTATAGAATTTTATTGTTAATTATATATAATATACGTATATATGTAGTGTTTGTGTATTCCATCAAAAAAATCTACCTATTTTTATATTTATTTACAAAAAAAAAATAGTTTAGCAATTGTAAAAATTACAATAATAAAACTATATAGAAAATATATGTTGTGTGCAATAAATGTTTAAAAATGCAATGAATTGTTATAGTCATTCATCATATATGTATATATATGGATACATAGAAATATATACATATATAGAAAATTAGTTTGCGTGTAAGGAAAATATTTCTAATATGTATAAATTATTTATTTTTTTTATTTATTATTGTATAACAGATCTCTTCGTCCATGAATATTAATATTTTCTATATATAGTATATAAATTATCGCATTTATAGCAATTTTTTGTTTTACATTCGTTCAACGAAAGTGATTCAATCGTCTAGATATATAAGGATATCTCATTATATTCGTTTAAATATATGACAGCGTTCTTTTGTGTGATTTTTCAAAATTTACGTCTTTGGTGAATTCACCAGAAAATTCAAAATCAGGTGAACGTGATTACGAAAAGTGCAGATTTCAAATTTATCTGTTGGGGTTTTTTGAAAGTGAATGAATATAGAATTTGATATGGGAATTTGAATAAAGTTTGTAATGCGAAAAAAAAATGTAAGAAAAAAAACTTATAATGAATTATATGGATATCTGTAAAGTATTCTAGGACATAATCTATCGTAAAGTATTTAAGATTCTATAATATAATATAATACAGAATCAAATGGATATAGTCATTTAGAAACAGTCATACAATCACAGAGGACACATAGGAGATTGAAAAATGCTGACAATATTTTTAAACATTGTATATATTTGTATATATTACATAACATTTATACATTTTTTTAATACTCTCAACGTTTCACAACTCTTGAATTCATATTTTTTTTTACTTTGCTATTTTTTCTATAAGAATTTATAACATATATCAACAATCTCAACTATACACCATATATTATTTATATATACAAAATAACAACATTCAAACCAAATATATAAATAAAATATTTTATGTATGAGGTATTATGTAAAAAAAAAAACAAATAAAAAATTACAAATATATTCTTAAATCCAGTTTTTTTTCTATATACATATATTTATATATATCTACATTTCAATATAATATGATTATTATAGTCAATTGATTTATTATCTTTAACATTAATATAAATAAATATATACAGTATATTATAGATGATATGATATACATATTGAATAAAATGATATACGCTTTTAAACGAGCACAGGTATATTCAATATTCGTATAGACTTACGTATCTCTAAATACGATTCATATATACATATATACAATGTATAAATAATTATTATTTTAGTTGTATGTTGTATTTATATATATGACAGCGGCGGATCTGAACCTCCAAGGGTACTTGTTCACTTTAAAAACTGATAAAGAACAAAAAAAAAAAAAAAAAAAACTAGAAATTTTAATTAGAAAAATGAAATGTTTGGAAAAATAATGAAGTACGCATAACAAGCATTTACGAAAGAATGAAAAAAGATCGCATATAATTTTATATGAAAGGTTCATTTCTATAAGTGAACATTATATAGTAAATAATATCTATTTTTTATTCATATATATGCCAATATGCCATATATAGATATGAGAAAAATAAAAAAAAAAAAAATATTTATATATTTTCTATGATTATATACACCGCAGCAGGCAGTATATGAGTATGCGAGATTTGAATGATAAAAAATACAGCATACAAACAACCATACAGCATATATAAGAAAAAAGAAACAAGCATTTGTATTATTGTTCACAATTTATAGTGAACGAAAATTAAAATAGTATTTGTATTATTTGTATATTCGTATACCTCGCATTTTCGGAAAATATAAATGTATTTGCCATATACAATTAAACAACTATGTATAACAACAATATTTTTTGGTTCATTTAAAATTGTGAACACTATGGGAGTGCGATTAAAAAAATGCACGAAAGAAAGAGTATATATAGATTAAAGGTGTATGTATTTTTTCGTTTTTGTTTTTCTTTTATGCGACGTTTCTTTATATATATGATATATATATACCATTGTGTTCATTATTTAAAATGAACCTAAAGAATATTATCTCTTATATTTTTTACTGATAAAAATAATCAGCGCTGCAAATTTTTTGGGACACTTAATATTATTTTATTCATCAAAAAAATTAAGAAAAATATTAAAAGCTGTATTTTCTTAATTATTTATCAATATTTTTAGCAGGTGGTTCACTGAACAGAGTGAACAAAACCCAGATACGCCTGTGATATATGACATAAATATGTTTAAATAAGTAAAAACAAAAATTACCTCAAATAATCCGCTTTACAATATATATTTCCATCTCTTGAATAACAAGATGTTTCACGATCAAATGGTTGCCTGCATACACAACATTGCAAACAACTTGCATGCCATCGTTTGTCTACAGCTGATAAATAAAAACGATCCTATATGTAATAAATAAATTTGGAAAGAATTAAATAAATTTGAAGAATTTGGAAAATTCTATTATAACATTTTATACATATTAATTTTTCTTAAGGTAAGGGGGGCAATTTCCGTTAATTTATCAGATTTTTGTTATCGTGAACATCATTTTAGATAAATGATATTGGAAAATGTTGTGATGGAAATAAATGGATACCGTTTTATATTGCATATCTTAAAATCGGTTTTATGATATGCATTTGAAAATCGATTCAATGTTTTTCATTTACTCTGTTTTAAAAAACATTGCATGGTGTCAATAAAAATTATAATGTGTTCAAAACATAAGATAAAAAAATCTATAAATAAATATTGTTTATATAAAAAAAAATATCATTAAATATATATTATAGCTGACAGATAACAGACAGATTTGAAGACATGTTAATATGCAAATTTATCTTATATATAAAATAAAATGTTACCTGTATAAGTCTACCACAGCCAGCACAATCATCTGGTACTGTTAATAGATCAGATGTTGACTCTGGACTATTTGGTGCTAATGGTTCGGACTTTAATTTAAAACACGTTGTACTATTATTATGAATATCTGTACAGTCTATACGACTACTAACAATATCTAAATAATTATTATTATTATTAATATTATTATTTATCGTATTATTATTATTATTATTATTATTATTGTTAACATTATTATTACTATTTATATTATTGTTATTATTATTACTATTTATATTATTATTATTATTATTATTGTTTATCGTATTACTTATATTATTTATGTTACTATTATTATTATTATTATTTACAACATTATTTATATTATTATTTAAGTTATTATTATGATTATTTATATTATTATTTAATCGAAGATGATGTCTGGATTCATGGTCATATATTGTACGTTCTGGTGGTTCATAACTATAAATAAATAAATAATAAATGAATAAAATATAATATCTTTTCATTTTACATTTTGGCACAAGAGAAAAAATGGCAATATAATAGATAAAAATGTTTATATAAATAAATAATTTACAATTTTTCATTTATATATATAATAAAATAAATTAAATTAAATAATACATCACTATACATTATGTATGTTAAAAAGGTGATGAAAAAAACTTAATTTAATATTTTATTAAAAAAATTACCTTCGAAACGGCTCATTAAAAATGGGACTTGTGCCAAATAATTTAATATTATGGTCACACTTATCTGGACATGATTCACATGACCGATGCAATGAATGATGATTATTCATTAATGTCAGACATTGTCCAATCAATGGTTCATTCGGTAACGATGGGCTACGTTCTCGTATTGGTCCATGTATTCTTGCGCTCTGCTGCTGTAAATATATAATTAAAAAGAGAAATGTTATTAATAATTATAGAAAAATTAAATAAAAATTTATTGTATGTTAATTACATACTAAATATTGAAACGAATTTTTCATCAATTATGATAAAATTTATATATATAGAATAATTTTGTACTTGCTAAATTTATCAATTTTTTTACATCATTGAGTCTTGAATAAATGATAAAAAAAAGTAAATATTAATCTATTAATGTTTTTCACTTATTTTTTTTTTTAAGTGAAATATTTTCGGAACTAAAAATCTTTATATAAATAAATAACCTCATAATATGTCTAATTTTTGACTAATGTTATATCTAATGTTTTTGAAACACTCTGTCATAAAGTGAATAAATATATTTTATACATTTGCTTGTATATAGAATATTCAGAAACATTTTTAATTTAATATCACATATAAATAAATCAAATATTTGTATAATATTAAATGTCTCTCACATTTGATTAAAGTCTAGCCAAAATTCAATTTAAAATTAAAATAAATATGTTTTCCTCGTCGTATCCACACACACCAAAGGAAAACATATGCATAATTTATATGCAAAATTATGTATTATTTAAAGGAATTTTAATTTAATTATATACACGAGTGAGTATCATTTAAAATTATAAAATTACATAGCGAAATTTTTAGTCTTTTTTAATATAACTTACATTTTCTATAAATATATCTAAAATATTTATAGATTCTTTGTTATATGCGGTAATATATATCTTATCCTCCTGTGTAGATATATATCACATATTTTTAGATCAAATATGTATAAGGTGAAATTAAAAAAAAATAAATATTCTTTTTTGATATATTTTTTTACATATTCGTATCATACATCTTTATTCCATTTTTAATAAAAATAAAGATTTTAATTTTTATGATATGGGTATATTTTTAGTTATAATATAAATTAAAATCTTTTATATTATAAATTTACGTACAGCAAATATATATAAGTATGTTAATGTTAATATTGAAATATTACCGATCTTAATGCAAATTACATGTATTCTATTATATATATATAACAATATATTTATTAAGTATATATGTACAAGTATTGAAAGAATATCCATTTATATATGAATATCTGTATCTATAGACAGTAAATATAAAGGGAAATATAAAAGGTGCCGGTAAATTTATTTTGCAAATCATTATTTAACGCACTATATATATAAATATAAATAAGTATAACAAATATTTATTTATTTATAAATGTACATACAGTACAAATAATATATGTATATTTTTAAAATGTATTTCTATCTATATATATTCTTATTACTTATATAAAATTAATTTACAATGTGACATTTAACATTTGTTTAACAAATACAATAGGTCTTTTTAAAAATACATATATATGTATATATAATCATTTTCATATCGGTGTATATATAGACATATTCCATTCGTATGCTATATATAGAATTAAGTGTATATATATTAAATTTATTTAAATTTATAAAACTATTTTCTTAATTCATTTCACATTAATAGACTAGAACCTCTAATACATAGCATATTATATAATATACTATATATTTGTTATATAATAAATGTTTTTCTATTCATATATAAATATATTATTACACATATATATATATTTTTATAATAATTAATTCTTTTAAAAATGTTTAAAAATTGTTCATGGATATATTAAACAAATTTTCTCTAAAATACACATATATATATATATAAATATATATATATATATCTAAATTTGATAACTTTTTAACAATATTTTTCTTTAAATTTTTAAATTCACCATGCATACCCAAAACAAATTCAAAACATTTATTTATCTTCCTTCCTCTTTAAATTACAATTAAGTTAAAACTTAAACAAAATATGAAATGGAAAAAAAAGAATCTCCCCCTTCTTTGTATATAATAAAATTTCTTATTTCCTCAATTGTATATATACCATATAAGATTTACAATAAAAATGTCCTTTAAGTTATAAAGTAAATATATCTCTGCACGTATATAAGAATATTATTCTATTTTTGCACCCTGACGACGGTGATTATATATATATATATATATATAGCATTATTTTTACTAATTTATTGTTAAATTTGTTATAAATTTTATATATATGGGAATAATTATAATAAGGTAAACATTTTTGGAATACCAAAAAAATGCGATATCTAACTCAAATGTTCCGAATATATACATACATTTTTATATCAATTTTTTTCTTCTTTTTTTGGGTAAATGTAATATATATTTATACTGTATACATAAAAGGAAAATTTTTTGAATATATGTTTTTGATCTATATTTAATAATTTTTTCTTTTCATTTCATTTTCTTTCTTTATAGAAAACCCATAATTATAATGATATGAATATTTGTTAAAAAAAAAAAAAATTAAATAAAATAAAAACAACGACGCGCAGATGTTTTTTTTTATTTCGATATATGTATATAACACATTTTTTATATATGTCATTTTTTTTTAAACGAATATAAGATGATTGTATATAAGATGATTGAAAAATATCATAAATATATTATGCATACAATTATTTTCTTGTACACATTTATATATGCTCATCAAATATATTTAAACTTCTATTAAACGTGCTAGTAGTTAACATTTTGAATTTGAAATTATTTTTACCAAAAAAATATGCACTCTTTATTCAAATTTAACTGGAGTGTTTGAAATAAACGTTTCAGTATATGTAATTTCGATCGTCATAAGATCGTCATAAGTTTGATCGGAATTTATCAAATATCGATAACTTAAATTGCTTGGCAATCAGATCAGAAAGGAAGCATTAAATGTCTAGATAAGAACATTTCTTCCACAAGTCATTCGATTAAATATATTTTTAAAATCTTTCGCATTACAAATTTCAGTTATGTGTCCCCTCGATTGATTTGAACCATACCAACTTTTTTCTACCAGTTAAACAATTTTTTATTCGCTTCATTTATTTTTAACTTGAACATCTTTTTTGTTAAATTTCTTCATATTTTTCTATGATATATTTTTTTTTACCTAAAAATATTTTTGGATGGTTTTTTATTTTTTAAGTTTCTATAATGTAATTAAAATTATTCGTAACCTATATATATCTTATAAAGCAATGTATATATTTATATATACAATTATATATAATATCGGTGGAAATAATGGAAATAATGTAGGAAAACATTTTTTTATTATAAATAAAATCATATGCAAAAGTTGTAATTAAAGCTGTATTGAAAATATTTATAATTACGTTTTTTTTTCGTTTTACTTCTTACCCATGTTTTTTTTAATTTATTTACTATATACATAAATAATGAAATTAATTTGATTATAGGTTTTTTGTTTAAATAATATTTATAAAAATACTATATGTATTCTTATTCAAAAAATGAAATTAAATTAATAAAAAAAATAAAAATAGTATAAAAATAAATTAAATAAATTATAAATAAAGAATTTTCAGTAATTTATTTATAATTTTTATTTAAATGCGTTTATATGAAATAGTATTATAGTAGTGTTATTTGTTTTGATTTGAAAGAAATCTGTGTTAATTGATTTATTGAGTTTGAATATAGTTTGTCAATTTATCACACTGCAAATTTAGATGAGAACGACAATAAAACAAATAAATCCATTGATAAATATAATTATTATCATTCAGCAAAACCTTTTTACAAACACGGGTTTATAAAAACGATAATAAAATTGTATATATTTAAATTTCGATGTAGGCGAAAATAATAGTAAAATTCTAATTTTTTTTTTAAATATTATATTTATATGTTAAATACATTAAAAGTATAATTTCCTGTTTAACAAACATAATAATATTAATTTACGTATTTAAAATTTTATTTTTCCACATATCCATAATTATATATATATATATAGAATTGATGCTCGATCCAATCTTATGACATAATTGTCTTGCAATAAAATTAAATATTAATGGTAAAAATGTCACCAATTTTGTATAAATTATCAATAATATTTAGAAAGAAATTCAAACAAATATATTGAAATTTTATTAATTAATACGATAAAAACTAATTTTTATATATATAAATATTTATAATATATAACAAAATCATCCCGCACAAATATTAAAATCTTTAAAACTAAAAACACATATACCAACAGGAAATATATATATATGTACTGTATAGACGAAACAAGAATATTTATTATATTCTATTGAAAATTTATTATAATTCATGCAGGTATTATACACTATAGTATTTATTAATTATATTAAAATTATTATTAATTTCTCAACGGGTATAATCTAAATATATATTTTCTTTAAGAAAAAAAAAATGTTATAATTTTAAATCGCATTTATTTTTTTTATATACAAATGAAATACTGTGGGATGTATATATTGATTTAATTTTTTTGTTTTATCTATATAATCTAATTATGTGCATATTGAATATCTACAATTTTGTTGTTTATTTATATCCATCCATAAAATATCCATTTTTATATCCAATTGAAAAGATATCAAAATAAAATTTTATTGTTCGATAAAGTGTTTTGTTTAATTGTTATTATTTATTTGTTTGTATAATATTAAATATGCTTATATGTATGTATATATTTTAACAACTAACAACAACAGAAAAACATGATTGTCACATCGATGAATTAATTTTTTTTTATTAATTCACTACCTACGCAATTTATTTAGATTATAAAATTTAATTCTATTATATTTTTTGTTTGTAATCAACATACACACAAATGATTGGTTTCTTGTTGTTGAAAAAAAAATTCTAACAGAAAGAAACGAACAAAATCAATCGATAAAGAAATGTATTTTATTGGAAATGTCTATAAATATTTTTTTAAGTTTATGTAGGAAATATTTATGTACCTAAATGATTGAATGAATGTAAAGAAATTATACCATATATTTTGTGTTAATTTTGGATCTTTTATGGGTTTTAGAAGATACGCTTTTAATATAAAAAACAATTAATATTGTTTTAAAATATTGAAATAAACTTTAATTCAATTAATAATATAATAATCTCACAGATTGAAATTGATTTTAACAAACAAAGAGATCCGTGAGGTCACACCAAAACAGATACTTTGAAAATTATTATTGCTTATGAAATTCTAAATCACATTTAAAAAATAAAATATGATGAAAAATTATAGTATTTCTAAACATGTCGGTGAAATTGTTATAATTCTTAACATCTTAATACAGAGTAAAAATTAACATTCATAAATATATTTAAATAAAATTTTGCTTTATTTAATAAATTATAGTACATGCAGTAAAATATGACAATTGAGGGAACTATATAATATATTTAATATCAAATGTTATATAGAATTAATTAATATTATTGTACAATACAGTAAAATGTCATAAATAAACATTAATTTATAATTAAACATTTATTAATTATTTCTAATTTTATAAATCTATTAATTAATTCGACTTTAACGATAAAATTATATACATACATATATGTAATATTTTCTTAAATAAAATGTAGATTTAAAAGTTTCTAAACTGAATCAAGCGATGTAAAATCCCTCTTCGTGATTGTTAATATTTTTCATTCAATTTATAGAGCAAAAGAAAAACTCGCGGCTGGTAAATCCGCGTTGAAAATTACTTCCTATAAATATATCGAAAAAATATTCATACATTCCATTTAATGGAAAATTTTATGTAATCTTTTATATGATGTTTACGAGAAAATGCACAATAATAAAATCGGATTCCGTAAACTTTTCAACCTTTTTTTTTTTGTTAATATACAAGAGATGCTCTGTGAAAATATTTTTTCTTATAAATATATAAATATATTTTTTGAATTTATAAAGAAGTCAATATAATGACACTTTTAATTAATTTACTATTAATTTTAGAATAATTTAGCGCCGTTTATATTCACATAATAAATACCTATATATAATAATATATAATAAATGTGTGTATATAATATATATTATTATTGTGTAACTAATTAAATTAAATATAAATATACGATAATACAATAAAAAACAAATGTTGTCGTTATTATATGTATTTATAATAATATATATAATTATATATAAACAAATGCGGGCAAAACCTATATGTGTTTATAATTTTCTTCTTTATACAGTATTTTATTTTTTCTTTATATATATTTGCACAATTCATTTCTGTTTTTTTTTGAAAAAAATTAATCTTTATCGGTTTTTTTAATGAACAAAAAGCAATATATTATATATATAGTTAATGTTATATATTAAAAGCTGAATCGGAATTATATTCAGTGGCCACAAATATGATATAGTAATAATGATATTATAGTATTTATAAATGGAAAAATGCATATGGAGATGAAGAAATTTAATTGTTTATCATTAAATATATATATATTTTATTTATCATATTGAAGTATATATATATATATATATATCTGTAAAGATATATATACTTAGTAATTTTAAAATATAATTATTTTGATGAAAACATAATCATTAAATGTTATATGTTAACCATCGCATTTAAAATGGCTTTTAAAAAATTTTATTACATACTATAACTATTATGTACATAAAATATACATTTGTTGTAATAAAAATCTTGTTTTAAATCATGACCATAAATGTGGATATAGGTATGTAATGTAACAATAATACTAATAATATACACCATGATTATATATCAAAACAATATAGAGTAATAAAAATTAAAGAGAACATTGTATTATTAGTTTATTTAATTTTTATTGTAAATGCAAATGATATCACGCGGGGAAATCTGCGATTGAAAAATATATATATATATATGATGGGGATCAAATCCATTTTAGGTATATTGCAGATTTCAATGGTTTCCCATATTCATATTGGATATATTATAGTTTTATTATTTTTAATGACAATTAAAACTCAAAATCATCGAAACTGCAATTGTTCAAAAAATAGTTTATTTTGAAAACAAAAATTTTCGAATAAGATATTCTCATTGAATGAATATTAAATTAAAACAATTTGTTGGAATTCAATTTTAACCATTTAGTATGTATATGTATTAAAACAACCGGAGTATTTCATAAGATTTTATGATATAAAAATAAATATTAAATGTTCATATATACATTACATTCATTACAGTATATAGTAGAAAAAACATAAACAAGTTTATTATGTTATATAAAATAAAATTTATTATTTTTTGAATCGCAATTAAATGCTATATATGTTTATATAATAAATAATATTCACATTGAATTATAACTCATAACATCACCTAAATAATATTTAATAAAACATCACCTTGAATATGAAAATTATACTATACATTTCAGCTCATTATATTCATATACAAACCATATTATACTTATTCCGACAAGATTCCGAAATTTTAATGGTATGGGAAATTGATTATATGTCACGAGAGATAAAAATGAAACCAATATTTTGTTTATTATATGGAATATAATCAAGTTTTATGAAATATTATCCTAATAAACACTTATTTAACTTATTTAACCCATATTGTAAAATTGTCTATCTGAAAACTTTCATTTAATAATCAATTTGATATTCACTTTTAAAAACGGGCGTCGGAATACGATATTTTTTTTTCTACATAAAAATGTATATTTTATTACATTCATTACAGTTTAATTTTGCTAATATACTCATAATAATAATAATAAAAATTATTAGGAGAAATATGTAATTTATTAAATTATTATTTAACTTATTATAACTATACAATAAAAATTAGTTTTTATATACGAAAATGGCAACATTTTGTAATAGCAATGAACACGTAACAAGCTACATATATATGTAAATAAAAATGTTAATTTTATTTTAGTTATAAAAAATAATAAATTGCATAAAAATGTGTATATACATTAATTTGCTCGTTTAACACATTCCATTTGAAATAATATTAGATTTTATTACTAATATTATTATTATTATTATTACCATATTATTATAATTCTATATTATTTAAGTATATATAATAAAATATAACGAACTAATGAAATATACCATCGTTTTGAATGAATGTCAAGGAATTCAAGTACATAACTAAACAAAAAAAAACTTTAACATTTGCATATATGTACCTGAACTCGAATGTGTTGACACATGACAATTTTAAAGAAAAAAAAACATTTTAATTATATTTTAATATATAATATAGGAATTACGTTAAATAAAATAATAATAATTTTTTAACATGTTACGTATACATCATAACATCGCATCTTGTATATATATACTTTATACAATTACAGGTAAATATTTAATGTATATACATTTTATATATTTTTTTGTATACATTATTATTTTAGTTTATTTCCTTGATGGGCGTATAAAATATATATACATATATTAATATATCAGTGAAAAAAATTGCACTAAAAAATGTAATGAATATACAAACAGTGTGTAAAAAATCTTAAAACTGGTATATTATGCGATGATATTTTATTGTATATATACCTGGCACCCGTTTAACCTTTATAATTAAATATACATGGTAGTTAAAAATGTATTTAAATTTTTGTTTCATTTGTATAGCATTTGAAATGGAAATAAATATAATAATTGGTATCTCGTATAACGTAAATTAATATTATATATATACTATTTCATTCATTATATGTTTATATATGATAGTGTAGTGAAACTATATAAGAGATTGGCATAGTTTTCTTTTAGGTAAAAAAAAAACAAATTTCACTTTCATTAAAATTAATGTATATGCGATTATATGCTCACAAAAGTTATGTATCATGGAATCATTTATTATGCAAATTAAAAATTTCGAACGAGAGGTTAATTATAACTGTGTCACTAAAGCATATTCACCTATAAGCACGTAATCAAAATATATATCACATTTTGTTATAAGTAGTTTTGCAACAATATAATAGTATATATGATAAAAAAATGTATTTGATTTTAAATATAAATTCATGAATTTTTCAAAAGTTTTCAAAATCTAACATTAAAGGACATTGTAATTAGATATAAATCAAATTAGGTCCCCATTATAATTGTTCCTTTTTGTATATATAATTCAACTTAATTCTTGAAATTCGTTTAATAAATCATTTTTTTTGTATATGTTTATTAGAAATTAAATTAAAAAGAAAAATACAATAATGATACAATCGTTTGATGCTGCATTTTCCATAAGCATATATGCAATTTCTTGTTTGGATAACCATATATATATATATATATTAAATATAAACAAACAAAAATTTAAGTACACAAAGCATAAACAATAAATTAAAATACCTAATAAATCTTTCAAATATATAAATAAAATAAGCAAACAAAAAAATGTGCATATTATATATAATAAATACCCAGAAAAAGATAGTGCACCGTGATATATTTTATCAATTTTTTGCAATATTTAAGAAGACGCCGTTGATTTATTATAAGTAATTCTTATACTGTACATTGAATTACGCGTGTGCTTTCTATATATATGTATACATATTTCTTATTATAAATATTTCTTATATATACTTATAAATGCACAGTATAACTTGTAATTTATCTTTTATATATATCATAGTTTTTCTTCTGTATATACATATATATGTTGTTTATACAATATGCAATTTTATACATCATTTCTATAGAGATCTAATATAAAAAAAAACACATAGTTTTATAATAAATTTGATACAAATTTTGTAGGTTGTGCCCTATGAACTACATATATACAAAATACTTAACATATATAAATATGTACGCTATATAATTTAGATAATTCCTTCTAATATAGATTGATACATTCATATACATTTTCATTCATTTATCTAATATACGAAAAATATACAACCGCAATATTATTTATTTAATTTGTTTTTCCTTAACGATTATTGCAAAGAAAATCACAGATGTTTTTCATTGGTATATATATACATTTATAAAATGTGCAATTTTTGACGCCAACAAATGTCTTTATAACTGTATGAAACACATAAAATAAAAGCAAAAAGAAAAAAATTTGCAAAATTTTATGAATAATATATCCATAATATACATGTAAATAACATAAAATAAATATTACGAGAATATTTTTAAGAAAATAAAATTTATGTGAATTGATTTTTTGATTAATTAATGTGCTCTTTGCCATCGTTTATATACACTATATTTGCGTATGTACTATACAATCATTTGGTTTTTTTGTTTGTTTTATATTATATATTTAAATTTACATTATAAATAATGTACATTTATTTGGTGAATAATTGTCACATCTATGTACGTGTAATATGTATATATAATCACAATATATATGTATATTATAATGTATATATAAAATCAAAGAATATACAATATATAATAAATCTTTTACTGTACATATATGTACTCGTACACTTTTAGGATACTTTTAAAATAAATATATGCAAATAAAAGCGAAACGATTATATACATAAAGATGATAAAAAACATTAAAATTGCGTGCAATTAAATAATCGATCACTTCTTTTTTTTTTGTTTTTTTTTTATTTTTTAATTAATTATGTATTAAATGTGTGCGAAGAATAAATTGCTATATAAATATATCTGTGTACAATTTTTTATGGGTTAAAAATGTCTATAAACATTTATTCTTATAATATAGTGGAGAATATTGTGCGTTAAAGATCTTTAACTTTATATGTGCGATGTTCATCGCAAATTAATTCAATTTGTGTTTATTTATATATATAGATATGTATATAAATGTTATAATTTATATCTATCTATATATATAATATATATAATTTTCCTGTAAATATATTACATTTATACATACCTTAGTCCTTATGTAATATATGTGCATATATATTTTTTAAAGTATGTATATTCTTATACATTTTTTTATTATACATATATAACTTCAAAAATTTATGTAATCTTTAAAAATAATCTATATTATAAGCTTAATAATTTAAAAAATTATTCTATATCCGATTTTATTTTCAATGATAAAATGTTATAATCAATGTTCATATAAATACATAGACATTAAAAATCTTCTTTTTATCTTGTAAATCCAGTCGTTATATCCTTTTGAGATCAAAATATTATAATAAAATTCTCATAAAAACATTTACATAAGAATTGTGATGTGTATTTAAGAGTTACCTGGGGCCTATTGCACCAACCACTTTGTAGCTTTGTAAAATTTGCACTTTACTTAACACTTTCTGTTATCAATACCACAAATCACCTTTAGATTGTTATCTATAACTAAATATATATAAATGATTCTAAAGAGCTTGAGTTCCAAAACTGAATATATGCTTCCTTATATAACTTTAGAGATTATCGATAAAATTATATAATATGAAATTTATACAAACAAAAATCATTATACATATTTTCTATATATACGGTAGTCCTTTTTATTATTATTAAATTTTTTTATTATAATTTATTTATTGATGCCCTTTATAAATTTACGTATATGGTTATATGCGTATTTAGAAGAATAAAAAAAAACAAATAATATAAAATAATTTGTCATTTAAAAACATAATATATGGATTCATTTATTATTTATATAATTACTAATATTTTTGTTATTTCTATATATGAACATAATCAACAAATCATGCATTCATTTGTTCATCTGCATATATATAAAACGATAAGGCATTAACTAAATCACGCATACAAAAAAAAAAATAAAAAATAAATATTATAATAATAAATATAAAATTATCTATATATTTTTATTTTTTCTTTTTTTTTTTATGAAGTATAACCTTTTGAAGTGACCGTAAAGTTCATCGCATGCATATATATATATGTATATATATAAATCAAGAACACAACAAAAAATTATATATTTTTACAAATAAAACACGAGAATAGATAATGTATTAAAAATAGATAATAATTTTTTTCGAATATGTATGCAAAATATATAATGCAAACTTGAATATGCAAAATATTATTCACTTTTTATAATAAATAATTTCTTTTCATTTATGCGATCCAAAGAAGAACTTTCTCAAATTCTATATTTATATAGACGAATAATCTATCAAATTTTATGTGAAAGCACAATCATTTTAATTTATTAATACATGTTTTTTTTTTTTAATATTTATGAGATATGAGTCATATTAAGAATTCTTACCTTTGTTCTTAAAGTATAAATGTAATTTATATAATTTATTTATATGATAATTAACTGATTTTATTTTTATTTTTTTGTAAAAATACTTCAACCCACTATATTTCGTTTCAAATACATATATATATAAATATATGTTAAATAAATGTATATAAATTATTTTATTTTATAATAATTTATTACAATAAAAAAGTGGTTCACATTTTTTTATGTGTTTATATATGATTGTGTATATATTCCCAATAATAAATTATTTTTAATATACAAATAGATCATCGTTTATGGGACACAATTTATTTAAATATATATAAATATATTACTATAAATAATTTATATATATAGGCATTTATTTTATAAACAAATATTATATACATTCAAAAGTACGAGTAAATAAATAAATAAAATTGTTATAAATAATTCTTTTTTATAAATGGATTTATACCTATAGAAATAATTCTTTTCTTTATATACGTTTTTTTGTTGTCTTTATTTTGTGCAAAGTGTTGTTTTACATCAATAAAATTGACCTAATGAGTAAATAAAATTGAATTATTACATTTAAATTTTAAAATAAATGTTTCTTCTTATATCTGCATGCATATATAGATTTAATGTTGTGTATTCAAAATATATGTTTCAAAAAAACATATTCACAACACGTCGTATCCATACTCAAAACTATAAATTGTAAAGTGTATGCATACTGCTTATTTATATATAGATATGAAATAAAATGAGGTGCCAACATTAATGTCAATATGGAAAATTTAAATTTATGAATTATATTATTTAAATACATTAAGTTATAATTAAATTTCAGTTTTGTTTTAAATTTTTACTTAACGTAAAGGAAATGCTTTATATTATATTAGAGAAAACTATATTTTTTATGTAAAATAATTATTGGTTTTATGTGAATATGAGCAAAAGTAAAAGATATCAAAATTTCTTTAAATGATCATATCCATTAAGATTTAATTTCAATTAACCTGTAAATTACTACAAGACGGTAAGTTTTCAGCAGACATTTATAAAACAAAATTTATTAATATATAGTCGACAATTAATTTCCATATTCATATCGGAAAAAAATCCTATATACTAAATAAAATGGTAATATACCTTATATGCTTTACTTTTTATCATAAAATCTAATTTACATTTTTTTTTAAATCAAACAAATTATACAATAAAATATATAAAAAATTTTATCACAGGGCCCGTCAAAATGGACGCGCGAAATTAAATGTGCATAAAAAAGATAACATTTATATGATATACATACTCATATATGACTATATATATTGATTATAAAGAAATTTTGACCACGATTGCTTTTACAGACGTCAACAAGATTTATTTATTTAGTGATAACGTTTTAAAGTTCTTAAATTGTTGTTATAAACTATGATTATTGTAGAAATATTCCCACAAATCCTGGTCAACCGCAACATTGATATAATTTTCCCAATTAGTAAACAATCGACTATAGTTATGGTAAATACTCTTTATTTATTCTACAGTAAATTTTAACCTTTATGCACAATTCGTTTTAAACTTGATTCATAAATGCCTATATAACTCTGTTTTGATCGATGTGTAATTGAACTAACAGCAACAGCATTGTTTTGAGTTCGTACAAAACCTCCTCATTAATCATCAAGTTTAACCTATACATACGTTTGCTGTGGAATAACCTATACACATTTTTAAGAATATATAATATAGAATAACAAACGTTCAATTCAGTATCTTATCTAAATAAATACCAATTTGTATATATAAGCATAATACGTTTAACTATATATAAAGTATATATTTCATTATATAATTCATAACTATATTTTTAATTTTATGGTTTCCTCTATGATATGCGGTTAATTTTCTGCTCAAACTGTGCGATTATGAACGAAAATTAGCATATTATAAATATATAATATAAATAATATTATGAATATTATATAATATTAATTTAATTTTATAATTTGTAAAGAAAAAACACTTTTAATTTTTTTGTTTCTTTTTTTACATATCTGCAAAAGAAGTTTATATATAAAACAAATTAAAATAATATTAAATGGCAAAAACAAAAAAAAATCATTAATATCATATAAAGCAAACACGTTCTTTATATAATGATTAATTGAAATGTAATTTTAGATATAAATTATAAAAAAAAAAAGTTGAAGAATTTATTAAAATTCTTGTTTGATCAGTTTTGAAATATATATATAGATTTTATTCAAATTTCAACAATTTTGTTATATAAAAGTATATGTATTTGATTATATCGAAAGTTTTTGCAATTTATATATGACGACATTATGAGTATAGCCAAAATTAAGATTATTATTTGCGTGTGCTCTTTTGAAATTAACATATGTTATTTGAATTAATTTTATTTTTTACCATACATTACCATATCAATTGAATGTGCGACAATAATTCCAATTCTTTCGTATATGTTACACATATTTTTTTTTTTTTTTGATATCATGTTTATCGTCACATAATCGATTCCAATTATGTGGAAATTTTGCCAAATACTCCCCATTAGGTTAATATACTTTTTTTTAATCATAATATTGTATATTGGTTTTGATATTCTGTGCATTTATGCATGGTAAAATGATTATTGAATTAAAATGTGCGGTTAATTATTAACCAAAATATTATAAAAAGTATCTGTCAAAACATTTAACAAGATAATTTATTTAATCATCACAAAAAAAACTTCTTCTTCTTTTAATATTTGAATATAATAAAATTTTTTGTTTTTTTTTTAAAGAAAATAAAAAGGAAAAACTGCGTGACAAAAGATTACTTAAAAATGTAAATTTTATATGAATTTTTAAAAATATATACCAAATAAAAAATGTATATATTTATTTCAATTGAAATATATAATATATAAGTTTAAATGCTTCTGTGTTTTATTATTTGAATATGTATATAAAAAAGAATGATGTTATCCACAATATGTGCAATTATGCGCTATTTAATTTGCATTTATAATTAAAAAATATTATTATATGTTTTTTTCTTTTTGGTTTTTTTTTGAACAAAAAACACTTTCAGTCGGACAGCGAGTTAACGCTTAAATTACTTTGTTTATATATATGCTAAATAACATTTATTTAGCAAAAACTATATAAATATGCAAAAAAAAATGCATTTGTAACTGAGCAGAACCGTAACATTATAATTCATATATATATATATATATATACCGCATATATACATTGTATAATTTTTTGTGCATATCTGCATATGATTGCTCATATATTATACAGAATGTTATAAATAATGTAATCGCGTATATATACGCATTTATACATATATTTATATAAATGAATGAATGATAAACACAGATAAGTATATTATATTTAAACAAAAAAGTATCGTATGATGTGAAGAAGAAAAAAAAACAGGTGCTTAAATTTGTATATATAATTGATTAAAACTTATTTTTTGTACATATATTTCATATTTTAATTGAAATGTATGTGTATATATTAATTTCTTATATACATTCTATATATCATTTATTTTGATATTACGTAGATTATATTGTGACTTCCCAAAGTGAAATACAATTTATATATAATTATTTGGTTATATTTATAAAAAGCACTTTATATTTTAGATTATATTAAAATATTCATTTGAAGTATATTTATTATTATTACTATTAATACCGCAAATTTTATTAAAAATAAAATATGTAAATATTTTTTTTTTTCATGTAACTTGAAATATATATCTATTTTTTTGTGGTTCTGTTATATAATTTTGATATTTTCAAAATTTTGTTTTGCAACATTTGTTAAATTATTACTAAATTATACATTATTATAACTTTTATTTGCACAGTCCTCCGTATTTATGTAAAAAAAGGTTTCTCGGTATCTTGAAAAATGTACAGACATATATAAATTATGCATTTAAATATCCTCTTTTTTTACGTTTTTCTATAATGATCTGATAAAACTGGAAAATTCGGAAAAATTGAAAATTTAAATAAATAAATTATTATAGATAGAGCATAGAGGAGTGTGATTATACATACATTTAGTTTCATTTTTTTATTTTCCAATTTTCAATATATTTAAAATATCCTAAATTCACACTTTTTTAAATGAAATTGTTCAAAATTTGAATATTTTCTTAAAAATCCCGAAAGACATATACAAAGTAAAAAAAATCCTATAGATAATCAATTCATAATAATATTATATATATAAAAGAGTATTGATGATTCAGATATTATTATAAATATACAATTATTTTAAAAGGAAAATTAGAATACAATTGAATAATTTTCCAATTTAATAAAATTAAAATATTCAATACATTTCAAAATTTTATAAAGATATATTAGTATAAACTATGTGCATAACCAATATGTCCTATATATATATATATATATTAATTTCTTTAATTCCTATTAGAATTTATATATATATAACTTTAATAAAGAGATAGATTGTATATTCTTTTAATATTATGTGAAAAACAATTCAATAATTTAATTGCCTTTCCATTTAAATTTAGCTTAATATATGTAATTATGTATATTGAATATATTTATATGAAATCATATCAACTTATTTTTAATGGCACAAAAAAAAATTATAATTAATTTGACATCTTCACCTCACAAAACACTCAAATACATACATTTGTTTTTGCCATGTGATTCTATTAAAAAAAAATTATAATATAGCAACAGAAATCATCAAAATTTGCAATAAGTGACAAATAAATTTGAAAAAAAATATAATAAAGTGACGTCTATATACAATTTCTAAATATAACATTTTAGATCTATAAATGTGTTTATATGTTTTTAAAACATTATATTCTTATTATTATTATATAAAATAAATTTCAGTCAAAAAAATGTATAAAATCTGTATAGAGGATACGTAAATTTAAAGCGTTTTTTTATTCTATTTTACATATGTTCATATAATAATATATTATTTATTAAATAATTATCAGTTGTAGACAATTTTTCTTTTTGCATATTATTATTATTATATGATTTTTTTTATATATGTAAAAAAAGAATATATAAAAAAAAATATCGCAGTTAAACAAGATAATAAATTGAACAAAAATTTTATATTTATTTATTGTTTTTTTATTTTTATTTTATATAATTATTTGTCATAATGTCATTTCTTATCTGCATTAAATATTATTTTACACATTTTATGAGAGCGGTTTAATACAATTTTATAATTTAGCATCAATCAGTGGAATTATCATTTATTTAATATATTTATTTATAATTTATATATAGACAAATTCATTGCAATTTTTTTTTTTATAAATTACAGATACGCAGAATATAATATCAATGCAAAAGGTTAAAAGTTTCAAAGGTTTGTCTTTACAATGGGACATCATCTGTAAATAAATATGAGTTAATTCCATTACGTTTTTGTGAAAATAATTTTCAGGGAATCAAATGTTCTTACAAGTAATAAGAAAATAATATTTTATGGGAATTTGGTAATTTCTTAATATTGAAGTAAAATTCTTAATATTTGTATTAGACCCCATTTTTCAATACTATATAAATATATGTATTATTATATCGATTTACGCAGATGATCATCTTTTACCGAAGATTCATTTCGTCTTTATACTGTACACGCGGTGGTATTTTAAGAATATTATAAAAATAAACAACGAAAAATTCTTCAAATTGAAAATTCAGAATTATTAAATACACATTTCCATTTATTTTATATTTTAAATAATGTTATTCATATAATTCTATATTCATTCTTTTATTGTATGGTATATATAATAACATCAAAGTTTCATAACTTTTTATTTGTTATTATTTAAATTTCTATTGCAACATTTTATTTTATTCATTTTGTATTTTTTTTCTTTAGACTTTTTTTTTACGGTGCTCGCATACTCATGAATATTTACTATACTTATATATTGTATAATATTAAAATGAAATAAAGAATATAAATATTTAGTTAGTTATATAACATGAAAAAAATTCCAAAATACCATTTCAGCATTTTTAAAATTCAAAAACACAATAGTTGTTATATTGCGTTGTTTTATGTATATGGCTTCCTAAAATTTCTTTGAGAAAATCATCCAATACCTAGTTTTACTTTATTTGTAAATAAAGAGTAACACAAAAAGGTGAAAAATAAATAAAAAAATATAGAAGCAAGAAAAATGGTGGTATGATGAGATTTTATATAAAAAAACGTGAATAACTATAACAATAACTATATGCATATGAAAGAAATATAAAACTATATATACATACATATATATAGGTAGGGATCAACAAAATACAAAGTAATTTGCATTTATACCGTAATGTATACGTATGGGGTCTGTCTAATTGAATTGAAAGCCAAAAACAAATAGAATTATCTTAAAAACAGAATTCCAGAATTATTTTATTGCACGGAATATTATTATCAAAAATAGGTAAAAAATTATATGTTTAGAAGTAAATTAGAATTCATATTATAACTTTATTTTTTTCATGTAACAGCTCACAGGACATTGACATAGTTTCTATATATACCAATCAAATCAGTCTTAATGACTCAATAGAATTATTTTGCCTATCTATATGATATACTACGCTACGGTATAGCTGATTTCAAATACATACTTTTTTTTAATACATTTTTGAAGACAATACAATTTTCTCAATAAGCTCTACGGTCAATAATTGTCTATACACGTTTTAATAAATGTTTATAAGCGCTATATGTGAATACAGACAGACACATGACAGATGTCCTATAAAAATTTTAAAAATATTCTCGTCTTTATCTATAAAAGGATCGTTGTTATCAACAAAAACCATAATAGAATTGTACACGTATATATAGAGAACTATATTATAGAATACATTAGTTGTTTATATTTTAACAGAATATATATTGATATGTATATATATAGAAACGTTTCTCATTTAACGAAATATGCCACCAAAAAACAAATAAAATTATCTAAATATATAAATTTTATTTTACATTTAAACATATACCAAGAGGCAAAATAAAATGTTATCCTTCGTTATCCATGTTATTGTTTTAAGTGGCAAATGCATAATTTTTTTATTTGTTAATGGATACAGCAATGATTATTTAAAAAATTGTAAAATAATACATATATTATCTGTGGTTATAAAAAATAAATAGATATATGTATATATACTTATAGATTGTATAAATATAAATGTTTAAATTAAGTTTATATATATATTGTATATGTATATATAAAGAGGTTTTTTAGTTTCTATTACCACACCAAAAACATTCATTTTAGTATATGATATTTTGGTGTGTTTCTTTCTACTTTTTCAATGGTCAATGTGTAATTTTTAATTGATGTAATAAATTTCAATATAAAACTACTGAATTGTTTGTTTTATTTTTTGAATAATTTTTGGATAAATGTTACGCTTAAAAGCATATCATTTATATAAATGGTATATATATATGAATATATGAAGAAATTATATAAAGAAGCATAATTTAGTGATGCTGTGTTTGATATAAATTATGCGTATACAAATAATGTTTTATGATTCGATATGTGCTCGCATTTAGAGACAAAATGGTATAAAGGGAGACACCCACGCAAAAAGTATATGTAATGGATATTTATGGATATATGAATATTAAGATTTTTTAATATATATATGTACATATGTATATATATAAGTGATTAAATGATGTTGTTCTTATTGGTATGGCCATCCATATGCATAGTATAGTTGACTGATATAGTTTCTGAACGCATCGTTTTGTAAAATTTCAAATATACACTTTACATATCAACGCCAATTAAAAACAACATTGATTATTGGATCATCAATTATTATAATATTTTTTCTGATCTATACATATAATTTATATATTTTTTTTTTTTACACATCATCATTTTGATTATCAAGTTGAGATAAATAATTTCTATCTATATGTATGCTTAATATTTGTTTTGTGTTATATAGCTATGCATACACCATACACTATACATATTGATATATATATATATATATATATATATACAGATTATAATTATATTAATAATTAACAACAATTTTTATATTTATCGTCATCGTGCGTTGTTTGTTTTGTAATGAAAATTAAAAAAAAATTAATTATTAACCATGGTATAAAATTGTGCACGCACAAAAATTAATTTTTTTTTTCATTGTCTTCTATAGTATACCTACAATAAGCACCTAGTAACATTAGTTTTATTTTATTTAAGTTAAAAAAAAAGTGTTAATTTGTAAGAATCGATTTGATCACTATATAAATATATTTGCGAAGTGAATGGATAACCATGCCATCGAATTGTATGTGATAATGTGATAAATATTTGAATGACTATATTGCGTGTTTTAATTAAGCGTTTATAATGTGATCGCATATCGAGAAAAAAATTAATCTATCTAATTTTTAGTAATTATACATATCGCTGTTTGTTTTTATTTTCCTGTTTGAATTTATATATTTTGTGGTATATTTGGAAAATATATTTGTTATAATTACTATTTATAGACAAAAAGAAGTTAATAAAAATTAATATATATATAATGCTAAAGTATATATTGGTTTCTTTTATTATTATTAAATTCTAATCCATTTATAATAAATTATTTTAAAATTATATATATGCTTATAAATTATTATACTTGATAATAAACAATTTTAAATTAATTGAATATACACGCAAATCCTAATTTACGGTATTTGAAAATTTTGTTTTATATATATATATATATAGATAATTGGAATATCATAAATTTAACAAAATATAATAATCATAAGAAGCACTTGCACCCAAATATAAAATCAAATAAAAGAAATCCGCTTCTTTGTACAAACCGACAGTCATACGAGATGTTCATTTACAAGCATATACAGAATAAAAATATAAGATTTTTACAACATAACTTAATCTACCGTTTATTGGTTACAATGTTTGCATTTCATAGAAATTACTCTTAGTCTATAGTCATGTTATAAATATATTTATAAAAATTCCTATATAAAAAAAAAAACATCCTATATAAAAAAAACATTATAACAAAATTGATTTATGGTATGGTCATTTATAAGGTACATATGGTCCTTCTCAAAGGAAAAATAAATACATAAAACCATGCGTACCAAACAAATTATATACAAAAGAAAATTTTTTAATAAAGCAATAAATAAATTAAGGGCATATCCACATTTCAATTTCGTGTTAACTGTTTTTGGCAGTACATAGATTCTTTTTAAATTTATGTTATTGAATTTTTATTTTTACTATCATAATATTCCTATATTATTATTGTTATTGAACCTACTAATATAATATATTCATATTTAATCCAAAAGCGACTTACAAATATGTTCGTTTAAATCTTGTTATAAATTTAAAGTATAATATATTTTAATATTTTTAAAGGAATCACAATTGACCAGGATATATTTTACTTTTAACAATAAAGAAAAGAAACGAGATATATAAATAAAAGTATAATTACCCAATGCATCACAGGGCGCTCCACTGTACAGACGCCCATGTGCGTCTGTGAAACCAAATTATCAACACTCGCCAACGGGGCTCTATTAAATGAACCCCCTAAATGATTTAGAGGGTTATACGCCACTTGAATAATTTTTTAATCAAATGTAATTACAAAAAATTAATAACTATTTTAAACAATTTCTTATTCTGATTTTGGTTTTCTTTTTTATAAAATTTATTTTTGTAAAATTTACAATTTATAATTTGATCAAAAAAAAAACTATTTACACCGCATTAACAATAAATTAAAAAAAAATATATTATAGCCGGTATATTCTTTTGGATCTATTTTTGATAATAGCACCACCGACAGCGAAATAAGTTATATAAAAAACACAACCGACGAAAAACTTTTATGTACGTTTATTATACATAAAACGATCACTTACGATTTCTCAAAAACAAAGACCAAAAAAATAATAAGAAGAAAAATTAACTTTCACCCCCTTCAAAATTTCTCTTTTTTCTTTGTTTTTTTTTTATTTATTTAATCTGATATAAAAATGTCCTTTTTATATTAATATATATATATTTAGTAAATATAAATTGATTCGTGTCCTATAATTTATTATTTAATTTAAAGCTATATCGTTTTAATATATTTTGTGTAATTTTGCCGCATTGTTTTTTTTTTATTTCTTTCTGCTTTATATTATATGCATTTACAAATATATATTTATATTATATATCATGAACATAAATTTGAGTGGATTAAAACGTTTGAAATTGTTAAAGAGTCTTTTTATTTAAAAAAAAAAAATTAAAAAAGATCGTCAAACAAGATATATTAATTTATATTTATTATTATTTGTTTTTTGTTTTTTTTTGTAGAATCACCGTCTGTTATTTCGTCCGTTTTTGTTTTTTTTTCTTATTTTTTTTTCTATTTTTAGAAAAGGTTCAATGAATTATTATTATTATTATTATTATATATATTTTTGATTAAGATTTTTAAGATAACAACATTATGTATTATTATATATTAAATAGATTTCGCACTTCTGTTATTTTTTTTTAATAAAAATATTCTTATATTATTTAAAATCGATAAAATTTTAATGAGTCAACATTTTTGTTCCATTTTATTAATTTAACATCATTCACATATAGATATACTATTATAAAAACTATATATTAATTTATATATTTTATAAATAATTATTATAACTTTTAGGAATAAAATAACTGAATTTTATTAAAGCAAAACAAACAAAATTTCCAACACAAAATATGAATAAAACACTATATACATTATTTTGTTTTCAAATTATTAGAAATAATTTTATGTATATTTATAAAATTTTAATAAATATTTAATAAATATTTAAATATGAACGCAAAGTACCGCAAATAATATATATACGATGCCGATAGCAACGAGATTTTTATGAAGATTTAAAAAATAAAAAAATTTATGATGTTAATAAAAAAAAAAAAAATTTTAGATTAATATTTAATAAAATCAAAAAATTGTATTAAAAAAAAATCGCGTGTGCTTTCAATCATATATCAAAATAGAAAACTTAAGAAAAACTTAAAGGAAAATGCAACCGATATCAGCGTACGCGTGCGCAACACATATCACATTAAATTTCCATCACACACTAAAAAATTGTTCTTTAAAAAAAAGTCTTTTACTGTAAATACATTTTATTTTTAATTCAACAATACACATAACACAGCATCACAGTACTATACTATGTATATATTCATTTGGTGTATAAGAGAAGATTTAGCAGTACAAATATCATATATAATATAATATACATATACTATAATACACAATCAGTTAAGTTTTATTTTCAATCAACAAATATGAATGAAAATGATGATGAAAATCTCGTTGCTATGGTTAAATGGGGGATTGTCGGTTTTTTGTATTTTTATTTTTTTGTTCAATAGGTTGTATGGGAAATTGGGCGGATTTATACTATATTTATATACGGATTTTCTTTCATATATTCATACCAAAGCAAGTTTATATATAATAACCGTGCGGTGTACTATTCATACGTATAATATAAATACAACCTATTCATTTATGTTGTTTAAGCTTTGAATAACAAGCAGCTTTACAACATTTAGATGAGAAACAAGAAAGGTAAATTTAGGTTGATGGACTAATGGTATATACAATTTATATTAAAATATATATATATATATAGGGATATGAAAATGCATGACAAAAAGGTATTCAATTATATGAATGCGAGTTTGTGTTAAATTTCATGGAATGAGATCGTTATATATTTTCATAAATATAATTTTATTAATGCAACAAATATATATATATATATATATATATTTTTTCCTACCGAAAGAGAAAATGTTTATGCTTTCAATATATTTAGTTGGGGTAACAATTTTAGAATGAAATGGATATAATTTGAATGGTTATATATCAATATATGGGTATCAAAAACTTAATTTTATATATGAATGTGTATATGGATGGATCAGATGAGGAATGAAAAAATTCATACAAATTTAAGATCATCAACAAAATGGAATAGAAACTTGTTTGACTCCTTTTTAACGAGAAGAATAATCAACTTTAAACTATATTGTTGATTCAAATGTATGTATTGCATGAATATATAAATGAATGAATGGATTTGTATGAGTAATTATTTATATATGGATTATTTTTAATATGTATAATGTTAGGGTAAAAAGGTAAAACAAAATTGGATTAATTCATTTATCATATCTGTGATATGTGCATGTATTTATCGATTATAAATATATATATACATAACAAATTTGATTTAAATTTTTTTTTAATGAAAATACAATTTTCATTCATCAAACTTTATTAATAATATACACCTTTATATATAAAATTATAAATGTATATATATACATATATATATATATATTAGAATTGTAGCTATAGATATGCATTTAAAGTGTATATATTGTGAGAATTGGTTTTGAAAATTGATACGGCTACTCTATAATAACGCACCTTTACCTGTATGTGTTAATAATACACAGATTTATATATGATCTTTAATTATTAATGACACCGTATGTATATTTCAATACGTATTTTATTTTTCTTATTCGTAGTTTATATATATATAAATATGTGGAAATAATAAATTAATGAAAAACGAATCTCAATATATGGTATACACATATTTATAAAAGCTACTGATGATTAAATTAATTCTTGCTCTTTTTGGATATTCCACACTACATTATTATTTTATTTATATAATAATCTAACCCACACCTTATATTTACCTATATTATTTATATTTATATACATATATAATAATGAAAACAAAATTACTTTTGAGTTTTTGTTATCTGTATCTTTCGTTTTTAAATATCTTGTTTGAATTTGTATACATTTATGGTCAGTCAGTAGTGTTTAGTGTGTTTTGTTCAGATTAACTTTTTTTTTCAACTTCAATTTCATTTGAAAAAAGACAGGTGCATGCATTATTTTTTAATTTATATATTTATATTGGTTTGAATCGAAAGTGTTATAATCTTGCAGTATAAACATTCGATATACAATATAATAACAATTTAATGGAATTTATTAAACAAATCAAAACTTTATCCAATGGTTGGGTATTTATAATGTATATTGTGGACATGGAGTAAAAATGTACATTGATTCCCGAAGACAATATATAAACAAAAATCGAAGATAATAATAATTTCCGTATATTAAGTCCTGTCGATTGCTATCGTATATAAATGTTCTGGGTTGCCTCCATTTATCCTGGGTCTAGAAAAATTAAATTATTTCATATTTTTTTATTTCCACCACTTCCACCCATTCCACCCATAAGCCAATCCAAGAGATTATTAGAGATATTTCGTTCAATTTCTAATTAATTCACTTGCAATTTTTGATATAGAGGTTTGATGAAAAATGCTATCCAATCGAAAAACATATCAACGTGGTGCTGCGGTGATTACGGGAATTTTAAGTTAAATATGTTTTAAGATTGCACATCATTCTATATGTGTAAATTAAACTTTTTGGAATAGTTACAATACAAGTATTATATAATATTATAAAATATGATAAAAAAAGAAAGAAAACAAATCAACGATAAAACAAATTATAAATTATATTTTCAAAATTAATGATTATATGAATATAGTATCTATATATATATATGGTATAGTCGCAATAAACAAATTATCGATTACCTCCAACAAAAAAAAACAATATAAAATTCCAATTTCAACTTATTATATAAAGAAAAAAATGTATTTAACTATCATATATATATATATATATATACTATATATGGGATTATGAAATGATACATGATTAAGTGATCAATTACGATGATTTCTATACCAATTATCCATCCATCTATATATATATATATATATATATTCAAATACCATAATAAAAGAAACCTCAATGTATTTTAAATGAAAATTTTTATTAAATAAATTCACTTCACTTATTATTATTTTGTAAAGGTTAACCTTTTTATTTTATTTTATTCTTTTTTTTTTGCTTATTGTTTTTCATATAATTTATAATTAATTTAATAATAAGACAAACATAAAAATACAAAAAAATTAATTTCAACAAACATAGAATTTTGTTTAAATATTATAATTAAAGTTGATTTTGTTGTTTTTAATTTTATATTTGATTTTAATCCCGTAAAACAATGTGAAAATTATTAAAATAAAATCCAAAACTATTTATTATATAAATCATATATTATTATATATGCGTATATAAATTATTAAAAATTTGTTTGTTATAATTAAATTTTTTTTTTTTCATCAAATTTTCGTATATATTTAAAATGTATATTCTATATTTTTTAGATTATATATTAGTATACGCATATATGATTATATCAAATAAATATAAGTACATTACACAGAAGATATTAAAAAAAAACGTCATCTATTATTATAAAAATACAAAATAAAAAAATATTCTTTAAATATATATAAAGGAACTTAAATAACGCGGAATATACTATTGCTGTGTATCGCTATATATGATGCGAGGATACGATGATGAAGAACAAAAAGTGCTGAAGTCATACCTCGCATATACTTATATATAAACTTTCAAAAACCTATAATTTCTTTTTTTTTAAATTATTTTGAATGGACAATGAGAATATGTGAATTATCTGTCTATCATAACTATATATTTATATATTGACTCCTGTATCTAAAAATTGACGACGCCAATATTCCTCATATACAATGAACAATATAAAAAAAATGATATTCTTATATGATAACATAAATTTTGTAAAAAATATATAATAATAATAAAAAATACATAATAATAAAAATTATTAAAATAAAAAAATAAACGTGAAGAAGTTTTAATTTCATATAAATATAAAAAAAAAATACAGATGCAAAATTATATTTAATTCTATCATGAAAACTTTATGTTCGTTTTATTTTTAACCTTTATAATCTAAATCATTTTCTAAGAAATTTGTTTTCTTTTTTTATGTGTAAGGTTTGCAGTTTGAATTGATATATATGTATTTTATAAAAATTATGTCAATATACTTTAATAATATATAATTTTCTTTAATATACTGTATTTTTATATTTACGACTATATATTCAACGATTTCGTGTGTGCAAATTTTTTTAAAATAAATAATATTGATTTGGTTCTTTTTTCAGGATATTATATAATTGCATATTATTTGCAGTATATTCGTGTGTGTATTTATTGCGATTTTATTGTGAGAAATTTTGTTTTACCGTATATATACGGTTATATTATAAACATGCCATAATAATTTTAACTTTAATATATTATATATAAAATCAAATGAATGGCATTCAAAAATAGATATAAACATAATTTGGAATTGTATATCAATTTATATAATTTGTTTTTGCCATCGATTTTCGAAAATATATATCTCATAGTTTTTCTCACATGAATCTTACCTCCCCTACTGGTGATAATAATAATTTCCTTACTTCAGGAAAAGTATGTGTCTTTGAATGCATGAAAGCATTTTACACGACAATTATTATATTTAAAAAATACGATTAACCCCAAAAAATGCATTTATTAATCATTTTCGATAAATAGACATATATTAATAAATTAAATGATATAAAATACACTTATACTTAAAATGTTAACCACGAATTTAAATATACAAAAAAAAATTTTAAACAACAAATTTATAAAATTTCATATACAAATGATACAATATTTTACGGATCCCATAAAATGAATGATTTATATATAAACTAAAATTGTTTAAAAAAATGATATATATCATGGAGAATTGCAAAATGTAATATAAGCTAATATTTTATCATTGTTACGTGTGCATATACGGTATATATATATAATATAAGCAAATGCATGTTTAATTACAAAAATCCTCATTAAACAGCATAAAAATTAAGGTGCTGCTGCTTGAACATTAATATATTTTTAAATTTTTCATCAATTTCTTGCGTATATGAAAGGCAAAACATTTTAATTTTTCTTTTAAAACTTCTTCTACTGTTTTTTTCTTTTCCTCTTCTTCTTCGAATAACAAAATTGTATGTAAGCATTTAAAATTTAAAAGAAAAATTCTACTTATTATATATATAAAAAAAATCAAATTATAATCAATAAACATTTTAATTTTATATATAAAATAAAAAGTCTTATTTTATTATATTACATATTTTTATTAAATTTTTTTGATAAAAATTTCCAAGTAAAGTATACATTTTATTATAGTAATATATAAATTTCAGCAAAAATTTTTTAAAATTTTGGCGATCTTGAATTTCAATATAAAAATAAAAAATAATAAAATTAATTAAATTATTATATAAAACATTGTAATTTTAATATTAATATTTTTGTTATTTATTAATAAAAATATATTTTAATATTTTAATATTTTTATGGGGATACGACAACCATAAGAAATGTTTATCATTTTGTGACAGATCGCATATATAGAAGATATGATCTTTTAACCTTTTTTATTATATGGATGCATTTATTATAAATAATATTTTATTTTGTTTTCCACATAATGTATTTGTTTAATTGTTTCAAGTAAAAAATCCATTTGAAATATGATATTCCGAAAAAATAAAACAAGGTGAATAATATAAAAACAACAATTTAGAAATTATTAAAATGTGCCCGTCCTTTGTTTGCATATATATTATACTATATATATTTACTTGTACCAAAATATTTTATTTTAATTTATTAACTGACATATATGTATATATAAATAAATTAATATCTATATACATAAAAATATTAAATTATTATTGTTTTAAAAAATATTTTAAACACCTCAGCGCGATTACTTTATATATTTTTTTTTTTTTTTTTTTTTTTTTTTATTAGTTTTATTTCTTTTTTTAATTTCAAAATATTTACATTCTTAATATCTAAACTTAAATAATACAATATATTTCAATATATATACACTACACACACAAAAAACAAAAAACACAAGAAAACAAAACCGTTCTAAACGGCCTGGTCTATTGACCGTTGCCGTCGAGTCCAGTTCCTAAGCCCTACCCATTGAATTCCCTTATCCATTCTCTTCTATACCTTTCTAATTCCATTATAAACCTCCCTACCAGTTTCCACTCAGTCCTCTTTCCATTTCTCAAAACCTTTCTTCCCGATAAAACCTCCTTAACCTCCTCCTTCGTCAACTCCGTCACCCCCAACCATTTCATCCTCACCTCCCTCAGCATCGGGCATACACCCATAAAATGCCACACACTCTCCCACTCTTTCCTACTACATAAAGTGCATATCCACCTTTCCTCCGGCCCCCAACCTCTCGCATTCAGTCCTATACTGTCTCCCCTCGCCCTTAATATCGCCCTCATTTCCCCTTGCAGCAAATTTCCCTCCAAATAATCCTGCCTATCCATTCCCCATTCCAACTCCGAATATATCCTATCACTTCGCCCCTTTTTTCCCTCTTTTAAAATCTCCATCCAACATTGCTCCTCCACTCCTTTTACCAAAACCTCCGCCCTTGCTTTCCAATACCCCACTTCCTTTGAATCCCAATTCCATTCCATATTCAGTTCAACCGCTTTCTTCTTCCATACCTCTATCCATCCCACTTTTCTTTTCACCATTTCCCACAATATCCTACTCGTTAACCTCTCCTCCCTTCCCAACATACCAATAACATATCTCACGTGTAACCCAAAATAAAAAACCCAAAGTGGTCTCCTACCCATCTCAATATATACCACACAATCCCGAGTTCCCCTATTCAACCCCAATATCCTCTTCAATATATTCCTCTGCATTCTCTCCACAGTCTCGTATTCATTTACCCCCCACACCTGACATCCATAGCCCACCATCGCCCTAAAAACTCCATCTACCAATCGCAATTTGGCCTCCACCCGTACATCTTGTCTCGTCATTACCCCACTCCAAATTTGTGCCAGACCCGCCTTAGCCTCCAAAACCTTCCTTTCCACATGCACCCTCCATGCACCAGCCGTCGTCAGCCAAACCCCAAGGTACTTATATTCGTTCACCACCTCCACTGCTTCTCCATTAAAACTCCAATGTTCGTCCCTCCTCAACCTACCCCCATTTCTAAACACCATCATCTTCGATTTCCTTAAATTCACTTCTAACTTCCACTCCTTACAATAATCTTCTAACCTTCGCATCATACCCTGCATACCCCACACGCTATCCGACAAACACACAATGTCATCCGCATACATCAACACCCTCACATTCTCACCAACTATCCATACACCTCCACCTATCCATTCATCCAAATCATTTAGAAACAGGGAAAACAGCGTCGGGCTCAAAACACACCCTTGTTTGACTCCCTTATCACTGCCAAAAAATGCCGAACACCCATTTTTTCCCCATATACACGCCGTATTACCCCTATACAGCCTCCTCACCATGTTCATCATCTTCGACGACACTCCCCACCTATATAATTTACCCCACATCAAATCTCTATCTACATTGTCGAAAGCCGCCTTTAAATCCACAAAAAACCCATATATCCTTACCCCCTTTATCCTCAACTTCACATCCAACAACCCCCTTAAACTGCATACATTATCTACCGCCGAGTACCCTCTTCTAAAACCCACTTGACATTCTTTCATTATTCGCCCATCATCCATCCATTCCACCATCCTCTCGTTCAATAACCCCGCCACCACTTTTCCTATAGCATTTTGACAGGCAATACCCCTATAATTTTCAACCAGCCGGCCATCTCCACCCTTAAATAATGGAAAAATAACCATTTTTCCAAATCTATCCGGCATCTCCTCCTTTCCATTCCATATCTCGTTTACCGCCTCCCTTATCCACTTCCTCGCGCTGCTACCCAGATTTTTAAAGAACTCCCCTGGTATTCCATCTTCACCCACCGCCTTATTTGGTCTTAATTTATTCAGCATCCAATCCACTTCCCCCTTATCAAAATCCCTGTCCAATCTCTCGTCCACCCTTGTTTCCTCCCAATACATTGCCCTCTCACCCTCCAGTCCCGTGTTCAAATGCCTACTAAAATACTCCACCCATTCCTCATTATCAATCCAACTACCTCTCGCCTCCGTCTGCCTTTTAAATTTCATTACTGCCTTCAAGAAATCGCTTGAACTCCCACATTCGTTCACCTTCTTCACTTTATATATATATTCACTTTATATATATATATGCAGAACCGCCGCCAGTACATTCAAGATATTGGTGCGAACGTATCAGCCGCGTCGTTGTATAGGGTTGCGCTGAAAATTATTAAAGGTATTGAAACGAAAAAACCTACCAGAACAATATTTAAAAAGACGGCAATTTTTAGTGATTTTCAATAAAATACAAGATACAAATGACTTCACAAATGGATTAACGCTCGTCTTTAAAAATGCTTTAGGACCATTATTTATACCTATACGAATCAAGTTTTAGGGCGCTATATTTTATTATTTTAGCCAAACGGACCAGTGTACGCATATAAAGATGAAATTATAAATAAAAAAACGCATTTATTTTTACAAAGTCAATACATATCAGAAGGTTTATATTTTTTTAGTTTTTAAAAATAAAAACTAAAATAAAAATGTCAATGGTCAATTATATTGATAATATCAAATTTGATCAGACTATAAATTATAAATATATCAATAAATATTGGTTGAACTGAAGCAGAATTCATAGTATTATTTTTTTATATTTTAACTTTTACATTTTCGATATATACAATATAAAATTTAATATACATATACGAATATAATCTTCGTGAGAATTGTTGATTTTTATCAATGTTGCTCCTTTTATTTTATTATATATCCCTTTTTAACAGTTGATTGAAAATGTGAATATATCTTAAAGTGTGTCTGTTAGTCAATATACATATATAAATGCGATCCCATTTACGATACCAGATATATATATGTACAATATTTTTTTACCTTTATCAATATATATGCATGGAATCATGGATGTATATATACTTATCTATATATATCTAAAATATACCTTTATATATTTATATTCTATATAATAATGTTATAATACATTGATATATTGTGTTAAAAGATGACTTGCAAAACATGATGATGGCGCCATTCATATATTCTATAATATATAATAAATATTGTAAAAATCAATAATAACACATTCATTGAATTTGTTTTCTTTTTTTTTTATTTGTAAATATCAATATTATAAAATTGATATAGAATAAAATATAGTAAAAAAAAATAGATTCACTTATATATTATAGGAAATTAAAATTTCTCAATGCTTACATATTCATATACAAATATACCAATACGGGATGTCATTGAGTTCATATATATATTCGAATTATTATAGTCCAATTTTCTGTTCACTGATTAGAAATGAAACTTAAACGAATTCCATTATATTATTGGATTGTATTATTGGAATATATCTTGGACAATTTGCCGTCAATTTCAATAAATACCGCTAACAGCCAAGATATATACGCATGATGGTATACTTCCACAAGTAAATGTGTAGTTAACAACCCAAAATAATATCTGAGGAAAATGTTTAAAAACTCTTGTAATGAAAACTATATATAATATATAAGACACTCTGCATAAGATTAACTTTATGACAGTAAGGTCTTGTTTTAAGAGTTCATTTTTTTTATATATATATAATGTTATTTTTTTTATGACATTTTGCGAAATGAAATAGATATGTGCATTATTACTATATATAAACGCACAGAGAATTATTAAATAAATAATTTAAAAAAAAAATCAACATTATTGTTAATAATAAATGATCGATTATACATATTAAAGTAGGTATATTATATATATTGATTTAATTATACCTGAATAACTCTTATTGACAACAAAATAATATTCATATCTATATATATTCAATAAATGTATTATTATAACATATTAGTTCGGTATGTATATAAAAAAAAATTATGATAGAATTTACTTTCATGTGTAGATATAGATATTCTTATGTAAAACATATTGTTTATATACAGGAATATTTTTTTCTTTTTACTTTTTCCATATCAGAAACATTTCAAATCAAACATGAAGTAATTGATTATTGATATATTTTCTGAATTCCATATCATGTTTGACTTCTTTATATATTATTATATGTATATTATATAGAAAAGGAATATCAGATCGATAACAGAAAAAAAATGTGATGTATAATTTCGTATATATATATATATATATAATTCCGATAATATTATAAATAATTTTTCCTAAACATTTGAGTATATATTTCTTATTAAAATACATTTAGCATTTATTCATATGGATTTGTATAGTTGGAATAAAAGGAAATTACAGTAGAATATAATTTGATAGATTTCAGAAAAATGTTATGAACAGAGTTACACATTATATATGAATCGATGAAAACACAAAAGATAGAATTTTATATATAGAAAAAAGGGTTATATCATAAATTATTATTTTAAAATCAAACTTATGTTAACTTTTTTTAGGTACATATAAGGAAGGAACTGTGTGAAAATAGTCTAAATCATAAAATTATGTAGATTGTATATATATAGTAAAATTTAAAAAAATTAAGGTTCAAAATTAAAATATTTACAAATTCTTTATTCAGTTTTCTATCCCGCATATATGTAAATATTTCTTGGACCATAACACGTATATATAATATTTATAATATATATCATTTAAAAATATTTACAAAATTCTTTTCTTTCGAATTGGGATTTATTATAAAATCACACGATATATTCTTTCGATATTCATATAACGATATATCTATATAATATATATTGTATTTATTTGCCTATATAGTATAAATTCCCACACACGGTAGCAATTTTTTTTTCTATAGAACTTTTCTGAAATTAATACAAACAAAACAAGCTACTTAATATATGCTGCTATAATACAATAACACAAGTTATTATTATGTATATACCTTAATTATAATAATTTTTGGTAAAATTATATTTCTATATCTTCAAATAAACTTTTATAGATTATTATGTATTTATATTTTTGTCTAAAAATTCGATACTTCTTATTAATAAATACAATACAATACATATATATGAGGAGCTATATGAAGAGGTATAAATATCTAAAATGGGTAGCGTAGTACAGGAAGTTTTAGTAATAAAAATAAACGAAAAAATTAAATTATTTTCTTGTTTTAAAAATAAATACAAATATACGCATATATATTGTATATTAAACATCATAATATTTTTGATGCCGTATAATATATTAACTGAATTGAAAATACAATAAATTTGAATTCGATTACATCTTTAAAAAATCACCGTATTTACTATATATACAACAAAATTTTATAATGATATTTCACATTAAATAATTTAAGTTATTTTCATTCATTCACAAAATATCTTTATATATTTATGTATATCTTCTATAGAGATCTGTATTTAAATTTAATTTTTTATATAGAGATATACGCATATATGTGAAGAGATATAATATAAAAGATAATCAATAAAATATGCATACATTTATTTTTGAATGTTAAATTATGTAATATATAAAAAATATATTTATATATACACATATGTATTAAAATATTATACTTTATAAGTTTATTAAAATTTAAAATATCGTATCTAAATACATGTGATTATAATAAACAAATATATAACATTTATAGTATATATATCTGAATTGGATATTTTTACCATAGTATCTATAGAGTAAAGACATAAATGAATGAAAAGATTTGAATATACGATATGATAGACATCATTTTAATATATAATAATAAATGAATTCTATCGAGATTAATTTTTAGTTATTCATAATAAGTAAAACAGATACCTTTTAAATAGATTAATCATGCATTAATTTAACATAACTAATATGTAAAAATTTTGCAGATTAACAAATGAAAAAACAATTATTCTATAATATCATATTTACCATAAAATATTCAGATGTCTTAAAAAATATATTAAATACTAATTTTTATTCGAATATTTATATGTTTTCAATAAAAAAATGTATAACATATCAATTGATTATTGATATATATATATGTTGCGTGTGTCTGTTTGAAATTATACGTAAAATTTTGTTTACATTTTTGATAATTTATTTTTATATTCGATTTCTCGTAAAATAAAAATTAAATATCTATACATTACTTTTTACATTTTATTTTGTATAAATATTTAATCCCCGAATATATGTCGTCGACATTATATTATTATACCGCAATATCGATATATTCAAATACATTAAAATATAAGAAAATAAAAAACAGATTGACTTTATATTACATATATATAGAAAATATAGACATTTAACCAAATTATTTAGTGTCATATTATAGCTATACATAATTATTTATATGTTATATATTTTCACTATATAAAACATACGATGAGACAAACTGGATAAAGTCGGAATACGTTTTTTGAACTTTGAATAACTTTTTATTTTTTACTTCTTTATTATATATCGTCAATTTTGTAGTTATCGCACATTAATCGTTGTATACCTTTTTTGTTTTTTAGTTTTCATATATCTTTATTTTAAATAGAAAATTTATTCACATATCTTTATATAAAAGGTCTAAAGAAATTTAAATTATAAGGTAGTTATCCCATATGATTAAAATGTCAGTTATTAATACTATCTTTTTTTGTGCTCTATATGGAGTACTCCACACCAAAATCGTCAATTTTCTGTTTTTTTCATCGTGTTCTACAACAGTGTTGTATGTTTCTTATGTTTTTTTCTACAACAAAACAAATCGGGGTGTGTTGAGTATACAATATTCTATTTTTTCGACACCATGAATACTTGATGGTGTCGTTGATTTTTTTTTGTTTGGGTATGTGTGTGTGAGGATAATAAATTAATTTTTTTTCGTTCTTCTTTCATATTTTGCTTATTATTATTTTATGTCGTTCGCGTTCGTTTCGTTTCGCGTATGTATCTGTTCCTATTGTATAATATTCTCATGCGGTATTTTGATATGTATTGATATTAAATTAAAATTTATACACCAAATTTGTTTTTTCATAAGCAAACTACAACAGAACACATCATAAAATATCGTACACCTTTTTATATATTTTTATTATGGAGTACTCCATATAGAGCACAAAAAAAGATAGTATAATTTTGTGATATGGTTATTTGGTATATGTTTCGATTATCTTTCAGAAAAAAAACATAGTTTTGACCAATATCAAAAAATTCCATGAACCATTTGGCCATAACTCATCACGTTTGGTTCATCGTCGAACTTGAACTCATTTAACCGAAATTTTTTTATGATCTCCACTGTGCGATTCATACCGTGGATAATGTAAAGAGTAATCCTTATTTATTACAGAAAATCGAAATGCTAACCTTTTCATTTAAATTACTTATGCTGAACTGGTAGATGTACCTTATTTTTCGAAAAAAAATCATAATAAATTTGTTTTTATTTAAGACCGTAATAATTCTTAAATGAAATGTATTTTAGTTTTTAATATATTGTATATTTTGTTTTAGCGGTTTTTATTATGTAAAATTTGTATAATAATAATAGATTTGGTAAATGTGTTGAATACCTTTCCATTAAATTTTATACATTCTTTTTATTTGACTGAAATTGTACATCAACTGATCGTATACATATATATATAAAAGAAGAATGTACGGCTGTTATTAAAGGTCACTTTATTCATATATATATATTGTAAAAGTAGGTACAGATGTAAATATTTGGAGAAATTATAGAAATTATCGTGTATTTGAATTTATAAAATTTTGTTCTTCGGGGGTTTCTTTTTTTTATTTATTTTACTGGAATCAATAAATATTAAAATAAATATATTATAATATTATATATATAAGATGTTAAATTTACATTTTATGATATTTCAGTTTTTTTTTAGGTAAAACTAAAAGTATATTTACGATATGTATTAAAAATTAACAGCAAACAACATAAAATATAGAATTTTACGAACTTTGTTATTTTTTTTTTAAAGTTTTGATGCATCGCTTTAAAAAACAAAACATAAACTGATATATTCACAAATAAATTAATATAAAACAAACCATAAATTAAATCAGAATAAAATAAATGGTAATAGGTAATGGGAATAAATGTTGATTGTATTTGGGTAAATTTTATTTCATTATTATTGTGGAGGGTGAAATACTGTTAAAATTATTTTATAAATATGTATTATATTTATACGATTATTAATATAATAAATTAATCATTTTATTAAATAATGAAATATAAAATATTTGTTAAACGAATTACTATGAATAATTATATAAATTTTTTGGTGAATTATTTATTTTCGATTGTTTACATTACCAAATTAAATGTCAATATTATTTATATGTAATTTATTTGATACTGAAAAAAAATTAGAATATACAAAGTAGAGGTAAATAATCTGCAAATTATATTATGTTATGCAAAGCGGATAATGTGGTATAGTACAAATGTTATAATTTTCTCAAAAAAAAAAATTAAACAACATTTAAATTTCCTACTCCATAATTGATGAAAATAATTTTCAATATTAAATAAATAAAAAACTATAACCAATAATATATTAAATAAAAATCTATTTTATTTTTTTTAATAATTTTTATTTAATTGATCCTCCTATTCATTGTATTATTGTACATATATATAATATTTAATAAAACAATTTTCATATAAAAGTATTTATTTATTATTTATTGTATTAGCATTTCAGCTAATTTTATGCTGAATGATTTATTCATGTGCTTTTTTGCGTATAATGTTATATAGTTTATATAGTGATATGCAAAATAATCATGTGTATATATATAGTAATTATATCATTATTTCATTATTACTTTTTTTTATATATAAATATAATTATAATATGTGTATAATTCGTATATATACCGACACTGAATGATTCAATGCCTCACGATATATATCAGCACAAAACGCAAAAGGATATGAATAACTTACATATGCACCAATATTTTTAAGAATATAAAAATATAGTAGAATACATTATGTATATAGGTATATTAAAATACCTATCAAAAATTGTATCACCTTGTATAATTAAATTAACAAATATAAACAACAATGTTGCAGAAACATTTTTTTAAATTATATAATGAAAAATTAAATTTCAATTTTATTTTTATATATTTTTTATTTACCCTTCTTTGTAAATAAAAAAAATTTCATATGTATATATTTTATTCGTATATGAAAATATAAAAGAAAGAAAAAAAAAATTAAATTATTTACACCTACCAAGTAATTTTATGACTTTTTCTATATAGATATATATATTATAAAATATTCCATTACATTGTGTTATTATTTATATGTAAAATGTATCTTATATGTATATCTACGTACATATAAAAGGAGGTATGAATTACAAAAATATATACATCACTATTTTTGTTTTATATAATAAATTTCAAAATTTATATGAACAATATTTTTCTTGCAAATAACTTAATTAGTTTTTTCATTAGTTTTGTATAATTATTATTTTTATTAGTATTTTATTATATTATTATGATTATTTGTTATATTATTAAAGGTAATAAAAAATTTTTTGTAATTGCTTAAATATTTACATATTTTTTCTTTTTTATTACAATTAAATTTTAACATTGCATTCATTGTATTCGCGATATATCTATAAAACAATTCTATTCGTATATCATATATATATCTACATGTAAAGTATCTTATCTCACAATTAAAGATATAATCGATTCGGTTATATATATAGTATATATAAATGAAAAATTATAATAATTTCCAACACACGAAAGAAAATAATAAAAATATATTTGATATAGATATTTTATTTTCTCAAAATATGATAGAATTTTCATTATATTATTTCTCGTTTTAATGTCAATTGCAATAAATTTCTGTATTTTCATTAAATGGGACATTTAATTGTTAAAAAAATTTTTGTTTGTACTTTGCATAAGTTAATATTTCTGAATCCAGATTATTATCACTTTATGAAATATTACTAAAATATCCTTGTAAATTAAAAAAAAATTATCATTGAATTTATATTATATATATGTTAGCGGGAAATTCCAACGCGCCCTTTTGACATGATTATATTTTATTTGGTTAAATCTATATATATTTAATGAATTTTGATTTCAAATTTTTCATTTATTCTATACATGATATATATAGATAAGATCTCATATTATGATATTTCTATAAATATAAAATTTATAAACATTCCTATATTTATAAAAAAAATGATATAATTCAACCATATGTTTATTTATATAAATTCGTGTTGTTTTTAATATTGCACGAATAGGCAGAAGCATCTACATTTAAATATATGAAAAAAAAAAATAATAAATTTTTGTCAAGAGTCATTTTAATAATTCTATAATTAGATTTTAAAATCGTTTATCACATTTTTGATCTCGGAATGATGTATATGAAATGATTTATTTATATTTATTTTACTATTATTATTATTATTATGATAAATAATAAAGTGATGACAATATGTTTTAATATTTTGATTTTATATAATTTTAAATGTATATAGATATATATAATTCTGTTAACGCATAACATATATATATATATATATAAAATTATAATTAACATAAATTCTTATCGGGATGAGGACGATGATAATATAATAATATTTTGTAGATTGAACATATAATATGAATATGAACGCATATTGTACATATACTTTTTCTTACAAAAAAAATATAATACAATTTTTTATGTTTAATGTTGCTTTACACTCTTAGTTTATTTTATACAGCATATGTTGCATATGCATTTGACAAATGGAATTCACTAATTAGATTTTGGCATTGGCCCAGAGAAATTGCAGTCAAGTGCGTTACGCTTACTTAAATGCAAATATATGTATGTAATAATACAAATGAAGAATTTACATTTATTTGCATTACAGTCTCGAATACATTAACAAAATACTTTGAAACAAATAAAATTAATTTGATTATTATAGAAAATTACCTAAAATATTATTATATACATATATGTTTATGGTCGATTTTTGTCTATATATATAAATTATTTAATAAAAAGTTAAATCATTTGAAATTATATAAATAAATCATCTCTCTCTATATATATATATATATGTATAAATTTTAAATATATTATTTTTAATATGAAATAATTTATCAAAATTTATATGTTATGTGGTGCGAATAAAATTATAATTTATTTAAAATGTCTACCTGTTTTTATTTTTATTTTTATTGTTTAATTTAATTAGAAAACAACCTTGAATTAATTGAATTGAAATACGTATCTATATATATATGAATTAAGTGTAAAATTCACATAATGAAATAATTCAATAATATTTTCAATTGTATACAAAACCGCAATTTAGATTTGATTTACGTACATATGTATAGGTATTATATATATTTCAAACACTTTATTACTTATAATATGAATTCAATATTTATATAAATAGTATTTATATGCCAAAACCAATCATTAAATCATTCACTTGATGCGGCTTTTGTAAAATTTCACAAAATATAAAAAAAATTGGTATAAAATTTGAACAAATATATAATGAAAAAGAAAAAAAATGATGACCAATGCAACCTAAAATTATATTTTTTATATACGTATATATATATAAATATTCAATAAATTTAAATATATATTATAGCAGTAGCAATAATATAAAATCATGATTTTTATATGAATGAATCCAAATAATAATATTATAAAATACAAAAAAAAATAAAAAATGAATATGTTACCGTTGCATTTTTTATAAATACGTTTTCATTTTTATTATATTTCAACATGTTCATTATATTCAATAATAATAAAAAAAAACAAATTAAATAACCATCCATATAACAAAAAAATTGTGTATATATGAAATTAAACCAGCACAAAAATATTTTTTTATTTTTTTTTTAATCTACCTATATTTGAATGAACAGTGAATTTTTTTTATGCACCTCTCTATACCTATATAGATTAATTTTGTTTTTTATTTATTTATTTTTGATGAGATTTTATTTTTGCGGATTTTTTTTTTTCTTCTTGAAATGTATGTATATAATTAAATGGTTATTTCACCAAAAATATAATATTAATAATTTAATAATAATAATAATAAATATCCTTTTCATTCTTTTTTTTTCATGTGTTTTCTTATCTTTTTTTTATATATATATATTAATATATTATTGTGCCATTTAAATATATAATTATAGATATTAATTTAATGTTGTATACCAGTACCAGAACAATATATACGATATTAAAAAAAAAAGGTGCATTGCATGATCTTGCATATAATTTATATATATATATATATATAATTTGTGTATAAAAGTTTTCGAATATATTGAAAATGAAAAATATCTTTTCAATGCAGAAAATAAGTTGCAGTAAAATAATAAAATCAAGAATCAATATATAAAATTGAATTTAGTTTACATTTACACGTACTTTAATTTAATTTATATATTTAATTTCATACAATTTATGGATTCAAATATCTTTTTAATGTTTCCGAATTGTTCTGATATTATAATTATAGAAATATATATATTCCAATGGAATAGGAATAAAGTTTAACAATAGTTTTTGGGATTTTATTCGTAAATATATAAATCATGTATTAAATATTCATCATGAATAGAAATTCATCTAATATGGATATAGTTCCAAGAAATAAAATACAGATGCGTCATGCAATAACAAAAGGGCTTATATTACAATAAATCCGATAATATATTAATGAACATCTTAAACATATATATAATAGCAAAGGTTCGAACGACCGACCGGTGGTCAATATTAAAATAATATCAAAAATTATCATAATAATAGAAAATTCGATATATACTATTTATAAATAAAAAAAATCCAAATAAAAATATGTATATTATATGGTATTGTGTATATATCTCGTTTATAGACCAAATCCATAAATTATTGATCAAAAAATTATACGGATTATGTAACATATATAAATTAAACAATAAACTAAAAACATTGCCTTTTTTTTTTTATTATTTTGTAAATAATAAATTGAATGTTTTATTTTTATTATCACCGTTGAAATTAAGAAAAAAAAATTCAATTCTATAGAGTAGGTAAACGAAATATAAAAAAATTCTCATAATATATATTTCATTCTTTTATTTCATTGTATAATAAATCTGTTATCGATATAATAGAATATAGGTATATACATATATACAGTAGTACAAAAAGGTATTATATAAATACGCACCTCTCTATATATATATATATAGATGAAAAAACGCATTTGTTTTATATATATGCTTATGGTCGAATTATATTTTTTTTTATTAATACACATAAAATAATTTTTTATTTTATGATTTTTTTACAAACAATTATTTTGTACATTATTACATAATATATATATATATATATACATTCAGTTAGTACAAGTACAGCATCAGTCTATATATATATACATATCACATTCTATATTTGTATATAAATAATATTTTGAATTGTATTCGCATCAAATGCATTCAAATGGAACAATAACGACTAGTATATATTAATAAAAAAAATAAAAATAGTGACACGTGCCAATAACAATATAAATATATACCCATAATTTGTTTACAAATCACTTTAAATCTACTAATAGTCACGTGACCTTATGTATATGATATTATATAGTTAAAATATCAAACAGTATATATATAGAATAAATAAATTTTTTTCTATTACCGCATATAATATTTTCCTTTTCACCATTTATGATTATTTCAATTTTGGTACATTTTAAAGGATTATTGAAGTTATTTTTATTTTAATTATGATATCTTGATTTTGAGGTTGTTTATATATATGTGAATATTATAGATTCATGTTGAAGATAAATATAATTCCATATAAAAATTAAGATATAGCATTATCGTACGGCGGTATCGTATTATTATTATTATTATTATTATTACATATGACATATGTAATGCAAATAAACTATAAAACAGAAAAATATATATTGTATATAGCCAATAAAACATTTTATTAAATTCTACATTGTTTTTTTTTTATTTTTATATTTATTATAATAAATATATTGTTGTTATTATTATATTATCTTGAATTTTATACAAAATTAATTTCTCAACATGGATTAAATTATAATATAGGTATACGTACGTATACGTACGTATATATTGTAATCGGATTATATGATTATAATATATTAAAAACTTTCATAATTGTAATTCTGTCAACAGACCAAAAACAATTCAATACATTGTTATTTTTATAATAATATATATATATATATATATTAATAGAATATTTCGAAATTCAAATATGTATATAATTTCGTAGTTATGCTTTAAATATCTGTATACATGAATCCCTTCCCATTCCTTTGCATTCAATCTCAACACATCTCCCGCTAGATTTCTGAGATTTGCGGCCACGATGGTTCGATTCATCGGTTTTATAATTCCGGTTTTAATTCTTTTTTTTTATCTCGAAACTAATTTATAGGTAAATTTAAAAATATTTATAAATTATCACCTAAATAATACAACAAAATATTAATTTATATAATTTGTTAATATATTTTATTTTTAGCATTTTATCTATATGCTAATTTTTCACAAAAAATATCGCATCTCATTTAAACAATACCATTATGACTATCACTATATGTCTTTTAATTTATTTAAATTAAATATCTTAATTTATTATTATTTTTTTTTATATATATATATTTGTTCAGATGGAAATGTATTATGAATGAAAGTGATGAAATATATATTTATATCAATGAAAAAAACTACAAATATTAGTTATAAAATTAATTTTTTATTATATATTAAAACATTATTATTGTATTTTTATTTTTATATTTAAAATATTTACATACTAATTTATATAATACATACTAATTTTAATCATAAATGAATTTTTTTTTATATACCTAACAAATAAAATTAATAAATTTGTTATTAATAAAATTCTATCTACTAAATTTTCCGGAAAATTGATTTTCTCCGAATTTTAAGTTTCCCGAATTTTGAACCTTTTGAATTCATTTTTTTGCATTATTTGAAAATTCAATCAATTTCTGATATTTCATAGAACAAAATTTGAAAATCATTTACATTTGAAATATAGTGAACGCTAAGAAACTTGAATCTTTTGAGATGTCATTCAAATAAAAATAATAACGAAAATCAATACACATACAAGTTATATTTAAAGAATAATTTTAACATATATTTATATTTGTATGATGATGGTATAAAATATATCGATGGACGCAAATGAACGACAATATAATACTTCTTCTTTTGCGTATCTCAATAAACAGAATTTTGACATATATCGTTGACAGCGGACCTCCTAAAGATTTCAACAGAAGATATATATATATATTTGTTGTACGTAGTATATACCTGATTCAAAAACTTATTTTAATTTTATTTATTTCAATAATAATATATATTATATTTTTTCATATACATCAGACTTTTAAACAGAATATCCCGCCATATTAGAGCACATGATACCTGAATTTAACTTGAAGTATATTTTCCCATTCGGTGCCTCGTCCAGCTAATTAATTGCATACTGTCTCTATCTGCCAATAAATGAAAATCTACCCAACTGAACCTTTTATAATGTGAAAAGTGAATCCAGAAAATTGATTCTACCTGTATACAGTATCATCCTCTGATTATAAAAATTGTCTGTATATATATATTTAATAAAAAAATATTATATTGAAATGAACAAGTACTCAAAACTATATATAACTATAAAATACATTTTAATTTTATATATACAAATATATATGATGTATCTTTATAAGCCTGCCATTTGGTTTATGCATTTCAGAATACGCGTACATAATATTTTATATATACTTAAATCAACTTAAACTAAAAGTCAATATATGTATTTATAATAAATATAATGCAAAGTTAAATTTGTTGTTGGAACAATTTTTTTTTTCTTTTTTTGTTTTTTTTTTAATGATTTATTTTCATGTTCAAGCATTTGGCTTGTTAGATTATTGACAAAGATATCTCATTTGATTAATTTTAGTTATCTTCAATGGGAATAATAAATGTAATATTTTATTTGAATATATAAACAGCGTTTTATATATCTGGTTGTTTGAATATTATTATATATATATGTATGTATATATAGTTATCTATATCTATCTATATAAACATATATTTAGGAATATAAAGTTGTTGTGTAAATGATGACATTTATGATTTCTATATAAAAATTTTTTTTATATACATATATATGTAAATGTGATATGAATGGACTAGCTCTGTATCGTCGCGTATTGTTTAGAACGTATATTTACAGTATAATTTTGATGGTATTTCATTATACATTTTATGATTTGAATTGAATGTAGGCTTGTGTAACATTCAAATGATGAGAAATAAAAGAAAACATAAACATCAAAATATATATTCTATGGGCTTCAATAATAATAATAAATTCTATAGATATATTCATACATATATATATAAAAAATATTATTTTTACTATATGTATATAACAAAAAACATGATGATGGGAATAAGTACATTTATATCTAAAACCAACAAATATGAATATATATATAACACACTTCCCTTTTTGACTTTTTCTATTATTTTAATCCTTAAATATCCTTATGGTTTTTTTTTTGCTATATACGTACCGCATTAATATATAATTTTATGATATTCTATGTTCTGTAAGTGATATCTCGTGGTTCAATAAAAATACATCATATATATGTTAATATATATTATACATATTTTGCATTGAAACTATATATATTTTGCATGAATTATATAATATATGTATAAACAAAATTATAGGTTAGTGTTGATTATTTGCGTTCACATCAGAGGGGTGTCCTTTTTATTTTTTTTTTAAATTCATATATATGTTTAGAACTTAGGTGCAAATTGTGTAAATAGGAAAAAATAAAATAAATACTGCGATTTAATCTACATTTGATTTGATTGAGGGGATTTTCTTTTTTTGCTATATTTATGATATTAAAAAAAAATCAAATTTTGTTTTTAATGGGCGTAACAAATACAATAAAATCCTTAGGAGGTGAATAATTTTTGTTTATTTTTTTAATGTTTAATGTTGATTTTTTTTTATATATGTTATATTTGTATATAATAATCAAATAAGTATGTTATATATATTTTTTTTATTATTTTTCTTTGAAAAATATATTCATATAATGGTTTTTTAACATCCTTTATTTATTTTTATTATTTTAATCAAATAAATTTGGAATTATTTTAGTACACACATACAGAGAAAAAAAAATATATTAATGATAAAAAGATATAATTATTATATAATATCTGAAATGTGAGTGACTCTATATAGAATTTAGAATGTATATATATATATTATAAAGAAAGTATCGTATTTCTTAAATAAAATTTTTCATAAAAACTAATATAAAAAAAATGAATTGAAAATATTTTAAATAAACTGCTGGTATTTAAATTTTTTTTTATTTTGAATGTCAAAATTTTATGTATTTTATTTAAATTTATTGTATATATAAACAAATAAAAAAAATTTTTTTTTATAGATATATTTTACTTGGAAATTGGAATAGAAATAAATTAATTCACAAATGCGGTATAATTTCTTTTATATAAAATTCAGTAAATTAATTTTTTTTTCCAAAATGGTAAGTGATAAAATGTTATAGTTTATAAGTAGCAATATATATATAAAAAATACAAATTAAACATAAAATTTTTTAAGTGACATATTTAAATAAAAGAGTTTATATTAAATATTAAACAATTTTTATGTATTAATTATTATAAATAAATAAATATATTATTTAATATATCTTACAATAAAATAATAATACCAACAAAAATTATCATATACTTAATTTAATGATATATAATGAATGATAATTATATAAATTTGCTTCATTTTTTACGTCATCTTTCAAAAAATCCATATAATTTTATTTAATGGATCTTGGAGTGATAAGAAAACGAAACCACAAAAAATAAGGTTACAATTAAAAGAAATTTCCTTTATCTTATTTATATAGAAAATACTGTTTATTTTTTTTCAAAAGATAATATATACAATAAAATACTGTTAAAATTTCCGTTTGATTGTTATACACATTTAATACGTTTTATTAATATATCATTTTATATAAAATTGACGTAAACGCACGTTCTGTTGAGTTGAAATATATTCATATATCATTTCATAATTATTTGCAATACTCCAGAAAGTATTTATATAAAGAATGTATTGTATGTATTGATGATGATGATCAATAAAGAAAAAAACAGATTATAAAAAAGGAAAAAAAATAATAATATGTGTCAAAACAAATGAATAAACTATTATATGATTTTACAAAATTTTTGCAATGTCACCTCGCATTCTCCTATACCATACATTTATTAATATATATTTATTTAATTTATATACCATTTATTTTTGTTTTGTACAATATAGTTAATATATATAACAGATTGTTGTCAAATGTTATAATAACAAAAAAAATATATTTTTAAATTATGTATTTATTTTATTCCTTTAGTATTTTTATGTATACATTATTATTATTATTATATATATATATATAGGTATGTAATATAATTTTTAAATTTTTTGATATATTAAAAATCGAAAGAAAATTGACATCTCATTATTTGTTCATTAATCAATTTCAATTGTGTTTGTATATATATATAAATATATAAATATACCTCTGTCTGTATATTAACTTAAATTTAACTATATAAATTTTAATAAAATAAGATTTGATATAAATTCATATGTACTATATATATAACAATAATTTTAAATATTAAAAACATTGTGTCAAATTGAGATAAACATCGTGAAAAAAAAGTATAAACAAAACAACTATATAATAATTTAATAAAATATGTTATATTTTTATGATACAAATATACAGGAGATTCCAAGTATATATAGATATAGTTCAAACGGTATCACGTAATCATGAGCATAATTCCAAGTAAATGAAATAACTACAAAAATATCCATCGTACAACGAAAAAATACAAAATAAAATAGTTCAATGGTTTAAAATTTTCACTGTTTAATCACTGAATCTATATGTTTTTATTGCAATAAACGTCAATTTGACTCAACCCCATACGATTTTTTACTGAAAAATATCCTCATGATTACGTGGTATGCGTTTGGGCTATATTTACTGGGATAACCTGTATATATAATGTATCAATGAATTCTATCTGTTTATTGTTATGTGTATATTTATAACAGATCATTTTTTTAAGAAACGTATTTTTATATAAATAAATATATATATATATATTTAGCTTGTAACTGATCCTTCCTGTTCTATATATATATATATATATATGTATAAATTTAATATATAATATGAGTGATGGTGAAGAAATTTTTAGATTTGAATGAGATTATATTATAAATCTTTTCATTTTTTCTTTAGTGATTTTTTTTTCTTATATATATATATTTTTTATTGGTATATCTACCATAAATGAATATATTTTTTAAATCAATTAATATATATATGTTAAAAGATATTTATATATATTGTAAAATTTTGTCACATTATTAAGTTTTACAATAATAAACAACAGTTCATGTGTGTATCGACGAACCTATATATATATATATAAATAATAAATGATTTAACATCATCGTATAAATTGATTTATAGGTAAATAATAAGTTAAGGTATTGTAATATATTAAAAGGTATATTTAAGATGATTTTTAAATTAATGTGAATAGGATATTGTTTTTATTCTAAACAAACATATAGGAAGCAAAATTATATTAGTTATTGATATATATTTTCGTTTATTTTCATTTTTAATTCTAATGCGTGTAAGATATAAATAAGTTTTTCTTTGTAGATTTATGTTACAGTTTGTATATTTAATAGAAAGATATAAAAGCAATAAAGAAATAAAATTATACTTTAAAAAAATAACTTTTTTTTTGTAATTTCAAGGAAATCCTTTCAATCTGGAAATTGGTATTTCATTCAAAAAATAACAATCGAAAATAGAATAAAATATTCATGAGGACATTTTTGTTTTAAAAAAAAAAGTACTTTTTTTACGAAGGAGTGGCAAACTTGACTAGACTAGCCGAGTGTCAGATTCTTACTGATTAAACCCCCCCTTTCGATTGTATGCTATTTATTTTATAACCTATATGTATATATAAAAATGTATTCACAACTATTTTAATTAAATATTATTTTATCAATAATCATATAATTATGTAATTTTTATATGCCATTCGATATTTTTTTAAATGGATTAAATTAACCAATTAATATATTAAATATACAAATTGCTTTTAAATCCATACACGTATACATACATCAATGCCATTAATTAAGTCAAGTGTATATATATTTAATATTAAACAAAATCATTAATGTACCTCTACTAATAATACTTATACACAAATAATATCTATAATTTTCGCCTACAACTGACGATTGGTTTTAGTGTTTCATAATTTGTTGATTTTACGGTAATTATAGCCGTACGATCCACCGCCTGGGAAAATATGCACCTCTGTGAGAAAAGTTCAGATTCGAAAATAACCAAAAATACATTTTATTTCTTCAGTAGGATTCGAACCAACAACCCCAAAATGTCGAAGGCATTTTTATCAATTACACCACAGAATGCAATATATCTATATATATGTATATCCATCTTTATTCAAATGTTATTTATAATGTATAAAAAAAAATATATTGCATATATAAATATATATAATTATTATATTTATATTGATAAAAAAAAAATTCACAGACTTTTATATTTCTATATTTGTATATATATATTTAAGCCATGAAATAAAATAAATTTTAATATTTTTATCATTACACAAATTTATCATTTATAATGGATAGAATTCGAGTATATACATTATAAATATATATATAAATATCGCAGTCGGGTAAATAAACAAAAACAAATCGAATTAGATAAAATAAAAAAAATATTATAAGAATTTTTTTTTTTACATTCATAATTCGCGTGTGCTATAGTGTCTATATATGAATATTGTTTAGTAATATAACAAAAATACATACAATTTTGCATAACATAAACAAATAAATAAACATAAATATATAAAAAATCAATCCAAATTTAAACAAACAAAAATCAAAGTTTTTGATTTATATGACGATAAAATTTTAATTTTTTTTTGCAATTTGTATTATTATTATTAAAAAAAATGTTTGTTTCAATTGTATTATTTTTATGTGTTTTATATATAATTTATCAATTTTTTATATGGCATTATGATCATTGGAAAAAATGTGGTGTACCAGGACCAAAACCATCATTTTTTGTTGGCAATTTTCCAAAATCATCATTTCAACAAGTAAATGGTACTTATGATATAGATGATATTTATAAGTATGTATTTATTACTTGGTATATATATAATTTAATAATATATAGTTATGTTAATTTGAAATTTAAACTATTTTATTTTATACTTTTTCCGCATATTATGCTGTTATTATATTATTATTATTAGAGAATATAAAGGTAGATATCCATTTGTTGGTATATTTGCCGGTAGAAGCCCACAAATTTTAGCAATTAATCCGGATTTTATTAAAGATGTTTTAATACGAAATTTTCGTAATTTTCAAGCAAATGAATTTGGTGATATGGTATTTTTCTTTTTTAAAACATATTTAGACGGAGTTTTCTGGATATTTTTAATTTGATAAATTTTTCTAAATATTTTTATATTAGTGTAACAAAGATATTGATCGAATATTTTCACGTAATCCATTTATGTTGTCTGGTGATGAATGGAAAGAAAAACGGGCTGAAATTACACCGGGTTTTACAGCAAATAGGGTGAATATTTAAAAAATTTAATTTAAATGTTTTTATTTTGTAAAAATGCATTTAAACATACAAAATCGATTTTTTTTAAAATTTTAAATAATAATTTTTTTTGTATATAATCAACATATTGCGGATTAAGTATATTTAAAATAAATGTATAAAAGTATATTAATAAATGTATATTAGATTTGTGTGGGTGTGTGTTATCATTTGATTCTGAAATCAAAAAAAAATTTGTTTTCATTTTTTGTGTTATAATTTATATTTTATATATAGATAAAAGCTATGTATCCAATAATCGATGATGTTTGTAAACGAATGACAGAGTACATAAATAATGAATTACAAAATCCACAAATTGATGGTATTGATGCAAAAGAGGTAATATATATCTAAAAATTATAATTAAGTTAGATATAGAAAAAAATATTATATATTTATAATAAAATGTATGTAAATATATAGCTAACAGCAAAATATACAGCTGATTGTGTATCAAATTGTATTTTTGGATTGGATTCAAAGGCATTTTCCAATGAGGATTCAATTATACGTAAAATGGGAAAAACATTATTTACCCCGTCAACATGGAATTTCATTTATTTTACAATTGTTGCAATATTTCCAATTTTATATAAAATCTATCCAATTCCAATTGTACCAAAAGAAGTTGAACAATTTTTTATTCAATTATTACGTGATGCTATTGATATAAGAAAAACGGTGCTATTGATATAAATATTTAGATCAAATTTTTCATGGTATAAAATGAAATTCATTATAAAATAATCTATATAATGTTATATTTGTGAACTTTATTTTTAATATATATTACAGAAACATTACGTTTATATCCACCGGCTACGGCAATATCTAAAAAATGTACCGAACCAATAGATGTAATTGATTTTAATGATAAAAAAATAACAATTGAAAAAAATATGATTATATTAATCCCATTATATTGTATACAACGTGATCCAGAATATTATGCTGATCCGGAATCATTTGATCCGGAACGTTTTAATGAAGAAAATGGTGGCATAAAGAAATATCGGGATGAGGGTGTATTTTTACCATTTGGTGATGGACCCCGAATATGTTTAGGTATGCGTTTTGGATTGACACAAAGTAAAGCGGCGGTCATTGAATTGATTCGAAATTTTAACATAAGTGTTAATCGAAAAACACAAGAACCGTTTGTTATTGATCCAAAAGAGTATTTAAATATACCAACCGGTGGTTTATGGATAAATTTAGAAAAATTATAAAATATAGAAATTTAATAATAATTAGTTTTTAAATATATCTCATAATTTATTAATTATATAAATAGCTTAAAGTATTTTTTTTGTTAGAATATTATATAGGCAATTAATTTATTTATATATATTGAAATAATGTATTTTTCAAAAATCTATTTAATATTACAATAATAATTCGGATAAGAAATTCATTTTAATTGAAGAACAAAAATGTTAATTCAAAATTTCAAACATATAATAATAATTAGAATAAATTGGTATAGATTATACATTCATTTACGGCATTTGTAAGCCCCCACTTGCCTATTAGTAATTTTGTTTTGGTATTTAAACCATTATTTAATATAAAGTTAGCTCTTATCTTCTAAAATTTAGACGCGATTATCGCAATATTTGTATTTCACACATATACGAACATATCACACATATAATGAACACATGATAACAAATAAATAATTATGATAAAAATAAAAAATATTGTTATAGTATATTTTTATTTCTAATTTTGTGAATTATATTATATTTATATTTTTTTGTTTTTAATTCAGTGATAGAGTAAAGTTTATAACACGCATTAACACAACGTTTATATATTTATAAGTTTCCTAATTATTGTTTAAAAATAAATAAATGTTTTTTTGTTATTAAATAAAATAGAAATAGAAAATGATTGTCTTAATTATAATATTAACTACACTGTCGTTTGTTTTATTGTACATTTATTTAATATGGGATTTTAACTATTGGACTAAACGAAATGTACCTGGTCCAAAACCACGACCATATTTAGGCACATTTCCCGGTGCCTCAATGCAAAAGAAAAATATTACCTATGAAATTGATGATATTTATAAGTAAAATTCGATTTTTATATACATAATCGTATATAGATTGTGGAATAAAATTGTTATAATAATTAATTGTTTTTATTATATTATGTTTTTCTGTTTTTAATGTTTGCAACACAACGAAAAAATAAATAAAACATTTAACATATATATCTAAAACTATATATAGGCAATATTTCGGTAAAATACCATATTGTGGAGTATTTCTAAATCGATCTCCACAATTACTTGCATTAGATCCAGAATTTACGAAAGATATTTTTATTAGAAATTTTAAAAATTATCAAAAAAATCAATTGGGTGAAATTGTAAGAAAAATATATTTAAAATTACAAATAAATATTGTTGAAAAGAAAATGCGTACATATAAAATGATTTTGTTCGCATATATATTTTTAGTTTGATAAAGATGCTGATCGATTATTTTCACGTAATCCATTTTTGTTACACGGTGAGGAATGGAAAGATAAACGTTCAGAAATTACACCTGCGTTTACAGTAAATAAAGTAAGTACGCGTATATTTAAATAAAAACCCCTAATATACGATGGGTAATAATATAAAATGGAATTTAAGTCTATTAATTAAAATGTTTCTAACATTGGTCCAAAATTTAGATGAAAGCAATTTATCCAATAATTGAAGATATTTGTAAACGTATGACACAATATATTAAACAAGAAGAAAAATGTGCTACCCATGGATTTGATGCTAAAGAGGTATGTACACACAAATAATAAAAATAAATCACAAAATTCAAAATACCTTAATATTATAATAATTTCGTCGTTTAAGCTTGCATCTAAATTTACCATTGACACCGTAACAAATTGTATATATGGATTAGATTCAAAGGCATTCACCGATCCAAATTCAATTATTCGTAAAATGAGTACATCATTATTTGAACCATCAATGCGATTTTATATTGTATTCACACTGGCTACCGTATTTCCAGTTATAAAAAAATTTTTTAATTTATCATTAATTCCGCGATCTACCGAAGTGTTTTTTGAACAATTAATGAATGATGCCATTGCACTACGTAAATCTGAAAATATTGAACGTGATGATTTCTTAGAATACCTCTTGCAATTACAAAAACGTAAAAATTTAAATAATTTAGATATGGCTGCACATACTGTTGCATTTTTTCTTGATGGTTACGAAACATCATCAATTGTAATAGCTCATCTATTGTATGCATTGGGTAAAGATGTTGATATTCAAGATAAATTACGAAATGAAATTAATCAGACAATTACAAAACATGGATCAATAACATATGATGTATTAAATGATATGCCATATTTAGATCAAGTATTTCACGGTATATGCGAATAATAGTATATAATGACCATAAATAATACATAAAATATTTAAATTAATTGAATTTTCCTTACAGAAACACTTCGTTTAAATCCACCGGTAACATTTGCTACAAAAATATGTACAACACCAACGGAAATAACCGATTATAAAAATGTAAAATTACTCGTTGAAAAAGATATAAATGTAACTATACCAATATATTCCATACATCATGACGCAAGATTTTATAGGGATCCCGAACGATTTAATCCCGAAAGATTTGATCCAGACAAAGGTGGCGATAGTGTTAAGAGTTACCGTGATGCCGGTGTATACATTCCATTTGGCGATGGCCCACGTATATGTTTAGGAATTCGTTTTGGTACGATGCAAGTTAAAGCAGCAATTGTTGAATTAGTTCGTAATTTTAAGATAGATGTTAATGGAAAAACTAAAGAACCACTGGTTATTGATCCAAAGAATTTTTTAAATTTACCCGTTGGTGGTATATGGATTAATTTTAAATCATTTTAATTTATTATATATTGAACATAAGTTAAGTTTTAAATATTGAAATAATTGATATATAATAAATATAAATAAAATTAAACTAAAATTGATAGATATTTTTAATTTTGTTGACTAAATTACCACTTAACTCTTAAATGTCTTTAAATCTTTCATCGATTGTCATATATATATATATATATTGGAAAGATATTTGTTCATCCTGTTCAAAATATGTATTATCAACGATAACCTTCATCAACTCGTATCTAAATTAAAATTTGCTATATTTGGACGCATCAATCTATATATGAAGCGATTATAACACTGTGACACCTTTTTACCGATTAATATTTAAAATTATTTCTTAATTATAATTATAAAAATAAAATCGGTATTCATAATAACTAAAAACGGTATGCTTGTATAAATAATGAAATAATTTTAAATGAAAAAATGTTTATCGCTAAAAGAAACCCAAAATCACGGTCAATAATCCGCCAAGAAAAAAAAAAGAAATCTGCATGAATAATTTATTTTATGATAACAACTGCAAATGGTATACATATTTAATTTGTTTATATACAAAGCTAATAAAGCTCATTATTATTTCTTATCAATTCAGTTATTCATATATATATATATATTTCCAAACCGAATGGGTTTTCATTGTGTTTTCTTATCGTACAAACAACCAAAACCATAAGAAAAAAGTAAACAAAAATTAATCTAATTGATAAAAATTCTTTTATATATGTGCAAACTTATATTTATTGAAATAAAATAAAGAAAAATTTTGTTGTTTTTATGTTGTGCCTATATAAATTATTTTGTAATTTAATTTAGTTATATAATAATATTGAATTGAAAAACAATTATAAAACCTCCTCGCATACGTTTCGTGTTTATATTTATTTTTATTATATTGACGGTGAAAAATAATCAATTTTCATTTCAAAATAAGACAATGATTTTATTAACGATAACATTAATTTTATTGTTGTTAGCTTTATTGTACATTTATTTAGTATGGAATTTTAACTATTGGATTAAACGAAATGTACCGGGGCCAAAACCAAAACCATATTTAGGAACATTTCCTAGTTCAGCAATTCAACAAAAAAATATTACCTATGAAATTGATGATATTTATAAGTAAGTATAATTATAATTTTCGCGGCTTTATATTATTATATAAAAAAAGTGTATTTAAATTTGTATTAAACGAAATTCTATAATTATATAGAGAATATGCCGGTAGAGTACCATATTGTGGAGTATTCGTTAATAGATCACCACAATTACTTGCACTCGATCCAGAATTTACTAAAGATATATTTATAAGGAATTTTAAAAATTATCAAAAAAATTTATTGGGTGAAATTGTAAGAAAAATATATATTTAAAATTACAAAAAAAAATTATTCAAAATATTTATTAAGTGCTTGCATATATATTTTATATATAGATTGATAAAAATGCTGATAGATTATTTTCACGTAATCCGTTTTTGTTATACGGTGAGGAATGGAAAGATAAACGTTCCGAAATTACACCTGCGTTTACAGTAAATAAAGTAGGTTCAAATATAAATATATAAAAGTTTTGGGTGGTGTTTTATCCGGAATTTAATTATATATTATGCAATTTTTAGATGAAAGCAATTTATCCAATAATTGAAGATGTTTGTAAACGTATGACACAATATATTAAACAAGAAGAAAAATGTGTTACAGATGGAATTGATGCTAAAGAGGTATCACATTTTATAAATATACTTATATAAACGAATATATATATAATCATTATACCATATTCCATTCAGCTTTCATCTAAATTTACCATTGACACCGTAACAAATTGTATATTTGGAATGGATTCAAAAGCGTTCACTGATAATGATTCATTAATTCGGAAAATGAGTACATCATTGTTTAAGCCATCAATTCGATTTTTTATTGGTTTTACAGTGGCAACGGTATTTCCAATTATTAAAAGATTTGTTAATTTACCAATAATACCGAGATCTACCGAATTATATTTTGAAACGTTAATGAATGATGCGATTGCATTACGTAAATCCGAAAATATTGAACGTGATGATTTCTTAGGATACCTGTTACAATTACAAAAACGTAAAAATTTAAATAATTTAGATATGGCTGCACATACCGTTGCATTTTTTCTTGATGGTTATGAAACATCATCAATTGCAATAACTCATGTTTTGTATGCTTTGGGTAAAAATGTTGATATTCAAGAGAAATTAAGAAATGAAATTAATCAGACAATTACAAAACATGGATCAATAACATATGATGTGTTAAATGATATGCCATATTTAGATCAAGTATTTCACGGTATGCGAATAATAATAATGAATATATAAAATATTTGATTGAATTGAATTTTGCTTACAGAAACACTTCGAATCAATCCACCGGCAACATTTACTACTAAAATATGTACCGAACCAATTGTAACGAATTATGAAGATAGAAAATTGCTTATAGAAAAAGATATCAGCATAAATATACCAATATATTCAATTCATCATGATGAACGTTATTATCCGGATCCTGAACGTTTCTATCCCGAACGATTTGATCCCGAACAAGGTGGTGTTAAGAGATACCGTGATGCCGGTGTATACATTCCATTTGGTGATGGTCCACGTATATGTTTAGGTATACGCTTTGGAACATTACAAGTAAAATCAGCCGTTGTTGAAATAATTCGTAAGTTTAACATTACGGTTAATGGAAAAACTAAAGAACCGCTTGTTATTGATCCAAAGTATTTTTTAAATTTACCCGTTGGCGGTATATGGATTGATTTTAAATCAATTAAATAATAATTGATTTCCTATGCATTACAAATTAATGTGTGTTAATAATAAAAGTTAACATATATTTAATTAAAAAAAGGAAAACAAATGAAATAAATTTGAATTTTTAAAATGAAATACACAAAAAGTTATCTTTTTTTTTAATAAATGGATTACATTTTTAAATTCAAATCTAAATATCTAAAAAATGATATGTTTATCATTTTCAAAAACCATTTACCAACTTTGCTGCAATACCAAAACGATTTCAAACAAGTGTAAGGTTTTCCGAAAATTCATTCAACAATTTTCATAAATTAAAAAGGAAATTTTTATTTATCAAATTCATCAAACAAAAATTATTGTGGGCATTTATTTGATTTTTGGACATTGTTGTGCTTTGTACATTTTGCTCAGCTCAGCTGTAAAAAAAAATCACATACAAATAAATACAAATCGCAATCGACCGACAGCATATCAACGACGTCGAATAAAGTTTTGTGCTAATAAAAAATGTGATATCGGTAGATTTAAAATAGAATTTCAATTGATTTTTTGTTTTTATTTAAATCAAATTTAATAATTAAAAATATACATTAAATAATTTAGAAAAATTATATTTGATCTCTTAAAATTATTATTCTATTTTTATATCCTTTGTTTGTGTGTTCCTGTGTAACAAAAAGCAAAAAAAAAAACAACCATGAATATCAAAATTGGAACACGCACAACAACAAATGTTTTTGTGCGGTTTTGACAAAAATATTAAATTAAAATAAAGTATATATGATATAGGTAAATTAATTTAATTATTATGGTTTTAATTGAAAGTGTTCGTTGGTTGTTGTGCTGATAATTATTAAAAAAATTAAATAGATAAAAACCAGTTAAACAGCAGATTAAGTGAGCTGGTAACTCTATTAAAAATTTTATGTGTGTGTTTTTTATATAAAGAAAAAGTTACCTGAAATTTTCGTACCATATTTAATTTGTTTTTTTTTTTTTATAAATTGTTTATTATTTATTTTTTTTCTAATCAAGATTTCTTTTTTCTAAGAAAGATTTCGGGGGGTTTGTTTTCAAAAAAAAAATAATCTTTTTAATACCTCAAACAGTTTCATAAAATAAAATTGTATATTTTTAAATTTTATCACAATTTTATACGTGTATTTTTATAATTTGATAAGATTTTATAAAAAAAAATAAAATACAAACGTAAACAATTTATTATATGTAAATGACCAAAAAAAAAAAAAAGAAGCTGTAAATTTTTATTCTAATACCGTATTGAGATTTGTTTAATAATTGGAAATCTGAATATTATAATATCATGGCCGATTATATTGATAATGATACAATTCATCATCAATTGCAACATCAAGATGATGGTAGTGATTCAATTTTAGTCGGAACAATTGGCGGTGGATTTTCAATTAATTTAAATGATGATTTAGATGCACCACTTTTGGAAGAGGTAAATTATATCTTAATCGGTTTTTTTTTTTATTTTTATTTTAATTGTTTACTGTATATATTATATGCGGCCGTGAATATATGAATATATTCATAGTCAAATCATCATATGATCTTTTTTTTTTTATGCACAAAAATAATAAAATTACCTCGCTTTTTATTTCTATTTATTATTTTTAGAAACGGAAAATTTGCACTTTTTTGTTTATATTGATATTTATTATTATTATAATTGTTTCATTTGCATGTGTGTTTTCAAATTGAAATTATTTTATTATACTTTTTATTCTCTAAAATATGTTTACATTAGAAATTATAAATTATATTAAATTATAAACTCTGATGTAAAATTGAATGTGTGAATTTATATATGTTTATTTTTATACTTATATATATTGATTTTATTTAATATATATTGATCGTTTTTATATTTGAATATAATAATAACAATATATAAGTCGTCCAAATCACCATAATATAATTATTATAAATAATTTCCATTACGAATGAACGAATGTTTTGATCAAAAATCATTGAAGAAATAAAAGAAGAAATTATACGTCTTATTTTAAATATGCAGTTTTTTTCAAACATATGGAAAATTTCTTTGTAAATGTTTTGATTAAAAATTGTAATGAATATTGTTAAGGATGAAATTGTGGTCAATGTATCGCATTATATATCTATAAATCTTTCATCTTTCATTTAAATGCATCAAAAAATCTATAATCAAATAAAGGATACATCCAAAGAAATGAATTAATAAAACCTTATTGAATATATTTGCTTTGTTAAATTGTTAAATCATTAAATTGTTTTTTTTTCTATCGAAAACACACAGAAAAAATGTATTCAACTATATTGACCAATGGAAAGTTATCATTGACTAATTTATATTTCTTTAACATTGTCAATATCATAAATGAAATAAATTCTAGCAAATACCTAATAAATTATAAGGGTGCAGTGATATTGATCATTTTCTGGAAGTCTTATATTTTTCTAAATAAAACTTTAATCACAAAAATAAATACAGTTATTTTGTATATGAAACTATTTTATGTGATATATTAAGTGATCATAAAATTATAAAGATAAGATATCGCCAATTCCCATTCAACAGCACTAAATTTATATCCTTTTGTATATTTTAATTCTTTTTTTTTTTCTCAAAATCTTTGATCTCTTATATCGCGAACATCTACTGAAATAGAATTAATTTCAGTCATATCGTTATATGATATTGTATGTATATATATACAAAACAAAACATTAAAATTCAATGAAAAATTTTATAATCCATAATCCAAATAGAAAAAAAACATTTTTTCTTAGAAGTATATACATATTTTATAAATCTATAAATATAATTTAAAAGAAATTTTGGCTTAAAATAATTGAAAAATGATATTTTTTTTAATTATTATTATAATTTTATATTCGTTTATTTATCTTATATATACAAAAAAAAAGAAGAAATTATTTGAATGATATAAATAGATGAAAATTTCTGTTCATGAATTTCGGTGGTTTTTTCAGATATTATCAGTTTTCAGATATATGGTTTATTATATTTATTTTTTTTTAATTAAATCAATATAGAATTTTATTGAATGATATATGTGAGGTGTTTTTTTGCGATTAATTAAAAACATTTTTCCAATATTATTTTTCTATTTGGGATTTCTGCCTCAGATAACATTAAAATTGTATTTACGACATCATCATGAATGGAATTGTATTGCTAAAAGATATTATAACTCGATATTAATAAAGGAGAATAATAAATAATTATTTGTCTTGAATTCATTTTTACCAAAAAATTTTCAATAATAAGAAAAGATCTCAAGTCCATTATAATTTTTTTGTATATCGAATGTATAAAGAATGATCTATAGAATGTTTACATTTGTTTATAATTGATAAGTGTCGGAGGTTCTTATATAGTAAATTAAAGCACTAACTAATAATGCTAATAATAATAAATGCCCATATTAATATTAAACGACAAAGTATAAATATTTATTTTATCCAAAAGACGATTAAAAATTCCTTTTTCTCTTATTGGAGTTTCAAGTGGATTTCACAAATAATAAACCAATATATGATGGATATTTATTTTTTTTAATATTTATACATTTTAAAAATAATTTATTGTATAAACAAAAAGAATTAACTATAAAATAAAAAAAATATGTTTATACAATCTCATGGTTTAATATGGTTTAATATTATAATGATTATAATTGATATAAATATACAAAATTTAATTTAGAATGGATATATTCAATTCAATTGATAATTTGTTCTTATATATACATAATAATTGCGTGTTTAATTTTAAGAAAATTATCTTATATTTATTTAATAATTCATAATGTTATTTCTTTTGTTTTTTTTTTAAATAATTTAATCTAAAAAAAAATTGTTTTATTTTTTGCTTGCATCCTGTTTTAATATTTATTTTACGATTTTTTTATTATTTTCGTTTCCTTTTTATTTCTATATGATGCATGATATATATTTCATATTTGTTTATTGTTAAATAAAATCACAAATAAATATTATTTATTTATTTTTTTTTTTTTATCAAATCTTTATATTATTAATAATTATATGAATGAATTGATAAATAGAATAGTTTGTCTGTGTCTTTTATCGTATACAATATAGAAAATGATTGATTATAGTAACTTTTTTTTGTGACTTTTTAGTTAAAAAGTGACGAAAAAGTTTGCCATTGATCAGAGCCATGGATCTGCATTTTTTTTTTGGTTAGGTCTTATGATTTTTTAACATGTTACAAACATGTTGACATTGTCGTTAGAAAATCGAAGATCTATGCAAAAATATTTTCCGAGTAAACGCAAACGTCCCTAGACAAGACTTTATACCAAAAAAAAAATGATATAGACTAATACAAAAGTACAATTATCCTAGTATATTATAGTTATTATATATATTTCATAAATATAATGAAATGAATGATTTATATAAAATGTATTTGAAAGAATTTTTTTTATTAACAGATAAGCACAAATTAATTATATTTATATATACATATATAATAAAAAAATAAATCAAATAAAATTCTATTACTTTGTTTTGTCGAGTTGAATGAATGCAGTAAATATATAATATAATATAATTTTATCTATATACAATGTGTCTCAGTACTGCACCTTACAAATTCGAATAGTAACATAATCCTGAGATTATTAAGCCCCGTTAAAAAATCCCTGCAAAAATTCAAGGTAGAATGACAAATAGTCGCACTCGGTTTGTAGGTAAATGAATTATGGTGATTGAACCATTTGCAAATTATTTCCAATGCCTGAGAAAGTTATATGCCCAATCCAATCATTCAAACTGATCAAAAATCGGTTGTTCTAAACGAAATGATTGAAAACTGTCGTATTTTTTCACTTTGAGCATCAATATCTCGAAACAACGATTAGATTCAAAACAAAATTAAAAAGATAATAATTCAATTATCTATAAATAGATAGTTACTATATTTGTTATTCTAAACTGGAATGATTTAGAAATTATAAAACATAATATAACTGAATGAATGTTTTACTATAAGATTTTGAACACCCTTTCGTTAGGGATTTAAGTTAGAAACCTCCCTAAATGGGGAACAATTTTTACCTGGAAATAATCCCAAAATTACGTGATATTTGGCGTGATACCATAAAACACACGACGGTATACGACCAATGATATGATGTAAATATCCCAAATGGTAAAATTCAATCCACTCAAAAAATATAATTAAATTAATCTTCTTTTTCTTTATTTTTATTTATTTTTTGATATATTTATGAAGTGATATTTTTGCCGTATATAATTAAATAAAATATATATTAAACCAAATAAATAATTAAATATAAAATTACGCATATTATTGTGAATTCGGCAATAAAAAATAAAAAAAAAAAAGTCATAAAAAATTAAATAAATAAATTGAATATATTATAGATATGTAAATACCCAACAATAGCAATATAGAAAAAAAAAATAACCAAATTTTTAATTATTGCACTTTATAAAGCAAAAAATTATTTGATTTAAAAAAACAAATATATAATATAATAACGGAGCGCGAAAATTTGTTGTTGATAAGCTTAATTTTATTACCTTTTTTGTTTTTTTTTAATCTTATCGTAAATTGATTTTTAGATACCTAATATAAAATTTGATAAGAAAAATGTATTATTTATTTATTTATATAGGTATAAGCGAATTAAAGTAAAGTAAAAATAAATATTAAAAAACCTGTAATATTATTTTAATAAGAATTTAACTCAATATTTGAAAAATGTAAAACCTTTTTTTTTTTACAAAATATTTTCAAAAAAATCTTATCATTTATATATTTTCAATGTCGATATTGTAATAATTATAATTTAATTGTTTTTTTTTTTATTTTTCGTTATCGAAATTATTTAGCAAATAGGCGGTGGAACCTTAAATATAACACCGTGTTTATGTGGACAACCAGGTTTTCAAAATGTTACCCAATTAATGTCGGATACACTAAATAGCAGAAAAGCTCAACGAAAATTAATAATGGCAACATCATTATGTTTTGTATTTATGGTATATTATAATAAAACAATGAAATTAATTAAAGAATTTGTTTATGTGATTTAATTTAATAATTCAATTCAATCATCTTATAGATTGGTGAATTAATTGGTGGTTATATTGCTGGAAGTTTAGCAATTATGACAGATGCAGCACATTTACTATCCGATTGTATTAGTTTTATTGTTTCATTATTAGCCATTTGGTTATCACGTAAACCGGCCGATAATCGAATGTCATTTGGTTATAAAAGAGCCGGTTAGTAGTTTATCTACACAACATACAACATACCATATAAGATAAAAGATTATTAATAATTTAATTTATTTTCTCTTTAAAAAAAAAATAGAAATTCTTGGTGCTATTATATCAATATTAGGCATATGGTTATTAACAATATTTCTATTTTATTTGGCTGTAAATCGTTTAATCGATAATGATTTTGAAATTGATGCAAATACAATGATGATTGTATCAGGAATTGGTATTTTAATAAATATAATGTAAATATATGATATGATTTGTTTTTTTTTTGTTAACCACACAAACACTATTACATTCTTATGGTTAATTATTTGATTTGATTTTTTTTTTTAGTATGGCTTATATATTACATGGTTCTTGTGATGTATCCTCACATGGTCATAGTCATTCTGTTGGTGGTCATGGACATAGTCATTTAATAAATTCCAATAAACAACATTCACATAATCACAATCATAATAATAATATTGACAATAGTAATAATTATCATCAATTACAACATAATTCGGGAGGAACACAATCAACGGACCCAGCAACATTTGTTATAAATAATCGAATTGATCGTAATAATAGTATATGTTCCTATCGTTCACCTAGTCACAGTCGAACAAATTCATTTAGTATAAATTTACCAAATAGTATTAATAATAATAATAATAATAATAGTAATATTAATAATCAAGTTAGACGATCAAGTAGTAATTCATCATTAATGCAATTTAAATTACAAGAAGCAGTAAATAATCGAGTTAATAATACCGTATCAAATTCATCAAGGTATTTTAATTGTTTAAGTTTTTTTTTTTTTATAAAATGTTCTTATAATATTTTTTTTAAATTATTTCAAGTTCAAGTTTAATTTTCATTTAAATTTAATCTGTCTATTAAATTAGAAAATGATCCGTGATTGTTTCTTTTATCATAATAATTAAATAAAAGTCAATATTCGGGCTTGTACCTTAAACATTTTCCCTTTATCGCAATTTTAATATGGAAAAATAGACAATTATCATCTTATTGACTTTGCTGCAAATAGAAATATATGAATTTTTTACATCATTAATTTTAAATGTATTATTTAAAAAAATTAATTTACCAGGATGATTTCATCAGACAATGAACATCATCACTATAGAGATTCATCAGATGTTGATTCTTCAATAATGATGATAACAACAAATAATTATCAACATAATAATATTATCACTAATAATAATAATATTCATCATACACATAGTCAACATAATGCCAGTTGTAATAGTCATAGTCATCATAATCATCAAATTAACCAAAATAATAATAATAATAACGATTCAATAAATAATATTAATATACGTGCAGCTGTGATACATGTTTTAGGTGATTTTATACAAAGTATTGGAGTTTTTTTAGCAGCAATTATAATAAAACTTTATGTAAGCTATAAATTAATTCTGTTTCCAATATTTATATAAGGTTTTATTAAAAAATTTAAAATTTCTACCCATTCAAAAAAAAATAGCCAAGTGCAAAAATAGCTGATCCAATATGTACATTTTTTTTTTCAATATTGGTAATTTTTACAACATTTCGTATTATGAAAGAATCAATTTCAATAATATTGGATGCTGTACCACAAAATATCGATTATGGTAATGTTATAAATGAATTCGGTTGTATATCCGGTGTTGTGTCCGTTCATCATTTAAATATTTGGAATTTAACAATGGATTGGCCAATATTAAGTGTACATTTAATAATTGGTATGTAAAAAGTGGACAGTGGACAATTATTAAGTTTTTGATCTTTTATTTATTTAAACGTTTATTTTTTAGACCAATTTTCAAATGCTGATAAAATACTTCATATTGCAAATAATATTGCAAAGAATAAATTTAATATAAAACATGTAACAATACAAATTGAAAAACATATAGAAATATTCGATGGAAATCATCCATAAAAATGTATTCCACACCACACAGCACCACCGCAACGGGTGCCGGGGACCATGAGATTTATCAAAGAGAGCTTATACAAATGTTTTAAGTCTATTATAAAAAGAAAAATTAATCATTAATTTTTTTTAATTATTATTATTGTCAGTTTTATTTAATTATGCTATTTGTGTAGTATTGCACCGAAAAAAAAACAAAAAGTGATGACTTAAAATTCAAGAAGATAAAACATTCACACAAAATCTATTATATAAATCAAAGATAATGGTATATTTTTATATTATAATAACTGTATATGTATATTTTTAAGAGGTATTTTTTTATTTATAAAAAAATCGAACACAACAAAATAAGAACAAAATGTATTATATTTAAGTAAAAGTAAAAAGTTTTTTTTTATAATTTGAACTATTTTTCTTATAGAAGATTAGAAGATTGTGTTTTGATGAGATGTGCAAAGTGATTAATTGAGGTATATTACAAAGTGAAAAAGCTTTTCTTTTATATAAATACACGCGTTCTTGCCTATATATGGTTATTTTAAAGAACTATATATATATATTCCGTGTGTATAACATTTAGACAAACCGCACACAAATGCAATGTGAAATATATTTATGATTTAGTACAATCAATTTAATCAAATAACACTATTTCTAAATGATTTCTTTTAATTTTTACATAAAACCAAAATATATAATTCTTTACTCAAAAGAACTAAAACTTAATGGATACTTAAGTTTTTTTTTTTTTATATATATAATTAAGAAATCAAAATTATTCAATTTTTTTTTGTATTACAGTCAAAAATCAAAATAGTTTAATTATTTATAAACAAAAAATATTATATTGTTGTTTTAAAATCATTTTTATATAAATTTTAACACACCACAAAAAAAAATATTTTACATATTTCATATTCTTATCATCAAATTGACACACGGTAGCGGTGGCGATGAATAATCCCCGCAATGTGTGGATTTTTCTGTGATTTTCTTTTTTTAATAGAATATATATTTAATAGAAGAAAAAATTCAATTTTAATTATAACATCACAATAAGTTTTTATATTACAAGTGGGGGATTTTTTTTCATTTTCATTTTCAATTACATGTTAAAAAAAAAGAAAGTATTTTAATTAAATTTTATTTACACATTTTAAGCGAATGGAATTTTATTTTGTTTTTAAAGCTTGATCGGTGAGATTATTAATGAATTTTTGGATGATTTTCTGATGGGTATATTTGAAAATTGAAAATACTAACAAAAGTTCTTAGTTATAAAATCAATTTTTAATAATAAAAATCTTTTAACCATTTTATTAAAAAAATAAAACTCACAATTGCTTTTCCTTTTCTCTTACAATACAAAAAAATTTAAAATAAAAAATTAAATTATACGATTGTTATAAAACTTTTAAAATCAACTAATATACAAAACAAATTCCATATAATTGGAATATTTGTTATTTATTAGTCCCGGCAAATTCATTGATATACCAATCCGGTAAAAACGAATAATTATTTTTACCATACATTCGTTCAAATGTAATATTATATTGTGTATTACTATCATAATTAAATTTAAAAACTGTATACGGACAATCGATTTCTTTCATTTTACCATATACTTCATGTAGGAAACGATTTAAAAAACTTATACAACCTTCGGGTTTCCAGAAATTCTGGAAAACAAACAAAGATTCAAAAAATTCAATAAATTATAATAAATTAAATAATTTAAAAAAATATAATCTTACTTTTCCATCATTACGCAATTCATTAATTGTCATTTTATGAATTTTTTGTACAATACCAGAATATGATCGTGTACCGACAATCACTGTTTTTATATCAGCTAATACACATTGACACCACCATGGTCTAGTTTTATTTCGACAAAATTTTCGATAATCTTGATTGTACAAATTCACTTTTAATTCATTAAATTCCCAGTTGTCTTCGTTTGTCCAGGATGACGGTACGTTTGGCGTTATTTCAATGCCATCCATTTCAGCACCATATACAACAGAATAATTATTAAAATTTTTACGAAACATACAACAAAATTCTTCATTTTCATCTACCGGTTGATGAATATTCGGTTTTACATCGGGAGCATCTATATATTGATGAAAAAAATACATATTTATAAACATTGTCATTTACGACGATATAATTCAATCCCAAATATTGCAACAAGATTAGTTCTTAAGTGAAGATATTAATATACGATAAGTTAAATCAAATCAAAGTGACTTTTAGAATAACAATTGCAGCGATCGTTTGTAATCAACTAGAAAATTTAAAGAAATTCAAATTTAAAATGGGCATGAACTAATGACAAATATATGACAGTAATTTTATACTTTATAAGTATAAAACAAACTTGATTAGTTATTATTTAAGCACGATACTGCTCCTATAAGATAATAAGATCGCTTTTATAAAACATATTTCAGAAACTATGTATGGATATAATTTATAAATTACCTGATAATAAATATTGTTCAAATTTGAATCCATACGATAGGATACGTTTAACGTTTTCCGATCGTGTTTCAATATCACGTTTTTCTCCTTCACTAAGTATTTTATATAAATAAACGGTTCCCTTAAATTTTGTTGCCAATATTATCCATTGTAAATTATTACATTCGTATGGCGTACACATTAGTAAACGTAATAGACCACGAAAACAAACAAAATTTATATTCAAATATGATGGATGAGGAGAGACACCTGATGATTCAGTACTATTTGGACGAGCGTTGTCCACCGTTTTTTGTTTAACAGTTGGTAATACGTTGGACTTTATGAATGTTAATAAATGATCTAATTTTTCAGCATCCCCAGCATTTTCACCTTTTTTTCTAGCATTTTCATAACCATAATTTAAATTGATATTTAAGTTATCATTTTGATATACGGTTTTTGGTATTGATAAATATTTTAAATTTGATTTATCTGGAATGTAATTACGATCTTTATCGATACTAAACCATCCCAGTCGTTTCGGTGGCTGTTGAAATTCAGGATATTCTTTTTCAAGATAATTTGTCCGTAATGCTTGACTTTTTTGATAAGAAACATATTCCCTCGGAGCTATTTCTAGTAATTCAATTTTATTAGCCATTATCATCAGATAACGGTATAAAACCTTTGGATTGCGGATAAAATCAAAAACAAATTATTGTTATAGATGCGTGTGTCCGTGTTTTTTAGTGGTTGAATAAACCCATAAAAAAAGAGTATAAAAAGTATTCTAAATTACACAAATAACGATAGATTTATTAAAACAATTTTTCAATCCACATGCATGGAGGACAGGAGGACCACAAAAGAAACACCAAAATTTCAACTTTAGGAAACACAAAACAAACCGAAGGAGATAAAATAAAAAAAAAATTATAAAGTATAAACAAAAATATTGACATGTAAACATTTCAAAAATTAATTTATTGAGGTAAGCATCAAGAACACAATTTATTCGAACATCCATGGACGGATGCATTTCTTTTGTTTCCATGGTTTTTATTTCGATTTTTGCGTAGTAAATTAACAAATCGTTTTAGTGGTTTTAAGAAAAACTGAAAACGTTCTATTAACCACTTCCGTATCCAAAACAAATAAAAATAATATTAACATTTAAAATAATAGTAGTTTTTTCTACTAAAACACATTTTTATTTATATATATATTAATGTATCTCTAATGTTTAATAATAAATCATTTTATGAAAAATATTAATAACATAATTATGATTGATTAGATTGTCCTAATACAAGTCCTGTAAACCAGGACGATTTCTCACTGTGTTCCTTGAATATTGTTGTCGATTATTATTTCTATTATAATTTGTATTATTACTATTGCTTCCAGTGTAGTTGTTGTTGCTGTTGTTGTTGTTGTTATTGTTATTGTTATAATTATTATTATTTCTAAAACTTGCTGCAATAATATTACGATCTCGTTGCATATGTTCTCTATTTAATGGTTTTTGGATAATTTCTGAACATAGTAAATTTTCTAATGTTACATTTTCTTCAATGTGTCCATGTTCTTGTAAGAATTTTCTTAAACGACTAAATTCATTAATGGAATCTTCATTTTTACAATTAACCATAGCCTTTTCAACCGCATCAATCTACAATAAATAATCAAGAAATATAGTATATATATATATATATGTACAATATATGATCACCTTCCAATATACTAACCACTTCTTTTGTGAATGAATGCCGTTGTTCATTTGTTATTTGTACAGCATCGTTTACCTCCAATACGGAACGTAATATCGGTAATGTATCTTCAGCACGTTCCAATTTTACTAATGACAATATCTTTAAATTTCTTACAGTAACATATTGTTGTTGACGTATCGTTCCCAGTATTTCAATACTTATATGGGGAGCATTCTGTTGCAATGCTAATGCAGCCAAAAATGTTGTAGCCTTACGCATCGGAATATGTCCAACATCATTTAAAACTTTCCATAAATTAATTCCGTATTCATATGATTTTTGTGTATTCTAAATAAATTATAGATTATTTGATTTGTGACAAATTACAAAAGGAAATGGTGATGGATATTTACCAATTTATAACATGCACCCATAACCAATACAATCACGTGTTTTGGAAACATTCCACCTTGTAATTGACGGTCTCTTATTAAATCAAATGTATCTAAAATATCTTGATATCGTTGTTTTTCATATAATAGATCCAATAAAAGTTGATAGGATATCAATTGTTCAAATATTCCCGACAGTGATGGATCTTTGAAAAGCTATTTGTATTTAAAAAATGTAAAAAAAAAACAGAACAACTTTTTAGCAATAAGTAACAATCAAACTAACAATCACAAATATCAAGTATACCTTTAATGCTGATTCAACATCTTGAAGATAATAAAATAATCTCATTACAACTGGACCAAATACAAAATTACCAAATCGTACTTCTTTATTTTGTGAATGGAATTTTTTCAACATATTTTCCAATAAATTTATATCATCAGCATTCTTTTCCGTAATATGTACCATATTTTTAAGATCTTCGGTAAATATCATATTTGTTGATTTTTCATCAACAAATTCTTTCATTTTCTCTTTAAATGTTTCAGTTGTATTATTAAATTGTAATTTAACACGTTCCCTATTGGCTAAATAACCATCAATGCCCAATGTTTGCAATGAATATAATGTACGCATTTGAAATGTTTGTTTAAATATATGATCTAAAATAAATTATTTAAATTAAAAAAAAATAAAATTAAATATAATTAATAATTTTATATAATTTAATCTCGAAATTGAAATCGACCGCCCGCAAATGGATGGGAGACCGCGGTAAGTGATTTGATTACGAATATAGTCAAATCAAATAACCAATTAATATTTATTTATTTCAATATTTACCTGCATGATTTATAATTGATTGTAATTTTATTAATTTATTTAAACGAAACATTTTTAATAATTAATTAATTTATATTTTATGTTCTTTTGTTCACAATCTCGAGTTTATTTTTATTTTCTTGAGTTGTCTAACCCCACTTAAATTCATTGATAAAAATAATAATAAAAAATAAAATCAACCATTTTTATTTCATCATTAAATTATTTTATAGCATAAATTATATTGTTCCCAGTAGGTAATTTGTTCCATGGAAATTTTGTAGGTTTTTTTTTTTAAATCATAAAAACCTGATAAAATCATAATAAATTTTATGATAAAAAAAAATCCACTACTTCATTTAAATTTATTACATTTTGCAAAAAACAACAACAACAACAACAAGATCAACAATCAAAAAATTGCGTTTGCGCATACGTATACTACAAACAAATTTTGCAAAACCATTTTTTTTTTTCAGTAGGTTTTTGTATTTTGTGTTTTTTATTTTTATTATTTTTTTATTTTTTTTGGTGAATTATAAAAATTATTGTATTTAAAAAAAAATTAATAAATGAAAAATTTTAAATTTAAATATGTGTAAATAAGTTTTTTTTTATTAATTAAATTAAAATTAAAAGTGCGAAAATATAAACAAAATAACAAAACAAACAGCTAAAAAAAATTATGTCTTCAAATAAATTGTATATAAAGGTAATAAATGAAAGGAAAAAAAAAAAAATTGGGTAAATTGAGATGAATTGTATTCGTATGGATTCTCAAAGAATTTTGTTCTATATATTTTTTTTCTAATGTATTTTATTTTTTTTTTGCAATAATTATTTAACCTTGAGTTAACTGTACATTAGATTAATTTTCAGGATATTTAATATATAAATTTATTATAAGATTATATCAACTATCAGAAAATTGGCAACTAAACAAATTAAAATGTTTGCAAAATTTTCTGTAATTGGATTATGATGAGGATATTGTGGGTGAATGTATGAATGAATTCGCATAACAATTGTTTGTGCTAATTTGTGTTTTAAACATAACCAATAATACAACAAATTGTTTGTAAATTTTTTTATTCAAATTTTTAAACCATTTGTTAATGTTATCAAAACAAATATTTAATTCTTTTGTGCTATTTTTTTTTTTTTTTTGCAATTATTAATTTGTAATGTATTTATCTATTATATCTACTGAATTATGAATCATTTTTTTTTATTATTATTGCTTTCCAAAATTTTGTCAACTTATTTGTGATTATTCATTTTCTATATATTTGTCGTATATCCACAACGATTCGGTTATTAAACAGAAAACAGAAAAAAACACATTTAATTTCGTTATTCCAATATCTTGCCAAAACACACTGATAAGACGATAAACAAACACATAAATATTACCTGATATTTTTCGATATCTTTTAATTATATTTTTGGTATTTATTTTATCTTAATATCGTTTATTTATTATACATATTATTTGTGTAGTTTGTACGGTAATTTATTTTTTGTTGTATTTATTAATATATAATAGGTTATCAATTTATTTATTTATTTATATACGTATAGATAAAATAATCTTTGACATAATTTTACCATATGCAATGATTATATATACTGTCATTATTTGTTGATTTTTGCACTCGGTCTTCAAATTTCACCCTATATAATTCCTAATCATGACAAAGAATATATATATTTAAAGGGAAAGTCCCAAATAAAAGCACAAATTTGCATTTTGATATTGGAGTATGTACATAGTTGTCTGACAAATTCTTTCGACCATAATCGATTATTGTTGATAGCCCAAATCAAAGGGAATAGTTTTATTACCGTATATATGATTTTTGTTGTTATATACATTCTTTATATTTGAATTTTCATTTGCGTTTATATTGTGTAGGAGGCAAGAGTTTGGATACCCCATCCAACGTTAGTCTGGGAAGGTGCTTCATTAATTGAAAACTACAAAGATGGTGATACAAAAATACATTTAAAAACAGATTTGGGTGTTGTACGTGAGGTAGCTATAAAAAATGAAAGTGATTTACCACATTTACGAAATCCAGCAATTTTAATTGGCCAAAATGATTTAACAGCATTATCATATTTACATGAACCGGATGTATTACATAATTTAGAAGTTCGGTAAATAGAAAAAATTTAAATAGAGAAAATTTTTATCAATTATTTTAATGAATATTATGATTTTTTTTTTGTATTTTGTAGATTTTGTGAACGTCAAGCAATTTATACATATTGTGGAATTGTCCTGGTTGCAATTAATCCGTATGCTGAAATGCCATTATATGGTTCGGATATAATACGTGCATATCGTGGTCATGCAATGGGTGAATTAGAACCGCATATATTTGCGGTGGCCGAAGAGGCATATGCAAAATTGGAACGTGAAAAATGTGATTTAAGTATTATTGTAAGTGGAGAATCGGGTGCTGGTAAAACGGTATCGGCAAAATATGCTATGAGATATTTTGCAGCTGTTGGTGGTAGTGAATCAGAAACCCAAATTGAACGTAAAGTGTTGGCCAGTAGTCCGATAATGGAATCCATTGGTAATGCTAAAACAACACGTAACGATAATAGTTCAAGATTTGGTAAATTTACAAAATTACTATTCACCAATGAAATGAATGTTATGTCGTTAACCGGTGCCACAATGCAAACGTATTTATTGGAAAAATCACGGGTGGTATTCCAAGCGAATGGTGAACGCAATTATCATATATTTTATCAATTGTGTGCGGCACGTGATCAATGGCCAGAATTAATGTTAGATCATCAAAGTAAATTTCGATATTTAAATCAAGGTGAATCACCGGACATACCAAAAATATCGGATTTAGAACAATTTTCCGAAACGGTATCCGCTTTGGATACCTTAGGGTTTAGCCATAATGAAGTTACCGATATTGTTAAAATTCTAGCTGGTATTTTACATTTAGGAAATATACAATTTACATTTAAATATAAAACGAATACGGAGGAAATTGATCATGAAGGATGTGATATATCGGTAAATAATAATATTTATTTTTTTGATTTGAATTTGATGATGATTTTCTATTTTTTTTCCCAATTTTTGTTTTTTTTTTAGCAAAATGATTTACATTTAAATTTATTCAGTGAAATATTAAAATTGAATGCAGATGAATTGCGTAAATGGTTATTAACGCGACAAATTGAATCGACCGAATTGGTATTGATACCGATTGGACAACAGGCTGCCGAAGCAGCACGGGACGCCTTGGCCAAACACATTTATGCAAAATTATTTCAATATATTGTGAATGTAATCAATAAGAGTTTACAACAGAGTGGACGAAAACAACATTGTTTTATTGGTGTACTGGATATTTATGGATTTGAAACGTTTCACATAAATTCATTTGAACAATTTTGTATAAATTATGCAAATGAAAAATTACAACAACAATTTAATCAACATGTATTTAAATTGGAACAAGAGGAGTATTTGAAGGAGGGCATTGTCTGGACAATGATTGATTTTTATGATAATCAACCGTGTATTGATTTAATTGAATCGAAATTAGGTGTATTGGATTTATTGGATGAGGAATGCCGAGTAAGTTTTATGGTTAAGTTTTATTTATGTTGAGATTAATGTTTGGTTATTTACGTCAATTTTTGTTTGTTTTAGATGCCAAAAGGTTCGGATGAATCTTGGGTAGGTAAATTAATTGAAAAATGTGCAAAATATAAACATTTTGAAAAAACAAGATTTGGCACTGGAAGTAAGTAAATTCGGAAATCATTTATTCTGGTCAAGAATTCCTGATAACATTAATTAACTTTTATTATATAATCTATTTATAAATTTAGCATTTGTTGTTAGACATTTTTCGGATGCTGTACAATACGAATCATTAGGATTTTTAGAAAAAAATCGTGATACAGTATCAAAAGAATTGGTAAATGTATTACACGAATCGAATATGGATTTATGTAGAAAATTAATGGAAATCGAAGATATTGAACCGGTAAAAGATTCAAAATCAAATACATCATTATCGGGACGTGTTCTTGTTACGGCATCCAAATCATTGGTATGTAAATGTTTTTTTTGTAGATATTTTGTTATAAAAATATTTGATTGATTTTTTGTATTGTGTTTTATTATTAGTTACACTTTTATGAGTTTATGAATTTATTGTGTTTGTTCTGTTTTGTATTTGTTTTGTTTTGTTTTTGATTATTTATTTTAATTATTTTTGGTATTATTAGCAACCATCATCAGTGACTGTATCTAGTGGACGTAAACGAGTTAGTTTCTTTTTACTTAATAATATTTGATATTATTATTGTTGAATATTAATAATATGTAATCGATTAACCAAATATATTATTGCTACTAATATTTATGTAACATAACATAATCGTTAACTATATATTTATGTGCATGCAAAATAAATAGAATGCTTTTTTATATTCATTTAAATGGTTGTCTGATAGATTTATTTGTTATTGATATAAAATTACAAATTGTTCAATCATAGATTATTCCATCAAAACAACATAAACAAACGGTTGGCTCACAATTTCGTGACAGTTTAACAATGTTAATTGGAACGTTACATTCGACGACACCGCATTATGTACGATGTATAAAACCAAATGAAGATAAAAAAGCATTTAAATGGGAACCATCAAAAATTGTTCAACAATTACGGGCATGTGGCGTTTTGGAAACTGTACGAATATCAGCTGCTGGATTTCCATCACGTTGGCCGTATAGTGAATTCTATTTACGATATCGTTTATTGTGTAAACGTTCACAAAATGTCGGTTGTAATGTTAAGGCAACGTGTGGCAATATTGTTAAAAATTGGATACACGATGAAGATAAATATTGTTTTGGAAATAATCAAATATTTTTTCGTGCCGGTCAAGTTGCATATTTGGAGCAGGTACGTGCTGAAACACGTAAAAAGCATATAATTGTTGTACAATCAATGGTACGTCGTTTTATTTATCGTAAACGATATTTACGTTTACGAAAAACTGCATTGGGCATACAAAAATATTGTCGTGGTTATTTGGCCAGACGGTAAATATCATTTTTATTTTATAAATATTTATAAATCATCCATTTTTTAATATTATTTTTGTTTTCCCGTTTATAGAAAAGCCGAAAATTTACGTAAAAATCGTGCGGCCATAACAATTCAACGGTATATTCGTGGTTGGTTGTGTCGTAGAAAATATTTGAAATTACGACGAACCGTATTGGGAATACAAACGTACGGACGTAGTTTTATGGCACGTCAAAAATACCGCTTGGTATTGGACAATTATAAGGCAACGGAAATTCAACGTTTCTGTCGGGGATACTTAGCTCGGCAGGCATTCAAGCGAAAATTACGATTGATTGTCAAGTGTCAGGCATCGGTACGTGGATATTTATCAAGGCGATTGTATCGTAAAATGAAAGCCGAAGCACGTACAATATCCAGTATAAAAATGAAATATAAAGGATTGGAAAATAAAATTATATCATTGCAACAACGTATCGACGAGCTGAATAAAGATAATAATCAATTGAAAGTGAAAAATGCCGAAATTCCCGAATTGAAATCAAAATTAGAACATATGCGTACGCTAGAAAATGAATTGAAAACATTGCGTATTGCATTGAAACAAGAAGAGACAATTTCAAAAGATCTAATGGCAAAATTAGAAGTTGAACGAGATGAGAAAATGTTAATATTGCAACAGAAAAATACGGCTGAAAGTGAATGGACTGAACAAAAACAAATGTACATTTATGAATGTGAAAAATTACGTAAAGATCTGGAGAATATGGTTGAAGTGGCTAAAAATGAAGAAATGGGTAAGTGTAAAATCTAACCTAATTGGGATATCTTTATAAACGCACAATTTTAATACAAATATAATTTTTCTTTCATCAATATAGAATCAACAGCACGTACCCGGATTTTATCCGAAGTGGATACCGATGAAATACATCATGCCTATCAAAAAGCTATACATGATAAAGCAATATTGGAAAATGACAATTATCTATTGAAAGAAGAGGTTACACGTCTGACAAAATACACGAAAAATTCCAATCAAAATTATAATTATATAAATACACATTCACGTTCGATCAGCAATGCATCAAGTAATAATAATGATGATGATTTTGGTTATGGTTCAGCTAAAAATACATTAGAATTGAGAAAATATTCATTGACAACATCATTACCATCAACATTACCGTCAACAACAATGATGGGTGCAATGCAATCGCACCAACAATTGGATAATAATAGCATTATCATAAACGATGATCAAGGTTCACCAGATTCACTGACAAAATTAAATGCAAATACATCGCCAATACCGAAAAGTACAGAAACTGTTTTAATTTTAAAATTACGTAAATTTTTGGACGAAGAAAAAGAAAAACGTAAATCATTAGAAAAGAAATTGGCACGTTTAGGAAGTAAAAATAGTATAACATTGAACAATGAGGATTCGTTAAAGTAAGTATAATGAGATTTTTTATTTAATTGCGTTAAATTGTATGGGTGTGTTTGTGTGTGAGATTATGCAATTATGTAAGTCAATATCCAATAAATCTGTTCAAGTTATAAAATAACTCCACATAATACATTTCATGGCTTTACATTTCCTCCTCATAACAATGCACAATTTTTGGTTAATTAGAATTAACCTAACGTTTTACCAAAATTATGTGTTATCAACACAATAAAAAAAAAATTATATTATAACCGATTTATTTATTTGTTAAATTAAAATAATATTTGATAATAGCATTTTAAATGAATGTTTGTTTGATGACAAGAAAAAAAAAATAAAAAAATAAACACAACAAAATGATAAGAAAAAAAAATAATTGTTTGATGACGACCCGACCCGATTTTCTTGTAATTAAATGGTATTATTTAAAATTTTAATATAAAGTATAACTTTCTTTATACACATAACTTAAATAATAATATCTTTGAACAAAATTAAGTTTAAATGATTGATTGGAAGAAAAGGTTTTATTAATTTTTTTCTACTTCTAATCGTAATTATTGTAATTAATTTATTAAAATTTACAGAGCTTCAGAACTTGAAGTTGAAAATGAAAAATTACGTCAAGATTATCAATTATTACGGAATAGTATAAATCGTGGTGTACAAATTCAAGAACTTGATGGTAAGTCAATATGTTTAATGAATAAAATATTAAATTAACACAAATTAAAATTCCTATGATTTACTCTAATAAACCAATATCAAGATAATGAAAAAAAAAATGTGAATTGGTAATTGGATATTTATTTTTATTGAAAATATTATGATATATATTTTTTTTTGCACTCTTTATCATTAAATTATATGTCATTAATATATAATTTTTTTATTTTATATTTGTAATATGATATTTTTTTTTATAATTTACAAAATTTAGCTCAATATGTTGCATTACAAGAGGAAAATAAACGACGTCGTGATGAATGTATACAATTACGTGCAATATTAGCTCAACAAAGTCAATCGTTACGTTCTTTGGGTTTATCAAATGTCAGAAATGATATTGAACGTTTCCATGATGAAGGTGAATTATTTGAAGCATTCCAAGCGCAAAAATTGGTAAATCGTCAATTGGAATCCGAATTGTCAGCGTTGACCGAAGAAAATAATGCCAAATTAAAAGAGTTAAGTAAGGGTTTGGATGAATTACGATTGGAACGTAATAAGTTGCAAGAGATATTACATGAACAATTAACGGTAAAGGATGGAGTAATACCAACAAATGAAATACTCATACAAAATGAAATGTATTTACGTTATGAATTGCAAAAATCAATTGCCGCCTATGCTGATTTACAAGAACAACTGAATAAATTATCACGTAAATTGGATGAATTAAATAAAAAAAATACAATATTATCAAATCGTTTACGTGAACATGGTCTCGATGATTCGATAACATTGAAGGAAACGGTTGAAACGATCGCAACTGTTATTAAAAAAACTCAAGTTTATCAAGGTTAGGATTTTATTATATTTTCAAAATCGATGCATTGTTTAACATTATTCATTGTACTGTATTATTTAAATAGGTATATTTAAATATCGTTATGAGCATGAAGGTAAAATATTACAACGATTAGTTGTTGATTTTCTACCACGAACAGCAATTACATTATTACCAGGATTACCAGCTTATATAATATTTATGTGTATTAGGTAGGTATAGAAATTTGAGAATTTATTATTTAAATTCATATGTTATTTTCGGTTTTGTTTTGTTTTTTCCAATCCAGATATACAGATCTTGTGAATACCGATAAAAATGTTCGTACATTATTATCAACATTCGTAATAATGGTGAAAAAAATTAATCGTTCTAAAAATACATCAGATGTTCGTGTTTTATGGCTGGTCAATACATTAAAGTAATTATTTATTTTTATTTTTTTGGTTAATTTTATAATTAAAAAATGTATTCCAATTTAATGTATTTGAAATAGATTACATAATTTATTAAAACAATATGGAGGTATTGAAGAATATATAAAATTGAATACGGTTAGTCAAAATCAACAACAATTGAAAAATTTCGATTTGTCTGAGTATCGGTAAGATTTTTTATTATCATTTATTATTATTATTATTATTTATCGTCACAACAATTTCATTTTCGGCAATATCTTTATTTTTATAGACAAGTTATTTATGAGTTAATAATCCGTTTGTATGAACAAATTGTACGACAATTGGAAGATGATATAAAATCACATGTTGTACCGGCCGTATTAGATCATGATGAAATGGCACGTGGTAAAAATCAAGGTGCAAATCGTGGCCGTTTAATGTCATTAGACATGACGCTACAACAACAGAAAATTTTACAACAACAAAAGGCAACGGGTGCAACCATGGAACCAAAATCATTAGTGAATAATCTCGATCAATTCTATAAACAATTGAAATTCCTGGGATTAGACGATTGTTATATTGAACAATTGTTTCGTCAATTAATGTATTACATATGTGTCATTGCAATGAATAATTTAATGTTACGTCAAGAATTGTGTATGTGGAAAACGGGTATGAAAATTCGTTATAATATTAGCTGTCTAGAGGATTGGGTACGACGTAAGAAAATGGCCAATGAAATACTGGAACCGTTACAGCCGTTAATACAAGTATCATCATTATTACAATCACGAAAATCGGAAGAGGACGTTCAAAGTATTTATGAATTGTGTTCGTGTTTAACGACACCACAGGTATTAAAGGTAAATATGCTTCTTTTTATTACTTTTATCACTGTATTACTCGAATTGTGGTGTGGATTCTATGTGAATGCTAATTTGTTTTTTTTTTCTTTCTATTTCATTTTTCAATTTAGATCATAAAATCATATACATTAGATGATTGTGAAAATCCAATAAAACCAATATTTATTGAAAAATTAACAAAAATATTAAATGAACGTAATACACATGTAAGTAAATAATTTATAATATTAAAACCGTTAAATGAGTTACTTCTTTGAATCTTTGAACGTCCTCAAGAGTAGAGTTGAGGCTCACATTTTTAAGTCAAAATTCACAGAGGATGGGATTTTGAGTACGTTCTTCAAAACTTGCGTCGCAAAGTTCTAGGCTGCTCAAAAAATCTTTCGTGTTTAAAATTCTGACAAAAGTTTTTTGTAGGAGCAATGAGTTCGAATCCTGACGAAGATATAAAATGTGTTTTTCTCTTTTCAAATTTATAAAAAAAACTATTTCAATTTTCTTTTGTTTTTTTAAGGATGCACAAAATGTATTTACGATGAACGCTGATTTTGTACATCCATTAAAGGTTGTCTATAAATATGATGAAATTAAATTAGAAGAAATTGAATTACCAGAAATTTTAAAATTAGAAGAATATTTAACTAAAATATAAACAAATTTCACCGTAATAACAATAATAACATAAAAACTATTAACAAAAAACAAAATAATTAGTAAAATGGGTAATTTAATTCGTTAAAGAATAAAAAAACAGAAAAGAAAACAATCACCAAGAAATTTATAACATCAAGATCTAGAATAAAATATATAAAAAAAAATCATTTAAGATTAAAAAAAAAAAAACAAAAATCACTTATTTTGTCCAACTATAATCCTATTAGAATTTATTTAATTAATTAATTTCCAATTGAAATTAAAACACACATAGAACAGAAACTTGGATGGCAATGAATAATTAAAAAGAATTAATAATTTTAAAGTATTAATTACAAATGAAAAAAAAATTAACAAATAGTTGTGCAAAAATTTCTAATAATTCCGTTCCAAAAAATAAAACAAATAAAAAAATAATTATTATATTTTATTTATTACCTTTATTTTATTTTAAAATTATAAAATATTTTATTTAACATATATCTATAATTCATTTTATTCAAAAAAAAAAAAATAAAAAAAAAACAATAATAAATAATACGGAAAGACTGAAAAATAATTAAATTAAAAGACATGTTTGAAAAATCTATTAAATTTATCCATTTTAATTAATTTTATTAATAATTTCTGTTTTAAAACTTTTTGTTTTTTGAATATTTACCATTTAAAATAATTTTTTTTTTATTTATTCATAATAATTTCAATTTATTTCGGCTCCAATTAAAATTAGATCTTATAAAAATAGAGAGGTTTAAATTAAAATATATATTTTTTGTATTTGGTTATTGTGTGTTAAATAGTTAAATTTTATATATACAAAATTGTTCCTTAGTTTTTTAAGTAATAGAAAAAAATTAATTTATTTTATGATGATAAAAAAAAATTAAAAAAACCATAAAAAATGTGTACTTAAAGAAATTCCATAAACGAATCGATTTTGCCGAAAAACATTAACTTGATTTTGATGCAAACGGCAAATAATTAAAAAATTAGAAAAATTATATTTGAAAAACAATAATCAAGTTTAAAAATTGTTTTTCTTGTTAAAAAAATAATAAATTATATTTATAAAAAAAAAATAGAAAAATCTATTTATTTAATTATATTAAAATTTATATACAAAATTAAATGTATTTATATTGTTAAATTTAAAATATTTATTTATATAAACAATTTATTTTTTTTTTATTTTGTTTTATAAATTATTATTTTAATAATTTTTATTCCATATATTTTTTTTTAATTGTAGTGCAAATTAGATTTATTAATAATTTTTTGTTTTTTTTTTTAATTAGTAGTATTATTATTATTATTATTTTATTATAATGATTTTAATTTTTGTTGTTGTGAGGAAGATCTCTATTTTTTAAAGAATATTCCGATTATATTTTTTTCCATTATATATTTATTTATTTATTTATATTTTAATTTAATTGCCATTTTTTTGTTTTTTTTTTGTTAAATATTAACGAATTGTACTTATTTTTTTTTTCAATAATATTTGATAAATATGAATATACTTATTAAAAATTGCATTTATTTTTGTTATGGTTCAAATTTAGAAATATAATTTCAAACAAAAAAAAAATTATTTTTTTAAATATTTTTTTTTTTTTAATTTACAAAAATTTAAATAATTTTTGTTTTTAAAATATTGGTTGAGGTTGATTTTATTAATTTTTAATTTATTTTAATTTTAATATATATTTATTAAACAAAAAAAAACAAATATTTATATAGAAGTGCAATTTAAACAAAAAAAAAAAAAATATGCAAAATCGTGATAGAGAAAAATAAAAACAGGATACATTTAAAACTAATTGAAAATACAATCAAAAAAAAAAAACACAGATATGGATAAATTTGGAATGCAACATTTTTAATTTATATTTTTTAGAAATATATTTAATAATTAAATGATAAATTATAGTACTGCAAAATATTTTCATATATCTCCATTAAAAATACATTCCATAAAAAATAAAAATTTAAAGATATATTAAAATAATATGCCTAAAATAAACAATCCATTAATATTAATATTTATTATTATATACAACCACTATACCTATATAAATAAATTAAAATATATATTTATTTAACTGCTGTTAAACAAAAAAAAAAAACAAACATAGTATTAATTTTTTAATTGATTATTTATGGTTTGGGTTATCCCGAGATCCGAAGTTCAAATTCCAAAGCCTTATATTTAAATTTTCATTTGTATTTATTTTCGTTTTCTGTATCAATTTGACTGAATTTTATTTTATTAAAAAACTAAAATTCATAATAAATATTGCGATGAAAAAATAAATAGTATAATATTTGGCTTATTTGATTTGTATATTAAATATTCAAAACGTTACAAATAATATAACAAATACTTTAACGAAATTTATTTTGTATTTATTTGGCAAAATGCTATGCATGTCAACGTTTCATCCAAGTGGTCGCCGGTTCGATTCTCCGAATGTGAAAATTCTCATCAGTCGGTAAAAAATCATCAACGATTAAAAAGAAAATACAAAACAAAGCAGAGAGTAAAAAAAATTAATTTTTGCTTTTTTTTTCATTTTTTTAAATCCTATCACAAGAGTTAACTCTTGTAATTTTTTTTTCAACATTGTCAGATGATTTCAAATTTTGAGTATGTTATAGACCATGGATTATTAGATCTTTACCAAAATTTTGAGCCCGATTGGTGATCCCAGTGGTCATCATAACTGGCTTTGAAAATCGTTTTTTTTGACATTTTCAACCATCATATCTTTTGATTTTCCTTTGGAATTTTCAATGCGACCAGCATAGACCGATAGAGAATTTGATTATCTTTCGATTGACGTGGGTCCCATCACTGTACGCTGTATGGTTTGGCCAAAAGGCAGTAATGAAATTTTGGGAATCTCATGTAGACTATATTTCCAAGAATTGTTAATATATGAAGGAGTTGCTTCATTTCAGATTTTAGACCTGCATTGGAAAGATAAAGAATTGGACTTTCATTTAGAAAAACCGCGATAAGTTTTCCATGAAAATTGTGGATTTTCCTTTAATATAGAAAAACCTCTATTTTCGATCAATTTCAAAGGTTGATTCCAATAGGTTTCCATGAGATAATTATTCTCCGTTAATTATAGAATTAAACTAGAGGATATCGCCCGTATTTTGAATATTTGCCCAATATTATAAGTCAAATGGTTTTCCTACAGTGATGTCCTAAAATTGAGTCTATGTGGAAATTTTGAAAAATTTCATTTATCTCTCTGGATCGTTATTGTGATGGTATAAGAAAGTGGTAGAACAAAAGTTATGTTATTTAACTATCTCTATGGCATAGCCGAAGGACAAAGTTGTATCTTTAAAAAAGGTGAATTTTCCAATTTTTCACGTTTTTATGAAAAAAATGAAAAAAATTTTTTTGTTGTTTGATACGTTTCAAAATGATGGCATTTGAAAGGTATTATTCTCGGCAGTATTTCCACCATATATACTTTTTTTCTAGCTGATGTAGTTTCGATGGAATCTCCAGAGGAATTTTTTTTTCACCAAAAATTCTTTAAAAACTTATCCTAAAATGAATTTTTTCGGGAATTTTTACAGATAAACAAATTGACGTATAGTTATTTTGAAAAACGAATAAAATAAGATTAATTAAATTAATTTATTAATATTTTTTTATTGATTTATTTTATTTAAATTTTTTTTTTTTTCATTAATTAGTTTTATTCCTAAAATAATTAGCTAATATTAAAATGAATAATTAGAGGATTAAAATACAAATAATAATTAAATTAAGAGTATTTTTATTTTTTTTTTAATAGATTTCATATGTTCATGCAGTACTGTATATATAGTGACCAAAAATTCAATATAAATATGGTATTAGTGTAAAAAAAAATTAAAGAATTTATAAATTAATAATTAAAACAACAAGTAATTTTTGTGTATTTACTGTGTTAAATAATTGAATTATAAAAATTGTCATAGAATGAACTAAAAAATAAATGTCAGTGAAAATTATATTGAGAGAAATAAAAAAAAAAAACAGGGTAGAATTCTAATAATTTATTTATACAATTTGGTCAGGTACAGAATCAATAAAGAAATGAAATAAAATGAATGATAAAAATTGTTGAACTACTATCTTTTGGTATCAATATAATTTTATAACCACATATAGCGATCGATATAAAGTAATTGGTTATAAGAACAAAAACAAAATGATATTTTTTGATTAATATTATAAAATATTTTTCTATTATTTACCTTATTAATTCACATTTGAACAGGCACATTATTTCGGGGTTTTTTCTCTTTCAGTTTTTTGAATAATTGTTGACTTCTTCATCATTTGGTTATTCAATCGGTATGTATGATGGTAATTTACCAAGTTTTGGTCGTTTAGAATTATGTATATATTCAACAGAATCAATAATTACATCATTTGTCTTTTTTTCTGCATTTATATCGGTAATTTCTTTGACCAATTTCATCGTTGGATTTGCATCTTTGAAAAAATATCTTTGATTTTCAATTTCATTTACTTTCGATAATTTATTATTTTCTATTATCAAATCATGTTTTTTATTATTTGATGTTATCATTTGATTTTCGTTAATCATATCATTTGATGATTTATTCTTAAAGGATTTATTCTTTGAATAATCGGAATTTTCTTGAAATTGATGTTTTTTATTACACTGAAAAAGGGTTGGGTTTTTTGGGGGAAAAAACAAACAAAAACATTTTTTTTAAACGCATAACTTAAAATATAAATCTACTGTTTTGTACCTGATCAGCTTTTGCACAAAATCCTTTTAGAAAATCTTGACATATATCCGTATTATCATTAACTTTTTTGTGTAAATATGGACAATTTAATTTTACACAAATTCCTTTAAGATAAAATTTACATGTAGGCATTTTTGATAAATTAACATCATGTGATAAAAGACATTTATCATTATCACAAGCACCTTTTAGATATCTACAAAATAATTGAAAAAAATAAAAAAAGATTGAAGTTTGGAAAAAAGCAAAGTAAGCATAATAGTTTAAGAAATTGGATACATGACCTGATGAACTGCTTCTGTTTTGTAAATAACTTACTTTGAACATATTGAAATTGTTTTCGGATCATGTACTTTAACACAACGTCCGTTGGTGTGCGCTCGACATTTACCAATTTTACGATAAATTTCACATGGTATATTACATTTAACGTATTTCATTGATAGGAAATTAATACTTTTTTGTTTGGCTGTGGTTAAATAATTTCTTGTCCTGTGAATATCGGTACGTTCAAATGTATTATCTGATTTTTCAATAAATGTTAAACCACCGATATCAATACGTTTCATGGCAGTAACCACCTTTTTGGATGTGCTTCGATTTGTCGAACGTATTAATTTACGACCACTTGAATCAACGGTAAATTGTTCACCACGAATATATAAACTTCTTATGTCACGTGAATTCGATGTTGATCCAGATACAACTGTTTTTTCAATAGGATTTATTGTATTTTTCGTCTTTTGTAATTTATTTTTTGTTGATTTATATAATACACCATTTATATTTAACAATTCTAATCTATTATTTGGCATTATCGATTTTTGTTTATTGTTGATGTTGATGTTAGTGCTGCGGCTGCTGCTGCTGTTGTTGAATGAAATTTGTGAGGAACCACCACCACTGAAACAGAAAATAAATTCGTTCGTTTTTCTTTTAGTTTACATATACCAAAAAATTATTTATACTTACATTCTTGATAGTTTTCTATCGGTTATAATAATTTTATTACTAATATTTAATTGATTACCGATTTGTTGATTTGTTGCGGCAGGTGATGATCTTAAATCAATTCTATATTGATTTGGATTTTTTATTAATTTATATTTTGATAGAATTAATTGTTTATTACGGCCATTTAACATTGTTGATGAACATTGTTGTTGTGTTGGAGTTTTTATTAATGTTGCAGCTCGTATAAGTTTACGATTACCAATTTTAATTAATGGTGTTCGTGGTGTTGCAGTCGAAAATATTTTTCTATTTGATAATTTCAATGCATCAATTGATGCTGCAGATGATGTTTTCCAATGATTTACCCCTTTATTTACATTAATATTTTCTTTTTTATTAATAATTTTATAATTTGATTTTAATAATTTTCCACTAGCAACAGGTGGACGTGGACCAGCACCAAAAGATTGCAACGCATTTATTTTAGAATTATCCATTAGTGTTGTTGTTAACGATGGACGACGGCATCTTACAAGTTTACGTTGACCAATTTTGATTAATCTAGGCGTAAAAATTGAGGGGGTTGTTGATGATGATTTTTCCATTAAATTAGATTTTATAATTGGTTTCGATGGATTTCTTATTAATTTTCTATTTACTGTTGTATTTGTATTAGCTTTTGGTATTATTGTTGTTATTCGATAATCATTGGTAGATTTGGCTGATTCATTTGATTGTTCGGATTCGGTTACCCTATTATAATCATTATTAATATTATTTGCTAGCAACAATTCCTGGTGTTGTTGTTGATTTATAAATTTTGGATTTATATAAATATTATTTTGTGGCTGTTTTGTAAATTGTATATTTCTATTATCTATTAAAAAATTCGGATTTATATGAGAATTAATAAATTTTCGATTTATATGTACGGTTGAGGAACTGGTTGTAGTTGTTGTGGTGGTTTTTCTTGATGATGAATCTGTTGAAAAGTGAATAGATGAAAATGAATCCATATTGTAATTTATTTAATATTTTTTTATCACTAATAAAACACGGCCAAAAAAACACTACAGATAATTTTTTATATTATATTATATAAATAGTTTCATTAAACACAATTAAGAATAATTAATTAATATTTATTATTTTATTTTTCACTTTTTTCACGTTTTTCCAAACTTGTTTCCATTGTGTTTGATGTTTGCAATTTTGCATTACTTTTTTTTATAACTTTTTTGACGTTTATAATATTGTCGACAATTTTTAGCAATCATTCACATAAGAGATAAATCCTTACAAATAACATATTATTTTACCATTTCGCAAACCTTATAATTTTTATATGAAAATGTGGATATTTTTAGGTAATTTTATGAGGTTTTCTGAGAATTTGATTTGATGAGGATTAATTCCAAATGAAATTATTATTGAACATCGTCGTCGATAAGCTAATCTTTGTTGCATTTCATTTTAATATCGTAATTTTTGCTTCCCAAAACCATTAAAACAAAGCGAATCAGTTGTACATACAAGAATACAGGGTTTAAATTAGATTTAAAGCTTATGACTAGCGGAATCGCCAATTGAATCACCCACAAAAATATTTTAGATGATCAATCTCAACGGTTTAATTATATTAAAAAAACAAATTTTAAAAATGACAAATATTTTCAATTAATTTTATTTATTTCCGTATTATTTTTTCTTTAATTTTATAATTATAATAATAATAAGAATAATAATAATAATAATAATAATATATTTTTGATATTGAATAATAGAGAATATAAGAACAAATGGATATATTTATAATATAATATAATATAATATTTTTTAAGTAAATTATAATAAAATTATGATATAAATATATTTTAAATTTTCATGTAAATTGATTTAATTTTCCGAATATCTCTTCTTGATTTTTTTAAATATATTTTATTTTTATATTATTATAATTTAGTTAGGTAAATGTTTTTTTGTTTTTTTTTTTAATTTTTATTTAATATTACAACTTATTAAAAGTAAAAATTAATTTTTAGTCTTGCAACGTCTTATTGGGGGAATAAATTATAATATTTAAAAAAAATTAAATTAAATATTTACGACTGACTATATAAATTTAAATTATTATTTTTATATTATTTTGTTTGTTGGTTGAATAAAGAAGATTGTGATTTTATTATAAAAATAATTTAATTTATTTATTTTGATGTATTTTTTATTTTGTCCGTTATATTTTATTTTAGTGTTCAATAACCTTTTTAGTTTTTTTTTTTTAATTTTAATTTTAAGTATTTTGCTAACTATTTCAGGTGTTGTTTTTTCATTTTTAATTTTCACTTAATATAAAATATATTAAAAATGGAAATTTTTAATAATTTTTATCCGTCGTTATTCGGTTATTTTAAATTTATAATATGATCATTTTATTTCATTCAATTTTTTTTTCTTTTTGTTTATCAGTCTTTGTTTTTAAGCAAATATTTAGATATAATATAATTTGAAATATAAATTAATTAATTTATATATAAAGATTTTCTTTTTCTTCAAATATATATTATATTCACTGTCACACGTAAATTATGATTATGACCGTTGTTTTGTTTATTATTTTAATTTTTATTGCTAAATCTTTTTTATTTTTTGTAAATTTTTATTTTTGTAATATGTAAAAATGGACGTACAAATATTTGTATATATTCTTTTATGAGAAAAAAAAAACTTTAAATTAAATTGTTTTTATTATTTATGTATCAAAATAATTAAAATATAGTAAATAAAAAATTTTTGAATAAAGTTTTTGTTATTTTTTGCATAAATTGTATTTAATATATTATTTGCTAATCCAAAAATGCATAAGATTTGATTTGGGGGGGATTGAATTTTAAGACTGATTTTGATCTTTATTAGTGCGAAATTAACTGGATTTCTTATTCCAAAATGAATTTGCTTCACACATTAACTAACATAGATATAATAATTGCATTTAATACTTTTGTAAAAAATATTTCATTTGATTGAATTTTTTTTTTAATCTTGAAATGCTTGAAATTAATATATAAAAAAATGAACAAAAATGTTCAAAAATCTATAGCGAATTCTACCTCTAATAGAAATAACAGTCTACAAGAAACCCTGCGATTATTAAATAAGAAATAAAAAGGTGACACTACACAACCAATGACGGAAATCATTTTAAAATACAATGTATGCTTATGAAGAAAAAAAAAAGGAGAAAATAATTTTGAAAAAATTAATTACTTCAATATATTCGGCGATAATATTTACAAAAAATAAAAAAAAAATGGGTGGTAAAAATAAGCTCATAAACTTATGATGATAAAAACTAATTTTCAATCAAAATAATTATTATTATTAAATATTAAAACAGAAAATCATTTATAAAAACAAAAAAAAAAATTCATATTTTTACTTTTATGGATAATTTTATAATAATTATTATTTAATTCTTATTAATAATTATATTAATTTTTGCTTTTGTTTTATGCATAAAATATTAAAAACGCGAGAATTATGTAAAAAAAAAAAAAAAAAAAAAAGAAATGAAAATATTTATATATAATATTTTAAATATTAAATTAATTTACGAAACGGTTTTCTTTTTCTTTATTATAATTTTTTATTTTTAATGATATCCATTTTTAAGGCATTATTAATTTATTAAATATTCTATAATTTTGTTATACATATATTGTATTACTTTTAATTTTATTCAATTATATAATTTAACGATTTAATTTCTTTTAATTTATGAGTATTCAATTTATTAATTTATTTATTATATTTATTTATATCCCTTGTGGTAGGGATTTTTTTAAACATATTATTATTTTTTTTCTAATCTAAAACGCATATTAATTCTATTATGTTTTTTTTATTAGATATATATTTTATTTTTTTTAATAATAAAAAAATTGTAAATGTAAAAAACTTTCTGTTAATTTTTTGTTTTTATTATTAGCAACAATATAATATATTTTTTTTTTATAATATTTCTGCTTAAAGATTATTTTTTTAATTATATTCAATATTAAAAAAAAAATACAAAGGGATTTTTGTATTTCTTTTATTCATTAATGAAATTGATTTTTTTTTTAAAAGAATGATTGAGAGTCTATACAAAAAAAAAATATGAAGTCATTTCACACTCAAATTAATAAATGTGATCATTTTATAAAAACAAAAAATTCATAAAATTATGAATCTTCATTTCCATTTTTTTTATTATTATTAATTTATACATATTTTATTTATTTTTTTTTTATTAAATATAAATTTGTAATCACAACAATTATTTTTAACTAATTTTAAATGTTTATGTGTGTATATGTATATATATATAAAAAAAATGTGAACTATAATAAAGCTAATTTTATTTAATAATTATATTTATTTATATATTTACAGTTTATTTTTTATATTTTCTTTTCTTGATTTACCTTAAAATTTACGATTTTGTTGTTTTTAATTTATAATTGTTATAAAAGATGTATGATTTGTTTTTGTATTGTTTACATTCAATAACGTTTTAAATATTAATTTGAAATAATTTCATTAAATAAATTGTCGTAATCCACTCATCAATTATTATTAAATAATACATTATTGGACGAGGAATATAACGACAAGCTATGCGTGCGATTTAAATGTTAAATATTTATTTATAAGGATAAATTGATTAATTTTTGTGTGGTAAAAATGAAAAATGAAAAGTGTAAAAACAAATCTATGATGAATATTTTTAGCTAATTTTTTGTTTTGACAAAATTCAAAATACACACAATGTTTCGGCGATGCCGACATATTATAATTAATTAATTTATATTTGTACAAGAAAAAAAAAATATTGAATTGATTTTTATGAATACTTTGCATAAGCAATATACAAATTATTATAATTTATAGTTAATTTTATGTATTCTTAATAATTAATAATTTTCTTTTTTAATTATGTATTCGTTGTTTTGTTAAAAAATGTTTTTCTTAATATTATTATATTTTATTTTTATTGTATTGTTAATTTTGATTTAATAATTGGTATATAAAAAAAACATTCACAGATAAATATTTTTTTTTAATTTTATATTTTAAAGATATAAATATTTGTTTTTTTTTTTTTAAATTATTACAAATTATTTTAAAATTTATTTGAATATCTTTTTGTGTTCTTCATAAATAGGAAAGGATACGTGAAAAAATTAAATTTTTACAATTCCATATAATAAAACTTCTGTTTGTTTTAATTTTTTAATTGTTGAATATTTTAATAATAATGATCAAAACAAATTATTATAATATAAATTTTTTTTTATAATTATAAATATTGATCAATATATAAATCAATACAAACACATTCATGCACATACGCAAAAAATTTCAATCATTATCTTTTCAACAGTAATATAAAAGAAAAAAAAGTTGTCTTTTTCAAAAATGTAAAAAATATAATGAATCCACAAAGTTTATTTTATTTAAATTTTCATAATAAACCTTTCTCACAAAATTCCATTTGTCAGATATTGATAACCATCGTACAATTTAGTGGACAATGAATTTAATGAATCTTGTACCAATTGATCAACTTTTCGTTCCAATTCTTGTTCCGTTAAATTCATATGAAAACGATTACGTAAATTTCGTATCGTTCCAGCGCATCCATTTTTAAAACATGGAAGTTGTGAACCTGATGAATTGAATAGAATAGAAAATAGAGATTTAAATTGTATAATTAATAATAATAATAATTTATCTATAATGATACTTACTACTTCGCATTATTTCAACAATATTTATAACACGATCCATATGCTTTCGTGATGCCATTAATCCACGTAATAATAAATGTTGAAATTCACTTAATAACGGAGAATTTAAACCACCCATAATTTCAACAAATTCCGGTGTTAATTTAAATGGTGATTGTTCAAAACCTAAACAAAAACAAAAAACATGTTCATTAATAATGTTTGTAGATAATCACTTAATTTGCATTTCAACTTACCCAAATTTTTCGGTGATATATTTAATATAAAACCAAAATCAATATGAATTAAGTGTCCATCAGAATGAAGTAAAATATTACCATTATGTCTGTAATGAAATATTAATGATCGAAATCGATTAATTCATAAAATACAATTTTAATTCTACTATTATTATTATTATTATCTTCAAAACTTACCGATCTTTCACCTGTAACAAATATGATATTAAACAATATGCAGCACAACTTTCCATAAAATTTCGTTGAGCACATTGAAAACTTTCTGTTTCTGGATTACCATATTCATCAATAAAATAATCATATAAACTTTTATTTGAATTCTTTTTGATTTGATGTAATGATACAGTATTCAATATTGGTTCAATTAAACCACTATCATTTGAAAAACATACAATTTTATATGGTCGTACCCATAATTCAACTTTTTCTTCATCCCAAATGATTTTAAACATCTATAAACAATTATTATTATTAAAATTAATATACAGATTAAATCAATTGTGACACAATGTGACGGTTTACCTCTAATAATTGTGTTGCCATTAATTCTTGTCTTAAATCATCACCACATTTTACAATTGCCGATAATAATTTCCAATTATTTAAATGTCCATACGGTGAAGATTCACGTATTTGCCGTTCTTTTTCATGCCACGGTTCCTTTATATCGCAAATAAAAAAAACAATTAAAATTTTGTTAATAAAATAATAATTTGAATAATTATTTTTATTATTTATTACTTTTAATGCAGCCGCTGATGGATCTTCTGGATCATTACTAAATGGTTTAGCATTTTCACAACATAAATTTTTACAATGTCTTGTACGAACATCACCGATATTAAATAGAGTTGGTACACCTAAAAAGAAATAGAAATAAACATTTAGAAATTTTACAGATTGATTGAAAGTAAAAATTATTACTTTGTTCCCTTGAATCAATTGAATCCAATGACATTTGTGATACTGAATCACGTTCGCTTATTCTACTTTGTAAATGTAAATATTGTGCTGTTATTTCATCATCTTCCTGTGACCAAACATCATCTTCAGTTATACCATGTTCACACCAATCTCGATTTATTGATGATGAAGGTTGAATTGTTGTAACTGCTGTAACTGTTGGTAATCCACTACTACTACTATTATTATTATTGTTATTATCGATTTTTTCAATATGAATTTTTAATTCTTTATTATCATATTTTTTATGTGAGAATTCTGATAATTTTCGAATGGCGACTTCCGGAATCGGTGCATCTGTCGTTGATGTACTGATCGTACTAATAGAATCTGTTAAACCAGGACCACCAACGGAGGCTGCAGCCGCAACAAGAGAAGCATTAGCCGTAGCTGCGGTCATATTTGATTCTAAATGTTCTTCACTTTTTGTATGTCTTAATGATGGCATTAATTTTGGTATAACCGGTGATGTATAAATATCATTTACCTAATTGGTTAAATAAATGTTTATCATGAAGTTCCGATATTATAATTTAATTTATTACCTCAACAACTTCTACATAAATAATATATGGTGTTTTATCTTTGGAATTTAATACAGCTGTTTTTTCTTCTGTAATTCGGACTACATGATGAGGTATTTCGGAATTTAATGGTAACCAGACACGGGCTGGTAAATTTTTATTTATTAAATTTAATCGCATACGTAATATACTTGTTTTTTCCGTTTTTGTTGGTAATGTTGTTAAATTTTTACCAATTTCAATAAGAGATTTCATAAATTCTTTTTGTGGTGCTAATTTTGGAGCCTTTTATTTTAGATACAAAAAAAAATCATTAGTTATTCGGGATATATTCAAATATTTTTTTTAAATACATTAAAAATTAACTTACACCACAACAACAAACAGTCTTTTGTCCCAATAAATCATTAACTGTACCACGTACAGATTCAAAACATATACAGCCATTGTCAAATGCACGTCCTGTTGATAAATCACCTAAACATAATCGTATCGGTGTTTGATATAATTTTGTACTTAATGTTAATGTATTATTATTTAATAATCCAGTAGCATCCGATTGAGATCTAATTAATAAAATGATTTTTTAAATTAATTATTTTCTATTGCATAAAAAAATAGACGAAGAAAATATCACATTAAATGATTAACATTACCTATGATGAGTTTTTTTAATGGGTGATGATGATAAAGAGTTATCATGTGTTATTGTATTCTGTGCTGTTATGGAATGATCTTTAAAACTTTCAGCATTACGTAATTTACGTCGTTCACGTTTCGGATACAATTCTTTCATTAACATTAAATGTATTTTTTGACTTACATTACTGTTATGAATTGTATCAACATTGTAATTGTAGGCTTCCAGTAGCCAACAACATTTCAATGAGAAATCGGCTGTTTTACGACAACGATACACTAAATACGGATCTAATACTTCCGCCAATTCATCGATTTGTATATACATTAAAATTAATTGTGGTATATATAAATTAACATCGGCATCTTTAAAGCTAAATATTTTATTTCCAATAAAACTTAAAACACCCGGTTCTTTGGAATAAAATAGATAATGTATTGCAAAATGTATATTAAATATTGGTGATTCGAAAAAACGTAATAATCCATTTGAACCTTTTTCCATTTTTGAATGTTTTTCGTGTTGTTGTTGGATCAATTCATTTTCTTTCGTTCGATTTATTAAACATTTTACAATACCAGGAACTCTTATTCTATCTTTTTCTTTTGTGGATGATGACGATGATGATCCAGTGGCTGATGATAATTTTGAAAAAAATCTAGGAAATTCATTTTCTGTTGTTGGTGTTGTTGTTGTGGTAGTATTACCAGTTGATGTTGATGTCTCTAATTGATTTGAAATATTTGTTAAAATTGAATTATTTATAGCTTGTGTCGGTGATGGGGTTACTGTTGTTAAATTGGTTACTGCAGTTGATGATGTTGGAGTTGTAGTGGAAGATATTGTTGTTGAACTATTAGCTACTGTTGGTGTATTTAACAGTGATGGTGAACTGGCTGATGATGTAGATGATGAAGATGCTGAGGATAAACATAATGAAATTTTATGTTTACTCAAACTTGGTTTTAATGTAAAAAATTCTTTTTTCTTTAATATTTCTGTTGGTGATTTTATATTTTGTTGGTGTTGTTGTTGATCTAAATCCAAATTTGCATTAGATGATTCTGTATTATTTTTAACTAAATTATTATTATTTCCACTTGTCATCATATTCTTTGATGCATTCTTTTTCTCATGATTATCGATAATACTTTGTGCTGTACGAAATATTGCATTTTTAGTTGCACCAAATATACTTTTAAATATTACTTCATTTTTAATATGATCTGTTGTTGGCGTTGTTGCTGTTGGTTTAACCAAATCCATTTTTATCGGTTCAATTGTTGGTGTTGATGGTGTTGTTGGAGTATTCGTAATAGTTGAAATTGATGATGTTGGTGATACAATATCTTGTTGTGGTACTGTTGATGGTATATTATCTTCAAATTCAATTGGAACACATATTGTATGATTACGTTTTTCTAATAATTTAGCGGCACGACTCATATTTTGTTCACGATAACGTTGCTTATCATTAGAATAATTATTATTATTATTATTGGTATGAGGATTTATGGTTAAATTATTATCTTTATTTTTCTGTTGATAATTCGATTTTCTATTAATATCAATATCATTATCGTCGTCATTGTCAGCAGCAGCAGCAGCAGCATCATCATCATCTTCATCATCATCGTCATTATCATTACATTCATCATCTGGTGTTTGATAAAAGCATAAATCCGATTGTAATAAACGATATTCTTCATCCATTGATGTTGTTTCTAATATCTCAATACATTCTTCTTCTTGATCAATTTCACCGGAATCTAAACTTTCACGTGATCGTCGTATTCTTGTCAGTGAAGTTTGATCGGGTTCCGAACCACAAATTATACCTTTAAAAATAAGGCAAATGAATGTTTTTTACAAGCAATTAAACAATTTCCATTTTAATATATAATTAATAATAAACTGAGTCATATTAAATATTTAAAACGTAGACAAAAATGTAGAAAACAAAAAAAAAATTCTTAGTATCAGATTATAAATAAATTAAGTAAATTTGCAAAATTCGTTTAAACAAATAAAATATTGCAAAGAGTTCACAATTTTTGGATGTATATATTCATTTTTCATGGAAGATTTTAATCCAATTTTTGTTTTTGGTTTAAAAGATACAACAACAGATGTAAAAGACGCAATTATAATAATAAATAATTTAATCATAAATATAGTATATACCTGAGTCATCTGAACCAAGACTAGTTAAATCTTCTCGTTTTTTATTCTCACAATCTTTTGGTACTGTAACAGCCGTCACACTAACACCATCACTTTTGGTTGTCATACAATTTGATTTATTATTTCGATTGTTATTATGTGCAAAATTTGTGTTGTTATTATGGTTCAGTTTATTAACCATCATATCATTATTATTTGGACATGTTCCTGAAATAATATAAAAACAAAGACAGAAAAGATATATAAAATAAATATGTAAATTATAAAATTTATTATTATTATTATAATTCTAAATGTAAATGTAATAATATAAAATATAACATTGTATGAAAATAAAAAGAATAATTAAAATAATTTATCTTAAACACAATTATTATATTTTTAACTGGTATGTTAATAAATTTAAAGTATGGCCAAAATAAATATATATTCATCACAGGTGATGATTGTGATCTGAGCCGCTGTGACTCACATTCATATTAAAAAAACAAAGAATAAAAAAATAATTGACATTCAATACCACCATTCATGGTATTTATTGTATATATAAAAACAAAATAAATAAATAATTTAATATTTGTGTATAAAAAATCATGTAAGGTTTCCATCTCTACAAATAAACAAAAAACATTTCTGTTTTGGATGATGGTTATAATGTACAAATATATATCTAACAGCATCACAAATATGTAATTAGTTTATATTTATTATAGTTAATTTTGTCAAATGGTTTTTCTGCAAATTGTCAAAATAACTTTTTTTTTGTTATTAATTAATTTATTTTAATTATATTGCTTAATATATTAAAAAATGTTTTCCAAATACAACTTGGCTGAATTGAATATAAAGAGCTGAATGAGTAAAATAGAATCAACACTAGAATTAAGAACAAAACGGAGATTTCATTGTGAAACCTGATGGAACAAAATCAAATGCATGACAAGTTTATATAATTGCGAAGAAACATACAATTAAATATTGTACATTTTTTGATACTTATCTCAAATACATACATTTTATCATTTATCGATATCAATGAATATATTTTAAATGATTATCAGGAAATTAATAATACTACGATGTGAGAGATATCTTGAAAATATTAAACAATATTTGATTATATATTTTCTATAATTATTTTGCATTATACAACATTCGTTCATAATAATATTACAAATAATTATTTCATGTATATTATACAAATATTCATAGACACACGATATATAAATATCGTAATATATATAATAAGGGACTGTTGGATATAGAATAATATATTGCAAAAACAAGTCTATATAAAATTTTCAATGTCATCATTCCACTTATAAAAGTATAAACATGTTTTTATTTAAAACAAAAATGTTATACCTGGTAAATAAATAAATAAATAAATTATATAATTAATTGCAAAAATAATATATACACATGAGAAACACATGCTGTATTTTATATACTAGTATCTTTTAGTATATATATAGTAATTGTCTCCCATAATATAATTAATGTAAAAATTAACCCAAATTGATAATTAAACACAAAAAAAATGTTTAGGTGAATGACAATATTCAAGGTATAAATTATTGTGTGAATTACATCAAATTTGAACACACCTCAATCTATATATATTGAGTAGATGAAAATGAAATACTGAATGGTTTTTCAAAACTCCGCAAAATAAAGATAATAATTTATTTACATTTTTAATTATAACAATGAAATTAACTATATAGATTTTTGTTTTTATATTCAATTGAAACAAAATTTATATCGATAACGTTAAAAAATAATAAATTGTAGTCAAAATATTTCAATTACAATACAATCATATTTATAATTTTTATTTTTCCGAAATTATCTTGTACACAGAAATGTTCACAATGAATAAACCCATTGTATTATTGTATATGTAAAATGCATATAGAAATATACAAACCATATAGAGATTTTTTTTTAATATTATATTATTAAAAACAAATAACATTCATTAACAAAAAAAGATTTTCCTTTAATTCCCCATTCTCTTCCATAGAAAACTTGACAAATAAAAATGAATAATTTTCAGCATTTATAAAAATACAAAATCAAATTACATTGGTATACTAATAAACGAGCTATATGGTATTTTTGTGTAAAACATAAAAATGAAATTGTGATACTCGATATTTTGGAATTTAATTCCATCAGGGAATTTAATATTATATCTGTACTATTATACAAAAAAAAGTTTATAGTCAACCATCGAGTATAATATAAAAAAAATCCTTCTTTTTATTTTTGTATTTTCCTCTGTTAATATTACTTATTTTTATTAACTCATATATTTTACTGATTTTTTTGTTTTACATAATATATGTAATACATTATATAGTTGATATATAGCAAAAACGTGTATATTGTGGTTGAATGATTTAATATCTGTATATCCGATGAGCATATAATATAACATTTCAATATGCTGCGCGATTTGTTGGTAATATGCTGAGATCTTGAAACAGATAATAAATTATAAAGGTCAAATATAGAAGATATCTTATTAAATTATCCGTATTTAATTTGAAGTACACAGAAATGGTTTGCCATTTTAATGTTAAACATATAGAGAATGAACAATGAATGAACGGATCATTTTTTTAGAAAATGAAATTGTAAAATTTTGAAAATTAACACAATATATTTTATGTTAAGACGATCGTAAATTCTATAAAATCGTACATATCTTTTTATATTATATTTAAGTTGACATTTGTATAAATCAGTATATCAAATTGTAATTGACTTTTTTTGATAGAATTATGAAAAAAAAGTTATTAATGGTATCCTAAATCAAGGATTCAAAAAGCATTATTAAAGAACCAACAAATTATTAAAATGATAAATGGGAAATTCCACAAATAAATTCAATCATCAAGAATAAACAATAAAAAAAAAATATTTATAATAAATAAAATTACAAATATAAATTACCAATAATATTATTTGTTGTTGTTGAATTTATATTATTTCGTAATGGTATTGATACAGATGGAATTAAATGTGATGATGATGATATTGAATTTGGTGGTGACGGTGGTGATGGTGGCGGCGGTGGTGGTGGTTGTTGTTGTTGATCTTGTGGATGTATTCCTGCAGATTGTAATGGTGATGATGATGATGATGACGACGACATTGTAGGAGATGTGGTTATTGTATTATTACTAATTTTACTACACATTGTTGTTCCTAATATTGAATTTGTACATAATGTATTTTCCGATTCAGCATTCGGTGATGATACTTCGACCTATTTTTATACAATAAAAATCAACAAATATAAATATATATATACATAAGATAATACAAATAAAAATGAAAATTTTTATCATGAATAACAAAGCTCACAAAAAAAAAATTAAAATGAAATTAACACTACAAAATTGTATTATCACAAATTTTAAAAATTAAAAAAAAAATGAATCAGCAGGAATTTTTTTTTTTTTATATACAATAAATGTATTTATTGTGTTGATTAATATTTCATTTCTTTTATCGATTATTGGTTTATATCAGCAATTTTTTTTTGTTTATTTATTTACTTCTATATATATATAAGTTATAGGTTTTAATGTCTTGAAAATTGCATATATTCTTATATGAATTAAATTAAACTTATATGAATTATTTATGACTAATACAAAAAGAAAAAAAAATATTTTGTTGACAAAAATTCAATAATATTTATGATTAATAATTTTTCTCTTTTATTTATGCTTTTTTTTTTAAAATAATAAAACAAAAAATTGCCAAACTAATCAACCATTTGTTTATGTTTGTTTTTATTTTTTGACTTTATAACAATTACATATTATAATTTATGAATATAAGATTCGTGTTATTATTAATTTATTTATAAATTAATAGAAATTACAATGATGAATACTAATATGGATCTTATCGGTGTATTTTAATCTAAATTTTTATTGAAAAATTAACCATTTACGATATTTGAATAATGGAATGAAATATATTCGTATATTTTTAATCCATATATTAAAAAAATCAAAAATTTCAATCAAACTTAGTGATTTACTATCTTTGATTATATTATTACATATATAACTAATTTAGATTTAAAATTAAATAATAAAGATAAAGAAGGTGTTATGAAAAAAAAAAAAAAAATCAAAACATTAACTGAACCCTTTTCAAAATATTATATAAAGGAAGAAGAAGAAAATCTTTTCAATTTTGGTTATAAAAAAAAAACTTTTTATAAAAAGTTCTGATACAAAATAAAAAAAAAAAGGTCGTATATAAATTTATATAAAATAAAATCATATATAAAGAAAAAAATTGAAAAAAAGTTACAAAATGTATGCAGAAAAAAAAGTGTAATTCGATCCAAATACAAAGATTTTATTATATATGTAAGTATGTTTTATGTGTGTGCTCTTTTATGTATATTAATATCAATATATATAAAAAAAAAATAACGACAAATACAAAATTTCTCTGATTTTAATATTTCATTGATTATATTTTCAATAATATTTCTATATACATGATTTTAATACAAATTAATCGAAATTTAATACCTCTGGAATTCTTTGAAGTGCACTATCAAGACTTCGATTTCTGTGATGTTGCGTTAAATTAATTCGTGTATTTGTTACTTGAGAGACAGGTGGCAATAAAATTCCCATCGATCTGTAAATAAAAAAAAATTAAATAAAATAAAATTAATAATTTTTTTAATAATTTTGCTTTGTATTTTTTATATACATATCAAAAAAGAAATTTATTATTACAACATATCAAATAAAAAATTGTATTTTTTTAAATAAATAAATATAAAAGAATATTATGATGAAAATTGTCATTTATTCTTCATCTAACAAAAAATAATTCAAATATGTTTAATAAATAAATAAAATATTTATTTTAGCCAATGGCAAAAATATATTTATTTTATTTATGCATATAGAGGTATTTAATAAAATGATGATTTTTTTTTATTTTTAAATGTACTATATATACAAAACAATCCGTTTTTTTATGAATTTCAATTCAAGGGAATATATTATAATATTTGAGAAAAGAAAATTCTATATATACAACCGACAAAATATGTCTTAATATATCAAAAAAGAAAAAAAAACAATTTTTTTTGTTAAATATTGTCTAATTTATAGCAGATGATATAGCAAATTGAGTCACAGAAACACAGTAATATAAAATCTTTTAGATTTTTTTTAATTTATTTAAAAAATAAAATAAAATAAGTTCAAAGAAATTTATTTTAAAAATTCCGTTCTTTCAAAATAATCTATACGTGAATATATAATTATTTATTTATTTATTTATATATGCGTATATTGACAATGAATAATATCAACTATTTATTATTTGTTTTCAAGTCAAAGAATGACATTCATTGTTCAGAATTCAGAATTAATTGTTTATTCTTAATGTATATATAAACACCATACTTAAAAGATGCCTAACAGATGTTTATACAAATAGTTCAACAAAATAATGTACGGTTAAGTTTATAAACTTTTTTTTTTTTTTTGAATAAACATTCAATGATACAACTTTTATCAATCTTATCTAACATTTTTGCAAGTGACGAACTTATATTTATCAAAATCAAATTAAAAATTGTGGAACAATATGCAAGTAATTGCAAAATGCTTATAAATATAAATATAAAGTACTGCTGATAACGCAGTTTTGTGAGTAATCTTTAACAGGATATTAATTATATGATTATATAAATGGGTATATATATGAATTAAACAAAGTCATATATATAATTGATATTTATTGTTGTATAAAGTTTATATTTTATTTATATTATTTTATACAAAATATTTTCCAAGTAAAAAATTAATTTACTCCTCTCAATGTCGATGACAACATTTTAAAGAAAGACAAAACAAGGTTAATAAGTAACCGTATGAAAAGTGATGAAATGTAAATTGCTTAAAATGTTTAATTCCATCAATATATTTATTAGATCTTATTATGGATATTTCAACATTTGTAGTTGAAAATTCTAAACATTCAAAGCGTCTTAGCTTTTTTAACAATTAATTTGTTACAGCTTAATTGTTATTAGATCGAACTCCCACCCAGTTCTAATCGTAAGCAGTCATAAAATTATAATTTTTCTTTAAAATTTTATATAAACAGTAATCAAAATATGCGTAGGTATATATATAAAATTGTTTCCCTTGCAATGCATATTGACAATATTTAATATGTATAATTGAATATTAATACTCAATTACATATAATTTGTCATATTTCCTGTTTAACATTATTTTGTATATAGTAAAAAATTTTATTTACAAATCATAAAAATGCATACACAATGCATTTATATACAAGTATATCTGGCAAAGAAAATATTATAACTCTTGTAAAATCATATTTTTTAATATGCAATACATGATATAGTTATAAACATTTCTATAAATCGTTAACGATTTATGTTTTCGAAAACGAATAAAAATAATAATAGACTATAATAACAATAATTTTATAATAATAAATATTATATTAAATAATAATAATAATAATATTTAAAATATATAATATAATGAAAATAATTAACAATTTAATAATAAATGATATATATAAATTAACGGTGGTCATTGAACGTTACCTCAAATATATATATATATATATATAATACCAGATATGAAGCAAAAAAGGTGTTTTGGTTTTTATTATTTATTTATTTTTAAGTAAGAAATATTATTAACCTTTTATATGACCCTATAACATGTTTTTTTTTATTTTTTTTATTTTGTTGCTCTTCATATTTGGAATATATATAATAAAAATAATTTTTTAACTTTTAATATAAATGCAGATTAGGGCAAATATGCACAAAAAATAAATAAACGATTTGTTATAGACATTTTTTTTTATAAAAATTGTAAATAATCTATTCAATTGTATTGAAATTTATTCGGAAGAGCTAACAAATTCGAATTCATTCCTTTCAATTAACAATTGTAAAATAAATGAGATGTTAGATAAAAAAAACCAAAAATTATCTTAACAAAGTTTTCAAAATAGGTAGAGATACATGGACTTTTCGATTTAATTTCGAGTAAACTTCTATACAAACGTAAACATATCATTAGAAAGTATATACCATAATTATAATAATAGTATTAATTGAAATGAAATATATAGAGTCCTTCACCATCCATCCACATACAGCCACACAAAATATTATAATATTAATGTTCATTTCATTCATTAATGTTTAAATTATTATTATTATGATTATTGTTTTATTATAAAACTGTTGAGTGTAGGTTGTGCTTTTGGCAAAATATTTTTTATATAACTTTATTCGCATTTATAATAAAATATGTTCGACGACGACGACGACGACGACGATGAGGACCATATATATACTTCTTTTATATTTTAATTTTTAATATTATCTGCATTATTGTATATATAACATATATGTATATTTACTATATATATTTATTATTAACGTTTAATTCAAGTTGTAATTTCATTTATTAATGTTGTTTTATTTTATTAAAAGTCAAATAACCAAAAAATTATAATATATTGTAACTATACATTTATAATAGAAATTCATTTCCTTAATTGGAATATTTGCTATATTATACTTTCCAATTATGTATTTTTTTTTATATTTGGTATACACATTACGAAAATTAATATATGAATAACATGACAATTTTTTCTTTTATTTTTCATTATTGCGTATATAAAAAAAATATTCTCATTATTTTTATAAGCCACTCAATTTTTGCAGAAATTGTTTCGTTTTTTTTTGGTAATTTTATATATTTATGCATATAAAATAATCATTACTATTATATTGCTATGAGTACAAAATAGTTAGGTATATCAAATATTATAAAAGGATAAAATATGATAAAAGGATAAAAGGAAATATAACATAGTTGATGGTTAAAAAATATTTAAAGCAATATAGAATTTAAATATTTTCTTTTTTTTTTGTTGATACGATAGCAGAATTTTATAAAATACATATATGATAAGACAAAATTTGTATTTATTTTCGAGAGATTTCTACATACGATGACAAAAAACAGCATTTTTATCTGCCTAAAACAAGTATATATATATATATATTTAAATTGTGAAAAAGAAGATTACATCATCATGAACGGTGGTTGCATTCAAGGTTAGTTATTTCTTTCGATATACATACATATACAAATTTGTAAAGTATATCTTTTAATATATTGATTTGAATAAACTAAAATATCAAAACACAACTTGAAGTGGTTCTTATAACTTAATTTTAAATCAATATTAATTAGCACAATATATATATTAAAAAATAAAACAAAAAAACATTTTTTGCACAAATCCATTAAATTTTCTGAATATGAGTAAGCAAATGCAATAGTTATAAATATGAATGTGATAGTTTAAAAATGTCATATATAAACATTACAATAATTTAAACAAATAACATATAAAAAAAATGCTATTAAATTATGTATATAAATAAATATTTTAATAAATATTCCTATATATAATAGTTAAATAAGATATGGGATTATGGATTTTTTTCTGTTTCTTTGGTTTTAAATCCATAAATGGAAATAAAATTTATATACAATAAATAAATATGCATAAATTGCAATATATAAAAATTAAATTGGATTATTTTATATATTCTTATGTATATTTACACATTCATATATATATATATTTCTGGATGGGGGATTTAAATAAAAAAAACCCATTTGAATTGAATATATAATACAATTTTGATATATAAATTGCATTAAATAAAACACATACATAATATATTTAAATATATATACATAATTGTAAGTATTCTTTTATAATAATAATAATATTAAAATTTTATATATATTTTATATATGAGGAGTAAATTCTTTTATATATATATATATGTTCAGTTTTAATTCTAAATGTATTTTAAATTATACATAAAACAGAAAATTGTTTATAAACAATTTAAAGAGCAAGATTTTTATACAATTTTTTTTTTGTTTTGTAAATGAATGTTATTGAACTTATAATACGCTGCTGTGTTGTTTATTGTAGCCATACGTATATAAATATAAACTATAGTATGCTCTAGTTAGTGAAAGTTGATTATTCATGTTATTTTTTTTTTTTTATAGTTAGTTGGTCTTCCATTTTATTATAAAATAACACATACATTTTTCAAAGTATCTATATATAAATGTAGAGAAATGAATGTGTAAAATAATAATAATAATAATTCATTAAAAAATTTAAATTATAAACAATAACAATGGTTTTTACAAATCTCTGTTTCTATTTTTGTTAGACTAATAATCCCGCATCACACGCAAATTATATATAAGTATATGGTAAAGAATTCTCAAAGGTATAAAGAAATATTAACTCAAAGGAATTTTAGATGAACGACTATATAGAGAAATCATTGGAAAATTGTTTGCCTTTTTGGATGATCGGAAAACGATGTATTTTTTGAAAAGGAAAGTTTTTTGTGGATTCGAATACCGAATAGCAGGTAAACTTTCCGCACAAATCCACAAATAATCGGTAACATTTTTAGTTTAACAAAACGATGTTTTATTCCAGATTGTATTTGGTTTTTGCTTTTGTTGAAGCCTGAAGCCATATTATTTTGTGGTTTGGGTTAACCGTCAGCCAACCACATCTTCTTCATATATATGTATAAATTTAAGTATATCGTCATTAATTAAAAAAAAAAATACATATATAGATATACCATTATAAAAATATATTTCGTTATATATATTTTTAATACATTAATTTTTGTTATGGTTATATGAATTTAAAAAAAAATATTATTATTATTATTATTATAGTATTACATGAACTTTCAAAATCACATTTTTCACTTTCTATATAAAGTTATATACGTGATGGACGAGAGTATATTTATATGAATTTCTTTTATTCGTACCTATATATATATGTATATTAAATTGGCAAATACATATAATATAATACCTCAATAGCACCTACCTACCTATTATTATTATTATTATTAATATTATGTTAAATTGCATGTAGTTTTATTGCTACAGCTATAATCGTTATATAGATTGTGGGAGATATTTACTATTCATATAGTATTGGAATACTTATCATTGTGTTATCTAAATGCAAACTCAAATAATGATTGTATATTTATATATTATTCAAAATAAATATTAGTTTATTTTATCAAATTTTTGTTTCTTATGGATTGCAATCGTTTATTGTTGTATATATATATACTAATGAACTAATCTTTATTATACATATATAAAAATAAAATGAAATATTTATCCAATCTAGGTTTTTTGTTAGAGAATTATCTTATCGCATAATAATATGCATATAGATTTATAAGAAATTTTGAAAATTATCAACAAATTCAAATTCATATTACTTTATCCTATTTGATTCAATATTCAAATAGGATAAAGTAATATAAAGTAAAGTAAAAGCGATTTATTTATTAATTTGACAATACACAACATTTTAAATTTAAGCTAGATAATATATAGAAGAAAACAAAACAGTATATAAATAAAACAAACAGTAAAATTTTTTTCTGATTAATTTTCATCAAGAAATGCTTTTTTTTTTAATTTATATAAACATTTCAAAATAGTGTCGTTACAGTCAACAATTTCATCATTAGACCGGGTAATATTTTGTTTGTGACTAGTACAAAACTATAATAATTATAATTACATTATGCATTGTATATGGTGTAATATATAATATGAAGAAATATGTTAAGATATCAAGAAGCCTATATATAAGTTAATTACTTTAATTTATATCTATAGATATAGATATTGTGGTTTACTCTATATATTCGAATAATAAAGATATTGTTTGTATATCTATATTTATAAAACATATACACACAGACATATAATTACAAATATTACAAAATATAAGTTATAAAATAAAAATGAATGGAATTTTTTAGAGATAAGATCATTTTTTCAATTGAACATAAGCATTTATTTAAATTAAAAAAAAAAAAAATAATTCTATAAATATTTTTATATTATTTTTTTTTTTTACTTTTGGAATGTGAATTCAATTAAAATTCATTAATAATATTATTACAAACAATATAGTAGTGTGTATGTAAAGCATTTTTTAAAAGAATATAAATAGTTTTGTATATAAATATATAGGAGAAATTGTATATGTATTCTTGTTATATTTCGTGTGCGGGAATTGTTTCGAAAGTGAATTCTTCAATCAAACGGTTTAATAAAAACGTACAATTAAATGAATTTTTATTAAAAATATGAAAATATTCTATTTAACATATTTTGTTATATTATATATGGATAGACAATATTTATAATCATATTATTATATTATATGTATATAAGAACCTACCTCAATCAACAAACCAACTATGCATATATATATTTATATCCATACATATTATTACATCATGCATATATAATAATGTATTTATATATTATATGTATGTGATAACGTAACGTGATACATGTACATAATTTAAGATTTATATAATAAATAGATAAAACAAATTTGTTAATATAATTATAATAAATGAGCTATATTAATTTTCATATTATATACGCCCAACATATTATATATTGTATACATTTAATGGGAGAAAAAAAAACTTCTATGATATGAAAACTTTTAATAATGTAATAAAAATTCATTATTAAAAAATCCATATATACATAATGATATTAAAAACAAAAAAAAATGAATTACATTCCGTAATGTATTAATAAAATTCTCTAAAATCTATGGAAGTTCTCTTTACTTTACATTAGATTAATAGTGAATCATAATATATAGATAGACCGATAAAACTTATCTTATAGAACTGTTCTTAAAGAACAGGAAGCTGTTGTCGGACGCCAAAACCAATTGTCGGTTGTAATGCGAAAATGTAATACTATTATTATTATTAATATATAAATTTGCATCGCAATAAACATGACAAATGGTAAATTCTTATAGAATTGATGCAATATGGGGATATTGAATATTGCAATATTTGCCCTCTAAATTGTAAATAAAACTAATATATTATAAGTATCTGTAATATTTATTATTATTATTATTATTTATATATTTATTATTGAGTGGAAATTCTATACATTTTTTTTACAAGTACCTATAATAACAATACACTTCAGTACACGTGAACTAAATGTAAAAATGTATAACAATAATAGGTGTTATTTATGTATATAGGTAAAACTATAAAATATAATACAATACAAAAAAAATGATTCAAAAACAATTATGATGAAAAAGTGAATAAAATGTTTTTCTTCTGTTCTTTCACATATATTGACACATATGTATTATGAATAAATTAAAACAATAACAATATATGATTCATCCATATCCATTCCAAACCACATATGACGTTGACACGTTGGCGCTTCGCATATAAATGGTAGTATGTATTGTATATACTATACATACACAATATAAATGAAATGAGATAATATAATAATAAGAAGAAAAAAAACGTGATCAATATTATGAAAAACGTATATATATTTACCTAACATACACACAACTATTTATAAATAAATAAATACAAAAAACAAACAAAATCAACACTGGATTAAAGTGTAATTAATAATTATATTTTATTTTGTTTGTTTGCGAATGAAATACGATATACTATATATCAGAAATGGAAAATAAATTGCAATATATGTTTTTTTTTTTTGAAATCATATGATCACTTTAGCAAAATGTGTATTTACAATCGATTTTTTTTTTTTATTTTATATTCTACTATATAGAATAATACTTCAAAAATTATCATTTACCTCCTCCTTCTCATCATCCATATATCATATATATGCAAAAACAATAGCAATTGTATAAACAATTTTCACTAATGGACAAACTCTATATAGTTAAAAAAAATAAATTAAAATCAACTAAAATAATAATAATTAATGATGTCAGAGGCAAAAATAAAAAAAAAAAAATTGCAATAACGAATATATATGTATATATTTAAAAACGACCTTGCCGCCTTCATCAGTACAAAGTCAACCTCACGTATTTATTACGTTAATATATATATATATCTGCGTATTTCAAATACATGTATATTTTTTTTATTATACGTGGAACAAAAAAAAAGAGTATATCAAATGATTTGGGTTTTTTTTTTGCATAATTTTCTTTTAACGTTATTTTATATATATATGAATGTTTCATTTCTTAGCAAAAAAATAAAATAAGTTATATATACATTATCATATAGGTATCATTTTTTTTTATTATGATAAAAAATAATATAGAATTGAAATTTATTGTGTATAATAATTTTTTTTTCTTCTGTGTTATCAATACGAAATCAATACGAAATTTTTATTTTTGGTTAATTTTTTTTGTGGGTTTTTTTCATTGTCTATCTATATGGTAAATTAATTTCTATTTTACAAACCAAAAAATAACCTTTTATTATCAATATTATCTCATTATTGTTATATACAATAACAAATTTTTTTTATATCCAAATGACACGCACAATAAAACAGATGCGAATTTGTTTTGTAAAAAAAAAGTGTAAAGGTTAGGGTTTCAAATTAATCTATATATTTAGATGAAAAAAAAAACAATCGTTACATCTCGGTATGATTGTCCCATCAATTTATGTTTATAAATTCAATAAAATTTGACGTAATCTGATTTAAATTATCTTTAAATGTAAATTATATATACAGTAAATCTTGATTATTGTAATCCATATTAACATTTTTTCGATTTTTATTAATTTTAATTGTTTATATTTTATATATAATAATTTGACTAATTGTATAAAATATCTATGCTTTTTGGTGTCCATTTAAAAATGGATATCTTATCAGAATTAACATTGCAATTATAGTATATACAAGAAAAAAAAATCTATTTCAAAATCGCTATGCGAAAAAATATGAAAAAAATGTATAAATTTACTAAAATAAGAGTAAATCTATATATTATAAAATTGGTTTATTTATATTACTTGCTTATTTACCTTGACTTTAATACATAAATATATAAAAAAAAAGTATATATTGTATTTTTGTAATAATAAATAATGATATATAAATAATTATCTATATTGGCATGATATAGATATAAAATTAATTTTGTAACAAATTGATATTTACATCACATATATTTATTTAATTTTGTTTGAAGAAATCATATGATTTTCACTTATTTTTTTTTTACACAGTAATTTTATTAATTTAAATAACACTCCATTCAATATGTATTTTAAATAATATATTTAATTATATCGTTTCAACTTTTATTTTTCATCGTCATACAATTATCAACAATGTAAATGATTACAAAAAAAAATCACAATCACTTCTTATAATATCACTCGCTGTACCATTATAAAAATAAATAAATTTTTTTTATGGATTTTACCACAACAACATAATATTGTATAATGTTTTAAAATTTAAACTTTGAACATCGATTTCGTCAACAACTCATATCATTTTGACAAAGAAAAAACAAACATTAATACTAAAACTTTTTTTTTTAGTTATTAAATTTAATTGAATTAAATTAAATTAAAAAAAAAACCCGTTTACGTTTTAGAATAAGAAAAAAAAATTAATAAGAATCAAATAAAATTTAACTCTAACGATATAAATTGAATGTATATTTTTGCAACGTTTACACAATACGAAAAATATTCTCATTTTATGTATAAATTAAAATTATATTCAACATGTATATCAATTTGAAAATAATACAAAAAAAAAAAAATAAATAAATATTTATGTGATAAGAATGGCGTATACCCAACAAGCTGATTACATTTTTTTTGTATTGTATATGGTTTTTATTTTTAAGTATTTTTATTCATATCATATTATATATGAAGTATAAATATAATTTGTTTTTTGTATTTGATTTTTGAAAATTAAATTCGAAATTTGCTCGGCACTGTGAGGGGAATGTTATATAGAGATACGACGAAAAAAGGATATCGATATTTAAACAATTTTGTTTTGGAAAATTATGATATATATAAAATTTGGTTTAACTAAAAATAGAAAAAAAGACTGGATAAGATTACAGTTGATAGATATAAGGAAATTCCGAAAAAGCGGCATTTTCCTCACAGTTGTCCTCCCACTTGGTGACTGAACAATACCGGGTAAATGTTTGCATATATTATAAATACGTATGTACATTGTATAAGTACATACATTTTATATTATTATCTTTCTTATCAGTTATTAAAGAGTGTATATATTAGTATTTCATTATTATTATTTTTTTTTTGTTTGTTTGTATACATACATCTATATAAGTATATATTATGTTAAACGATGATAAAATAAATATTAAATAAACATTCTTTTGTCGATATATTATTATACTGATATATTTTATCAGAGAATGAAATTGATATAAAAAAATATTCAAAAAAAAAAAAAAAGGTAAAATATGTATAAATATAAATAAGTTTATTGTTGTTTGCATACACGGAGCCGTTACAAAATAATAGATTAATTATTTGAAGCATTTTCTATTACAGCATATGCTGTCATATATATATAAGCATAATATCATAATATTCATGTGTCAATATGTGATTATGGTTCTTATTTAAAAAAAAAAATAATAAAGTCATTGATCGCAAATGTCATCACAACAGAATTTACTCATAACAAAAAAACATAAACAAATAAAACATATAAACATATAAATCACATTTATTTTTTTTTTTTTGTAAATTGTTGTATATTACAAACGTAAACATATTATTTCATTCATCAGACTTGATATTAAATATAATTGTTTTTTTTTATATTATTGAAATTTTCTATATATAATTTTATTACAATTATAATTATAATATATTTATATATGCAAGGAATGATTTGATTGCCGCACAATAATTGATTTTAAATTCATATAATTCAATTAAATTCGATAATGGAGAGATGATATTGTATATAAATGAATTTTTTCATATTTAAAAATAAACATTGTTTGATTTTTATATCTAAAGTATAATATTGATATTTTTTACTCGTCATTTTATTTTATAAACATTATCTTATTTATATGATAAGATAATTAGAAATATTATCTAATTAATTTTTAAATGAAAGAAATGTATTTGAATAAAAATTTATAAATGATTATATTAAGTGTCTCTTTAAATTTCTAAATTAAGAACTATATATATTTTCGGAATAATAAATAAAAAAAAAACACAAAACAAAAATAGCAATATAATAACTATACAATATATAAATATAGAAATAATTATACAATTAATATACAAATTGGCGCCAATTATTTATACATATAGTTAATTATTATTTTTTGTTTTGTTTCATAAATATAATATTTTTTTTAATATGAGATAATTTCTAAATTCAAAGAAAATATAATAAAATTCAAGTCTCGCACATTCATTATCTATCTGTGTCTGTGTATCTCCTCGGGTCTATGAAATGAATAAGATTTTACAAAACTTACAAGAGTATCGGCGACTTTATATCCGTACATTATATGTTATCTATAAGTATAAAATAAATACATGTATACGGGATGAATACGACGACACAAAAGTCATCCAATAAATGATGACATATAGAAGAAAAAAATAATGAAGATATAATTCTATTTTTATGTTAGTGAGTGATGTGTTATTCTTTTTTGTTTGTTTTTAATTTAGTTTTTTGTATTTACATACACACACAACAACATCCCAGTCAGAGTATATATAATAAAATAATTAGCAAAATTAATTTATATATAATAGTCTTATTTTTATTCTATATAAATATATCTTCTTCTTAAATGCATTTATTTTTAAAATCGTAATACTCATTCATATATAGGAGAATATATATTCATCATAATTTCTTAGAAATTCTATTTTAATCTATTTGTATTATTTGTATTAAGATATAAATATATTAAACTTAATAATAATGGATGATTGATGAAAATATTTTGAAATAGTCTTGCTGGTTATTTTATGGAAATTTAAAAATTATAATAGATAAGAATTATGGAAATAATTTGGATATTTTTGAAAATTGTAAACCGTAATAAATATTGTAACAGATATCATATATCATAAAATTAACAACAATCAGGATGGCTAACGATACAATTCATTCAATTAGCGTATTGAGATATACTTCGAAACACATTTAAATGAAAATCAATTAAAGTGGTACAATTTTATATATGTATATTACACATAGCGCTCATTTATGATATGGATTTCCAAACTATTATAGTTTCTATAGTTGATTCTATAATTGATTAAAATCAAGTATATATTATCTACAAAAAACAGCTTTATTCTACAGTTTTTATGATTAACTGTGTGACTATATCAAAAATAGAATAAATTATTTACTTATACATAAATACGAATCTAATAATACATTTTTTTTATTATTAGGATATATACATAAAAAATATAAAATTATGTATATAGAGTACATTACAAATTTATTAAATTTTGTTTTATACATATATATAGAAGTTTATTTCTTATGTTTTACAACTTTATATATATAGAATTTATTTTGACCTTTCTGATTAGTATATGCGATAAATTTTATATAGATTATAACAAATTTTTCACAGAAATTTAAGCGAAATAATAGCGTATGTTATGTTCTTGATCATTATAAGAATGAAATCAAGAAAAATTTTAAATTAAAAATAATTAATTATTTAATCAAATTATGTGAAAACAATGTTTTTTTATGAAATTTTTTCTCATATATTAATTCTATCATTAAATAAATGTGAAAAATGACATAACGAGACATAATCCTAACTAAAAGGCATCTTCATCACACAATATTCTGCTGATATTTCATTTGTATATATAGTAAATATAGTAAATAATTGATATATAATCGATGATTCATGGCAGAGATATAAATGATTGACATATGTCATATTGTGTATAACCATTATGTTTATTTGTCGCTCTATTCTTATATATTAAATTACAAAAATTGTATTATATATTGAAACAAAGAGCTATTATACATTTAAAAAAAAAACAACCAGTTTAATATAAATTATTCCAAAAATCCTATGTCAATCGTTAAGATCATTAATTCAACAATTAAGATAACAAATTTGTCTATATACATATTTTTATTTTTAACTTTCAAATTTCAATTTCTTTAATATCACAATTGGTACAATCCAATATATACAGTGAAAGTAATTTTAATGTTTCTATATATTTTTAAAGCAAAACAAAATTTTATTTATGTTTAAAAATGTTATTAAATACTTAAATTGATGTGCATATAATGTATTTACAAAACCACAAATAATATTTATGCTATTTTATTAACATATATACATTTACAATAAATGTAATTTGTCTTTTAATATATATATAAGATCTTCTTCTTTTTCTTTTTAAGAAAACTTAAATTATTTAGATATATTAGAAAATAGAAATATTACAATACGATAATTTATATTACATACATCATAGAAATAAATTTCAAAAAAAAATATAAAAAAATGCTGATATAATTATTTAAAATTTCTTTCACACTTCTATATCGAATAAATATAAAAAATTTCCAACATCTCTGTATGAGAGGTATCATATACGAGACCGTACCGAAAATATGTATAATAATTTTGTAAATTTCAATTAATCACAAATTTTTATTGTAAGATAAATAACCAAAAAAAAAAATTTTTGGTATATAAAGATACCAAATAAAAAAACAACAACTTTTATTTTTAAAGCACTACTTATTTTATATTTTTTTTTTATACTTTATGTTGAAGAAGGCAATATATTTTTTTTTGTATACAAAAATTAAAAAATATACTTTATATTTTTTCGTATATATGAATAGATGATCTTCTCTTATTATTATTATTATTATTGTTTTGTTCATCCAAATACTGACGATACATTATTAGAATAATTATCTGTTTCTCAAATTACGTTAAATTTAAGCCGCTGTTTATTCGAAACATAAAACAGATGATTTATTTCTTGAATTTATATTCGTTCCATATATATAGATATTAATATGACACATCATATACATTCGTAATCAGATGTATTCCAATATTCACTGGATATCCCAACAATCGGATAATTTAACTGCCGTTTTTGAGATAATCATCAAATAATTTTAGTATATTCTTTAGATATTTGAGTTTAGATAAGCAACAAAACCAACTCCAAATTTGTTTCAAAATCAAATCTATTCAAATACATTCCAAATCATGATGAATATTCAAATTCATAAAAAATAAATTAACAATACCATTTTAAGAGTTATATGATACTTTTAAGAACACCGTGTATTATATATAAATAAATAACTGCATTTTCCCGATAAAATATGTGTTTTTCTTGTACATTAACACCGCCTGTCTAATGTTGATAGTGTAATGTATTAAACAAAAAATTTATGGTGATATTTATTTACCATTCTATATATGTATATATATATAACAAAAATATTGGTATATACTCCGATATATGAATATAAAATTGAAAATACAAAAAAAAAATGTGTCATGTAAGTGGGGAAAATAAAAATTGGGCTATATAAATCTAATTTAGGGAGTAAAAATAAATGAATTTATAAATTCATACTTTAAAAAACAAAATTTTTTTTTTAAATAATATACCAAAATAAAATTTTATATATCAAAAAGCATATATATATAGAAAAACAAACATAAACGCATTTATTTTACCGCATTTCATTTTAACTATAATAACATTTTCTTTTTATAGAATCGACTGTAAGATGACAACTTCCTATACATATACTTTACATATTTTAAGCGTTTTGTATTTCCAATAAATATTTATAACACACACAATTATATAAACACAAATTTACACCAGTCTAAATGAATACGTTTATAGATTATTAACTTTATTTATTCAATATATATAATCTAGCCATACAAAATTTTAACGTATAAACATTTTTAGCTAATCATATATTGTGAAGTCAATTTAATTTATATATTCACCAAAAATTAAATTATAAAGATGACGTCAAACAAATTATATACACAAACAAAAACGTAATAATATTTTGATATTTAATTTGGAATTGTATAGTAGAATAAATATATTAATATATACTATATATATATACTTATAGCAGAAAATTAAGGAATAACATTGCAATGAATGCGACGAAAATGAAAAAGAAACCTGAAAATGTTTTTTGAGTAAAATACAAACAAATAAAATAAATTATCGACGTAAATTTTCATCACATTTGAACTATAAACATATAAAGAAAAATATAATAATCCGCAGAAATAAGTATAAGCAATACGACGAGGATGAGCAGCATTTTTTAAAGAAGTCATACATAAATTATATTCCTTTTATTTGATTTTTCTTTGTCGATTTTATTAACAACAAAGTAAGAAGAAAGAAAAGAAAAACAACAAATGAAAAATTTATATTTAAACTGGAAAAATCTTTAATTATATATAACATTTTCTAATTGCATTAACTATACGTAAATAGTGAGGTATGTAAAATTTATTGATTATATCTGTTGATTTTGTATAATATTTTAAATTATTTAAATGGTCAATAATTATTATAATTAGTAAAATATTGATTGGAATATGTATGTATAGACTTCCTTGGAACATTTACAATAAATGTCATATCTAAATCATCAATCAATTTCTTTCATCATATGCATTATTTTTTATCCGATAATAACATTCAAAATTAACATTTACCGAAAAAATTATATGTGTATAAAACATATATATAATAAAATATCTTCAAAAATTTAAAAGAAAAAACATTTTTAAGTGTGACCGTGTTTTATTGTGATCAATATCAATAAATTAATATTTATATTTCTTCTGTGCTCTATATATTAAGTTAATTAAATGGAGTTTTTATGTTCTCATCAATTTATTTTTATATTCATTTATTATAAATTATATACAAAAAAAAATACTGAAAACATTTTTAAAATATATAAAATTATTTTTATGTCATATCTGGATTCATATAAAAAAAAATTGTATTGTATATGAATGTGATGATGAAACAAACAAAAATTATTTAATATTAATTTTCTATATATAAATTTATAACAATTTGAATTTCTTCATAATGGAGAAATAAATTATTATGTATATTTTTATCTTCTAATATCTCTATGCCATAATAATAAGATTTATCCGTATATATTTCTATATAAAAAATATGCATTCAACAACTTTCGATGTGATGTTACATTGATTTGCAATATGTATATCGATCGACATTGTCAACAATAAATATATATTCGCAGTAAAGCAAATATATAAATCCAAGTATATATACGTATTTTATTTATTTTTTTTTTTTAAATACATCTATTTAGTTTCATTTCCTTGAAGCAAATATATATTTATATTCAAAAATATGCATATATACAATTTCTTCAAAATGGATCATATTATATATATATATAGGTATTATTTTAAGAAAACGATAACTGAATAATATAAACACATACACAGCAATTTTATATTATTGAGATCTTCTTATGTTTATATTCAATCTATTTTTGAAATTTAAAAATAAATGATTTACTGATGAATAATAAAAACATTGAATTACATCCTATATAAAGGAATTGTTTTATGTTCCAAAAAAATATACATAAAATTGAAATAACAAATTGAAATTCTTAATTTGTTTTTTCCTATACACATTAACATATACTTATTTGTAATATTGTAATACAAATTTATGGGATATTTGCGAAATTAGAAACCATATAATCGACTATAAATTATTATAAATTTCTTCCCCATTTAGACATGTTAAATGCATTTCATTTAAATGAATAATTAATAATGCACTTATAAATTTTCTATAATACGAATCTCATTTATGCATTCCAATGTACTTTAACTTATAAATAATTTGTTTATATTTGAACATATAAACTCATTGGAAATATAAACGTTGTAACATTCATAACTGAACGTGACTGTTACAATAATGTTCAAAAATTATATGTAAGTATATATATATATTATTATATCAATATGGTATTCGATTTGATATGAAAAGGTGTAGTTTTTACTATATATCATTGTAATATTGTTTTTATAGTACAATTTACAATTTCGAAATGTATTTGTATATTGTATACAATTACAAAAATAGAAATAAAAAAAAAACAATGTGTTATATCGTGTATTCGTTATGAACATGTATAAATAAAACCAAAATATACATATACGCGATAAATAAATAATCAATAATATATGATTTAAAACTAACATTTTAACTTGCATAATCAAACCATCACCACAATAGTACAAAAAAAAATAAAAATACGATATCATTCATATACAATTTTGTGTAAATAATAGTAAAATTAAAAAAAAAATTGAACATTTAACTATATTGAACACAAAAAAAACAAAGATTAGACGTATCTTACCTATAAATAGTCTGAGGTAATTTATTAAAGTTAATTTCTAAATATTGTATTCAGATTTCGAGAATAAAAACTATAAGGAAAACATTAATTATTTTCAAAAACGTTTCGTTAAAATTCAATTCAATTAATGGAACATTTCTATATGTACTTTTACAAATCAATTCCAGTTAATATTTCCTTAATATATATAAAATAAAATATATATATGTATTTGGCTATTTGGTCATCTAATTATTATCTATTATGCATTTATCAAATTAGAAATTTTATATGATTATATCATTTAAAGCTAAAAAATAAATATATTTTAAAAAATCCCCAATTCTATACTTAACAGCAAAATAATTATATCGCAATACAATTTTTTTTTTCAGTAAAATTGAATCATTTATTATGAAAAACAGTTTATATATAAAATGAACGATTTCCTATATACATATACATTTAATAACAAAATAAAAACAATAATATATAAACGTAATATATGGGAAATTTATTTATTCATCAAATTTTGCAATGTGTATATAATATTTTTATAAGTATATGACCTATTTTTGGTTTAATTTAATCCCAATTTTTGATCATTTATTTTGAAGTATATAATCCCAGAATGAATGTTATATTGAAATTAACAAAAATATACTAAAATTGTTTTAAGGATGAATATATTGGTTTTTAAAATGAATTTACAAACCAATAACGGATGGAGTTTATCCAACAATTGATTAATAAATTATGATGATATCAACTGAATAGAGAGATATTATTAAATTGATGATTCTATGTTTAATTTATAATATAATCAATTGCAAAAGATCAACAAAAAGTAATTTAAAGTTAAATGCTGTTTTTTTTTATTTAAAATACAAATAAAAAAATCAATAAATATTGTCTGCTGCGGTCAAATAACAATTTGTATATGTACGTTTAATAAACAAAATAAAGACTTTTCTATTTTCTATACGTACATATATAATATAATATTTATATTTTTATGTATATTTATACTGGTTTATATATAAACATGTATTGATTGCAAATATATATCATAAAATATTTAAAAAAAAAAACTAATAATAATAACAGAATCTATATCTAGAATCTAGCAAACAATAATCAATCGTGAGTAAATACTATGGATATATTGCATTAGTCTATATATGACATACAATATTTTTCCATTAATTTCTGCATTAATATTGTCATTTCTATATGCCATGCTATGTCATGTCATTGATGTTTTAGATATCCATATATATATATATAAAATATATAAATCAATTTTTAAATTGCCTCTATATGTAGTAATATACATATATGCTTTCTGTATAACGAAAAATTTATATTATACTCGGTCATTTTATTCAAATATATAAAAAATATATAAAAACCTCCCTTAAAATATATTAATAATAGATATACTATTATTATTTATGTGTTATATGAAAAGATATACGAATATGTACAATGATTATTCAGCATATAAATTAATTTAACGATTAGGACGATCAATTTGACACTATATGGGATGCGATAATATAATAAAGGAGTTTATCTTTTGAATGGTTGATAAAATGCACCCATTTCTGCGAATTCTAACAACATTTTGATCCAATGGGTATAAAAAAATTAGCATCAGGGCAAAGAAAATTTAAGACTTTATTAACCAAAAATGGGTGGGGTTTCAAGATTTTGGGAAATTATAATATATATTCCAAAACATTGAAATGCACAAAAATAATGGACAATATTTAGACATGAAATTGATATTTAATCAAATAAAATAACATTTCATATGTGATAATATTTAGAACCAGAAATGGAATCGCTTATCAAAGTTAAAATCATAAAATAAAAAAAATTTGTTGAATAAAATATATTATAATATAAAATAAATCAATTTTATTTTTTATTAAAAAAATAAACAAAACCATATATATCGGTTTTAATTTTTTGTTGTTTCATTTTTCTTCACACAACCTTATCAAAAATCGTTCTATATTCTATATAAAATTATAAATACATGTAGATTAAACTATATATGAAAAACAATATATGTAGATGATAATAAAATACTTACAATCATCGCATCAACACAACAAATAAATAACATTCATTTTTTTTGTTAATATTAATATCTGTATATACATTTATAAATTCGAAAAAAAACAACTAATATTCACTATATATATAATCATAATAAACATATATATACTATATATAAAAAATACAAATATTATTATCCATCGCACACAACCATTTCCTTATCTACATTATTTTCATATCCTGGATGATTTCCTTTTTGAATCATATTTTTGTATATATTTTTTCTATAATATTATTGTTTTCTTTTTCCCTTTATTATATTCAATATTTTCAGTTTATTACACCATAACAAATCTTTATGTATATAGTATAGATAGATTTTGATTTCGTGACGCTAATATGTAATTAAGGATTGTATGTTTTGATAATAAATATTTAAGATTAAATATTATACATTTGTATATAATATATATATATATATATAGAATAGAAACGAATAGTCTGCGATGTCCAATACATGCGTGGGTGGATTATATATAAATATTTATAATATATTTATATCTGCATTTACTTAGAAGGTTTTTATATATATATTATTGATTCTGTTGTATGTTTATATATTAAATATGTATAGAAAATAATATAAAATTAAATTAGAAAATTTTCGTGTATTTTCAAGGTAAATATTTATTTTCCATGAGTCAAGACAAGAATATTATAATATATATAATTACTTCTAAGAAAAAATAAATGTGACGATATTCATATATATATATATATATATATATTATATCCTTTGTAAATATATTAAATTTACTTATATAAATAATCATTTACTTGAAATATATAACATATGGTTTTAAGTATAATACAAAATTCGATTGTCCTTTTTTGGTTTTTTTTAATTTTAAAATTATTTAAATGGAATTGAATATATTACTCATACACGAGTTCGTGTGTATGGACATGAACTTAAAAGGACATTAAGAAAAATTTGTAATTTTATATATACATGTGTTTACAATAATAATAATAAATAAAATGGGTTAGAACAAGGACAAGGTTAAAAATATTTTTGATAATGAAAAACTATTTTTTTTTATTTTTCCATATGTCATATATGAATGTACAATATTAAAATTAAAAAAATGTGTCCTATTCAAAATATGCATTTGATTATATGTTGAATAAATTTTGATCAATTGATTCTGTACGAAATTGCAGATAAATATTATGTTAAATAAAAAACGGTTAAAGTAAATGTTGATATAAAATGAAAATATTTAGAATAGATTTTAAAGAATCACCCTGAAACCATGATTTTCAATGTCAAATTTTCATTGTATATTCGTAGTTATGCAAATGACAAATGCTTATATTATTACCCATATGCATATTTGCAATACAGATAATTATTATAATTAAATTAAACATTTTTTCTATAATTTTTCACATTTTTTTTTTTAAAATAAACCTTACATTTTTATGATCAATTTTATCGTAAAATAAATATTATTTTACATTATAGTATAAAATACTTTATATTTAATATAGATTCAAATGTACACATAAGTTTATTTTAGCAAAAAAAATAAATAAATTTAAGTATATAGTTAATACTATATATTCTTATTGATAAAATAAATATAATATAGAATATATTTATAAAAATAAAAAAAACATAATGTTAATAATAAATTATAAATAATGTATTTTATATTTGTTAAAATGTGATAAGTAAATTTACTTGGATTTTATATAAAAAATAAAATACTATTTCCGTATAAATTACTATAAAAAAAAACTTATGTGCATATACAATATAAAAATTGAAATTTAAATGTAAAATGCATGTATATACTTTTTTATAAATAAAATAATAAAGAAAATATAACTTTTGAATGGTGTATATCTTTCTATTTTTTTTTGTTTTTAATACTATATTATTCTTTTGTTTGTATATATATATATTCATATACAAATAAATACTTATTTAAAAGAGGAAATTATTCATATAGACGCATTGCGACGAATGATATATAGTCAAAATGATGACGTTCACGTTCACGATGATGTCGATATAATATGAATTTTAAATGCATTTTATGTAAAAAGTTTTTTTTTTTGTTGTAGTCAAACAACATTTAAACAAATGACATGCAATTACTATTAAAATGCAAATTAAAATAAATATATAATGTATATTATAAATAAATAAGTAAAAATTAAATAAAATAGAATAGAGCTTCGGTTTTAAGTATTATAGATATACTAAATATGATCATTTTCTTTATAATCTATACCGAAAAATGTTTATAGGAATTTTAACAACAAAAAATGAAAAAAAAAGCACATTAAAAAAATTTTTCCGAAAAAAAGGCATGGATACCAAAGAAAAAAAACAACATATATAAGAGATATTAATATGAAAAGAAAAATATATATACGTATCTTTTCCTTTCCTTGTACCGTCTTTCTTTCCGGTATAATGATAAGAAACGAAGTATTTTATAATGATATTTTAAAGACCATGTACTATATGTATAAATAAATACATATTTTATATAGTATACAATCGAATAATGTTGTTTATATTTTTTTATCAAACATTTAATTTCTTTATACTACGAATTATTTCATTCAACGATTCCACAAAATCAAAATAAAAAAAAAAACAAACACAAAATTATTTAAAAACTTTATTCAAATACAAATTCCTTTTCTTATTAAATCTATAATGAACATCATCAATTATTTAACATAATGTTGAATAAAAAGAATTTTTATAATGTCAAAATAAAAAATTTTAAATATTTCTATGCGAGAAATTATATTTGAGAAATAAAAATTATAACATTACTGTTCATTTTATTAATAATGATAAATAGTAATCGTACTATATAGCTGCTGCTTTTTTAAATAACTATTTGAATAATAAATATATAATTTAATATTGTAACTAACGATATTAGAAGTATATATACTTCATAAAGTGCATGTAAAATACTTCATCAACATTTTATACGCATTCATTTGTTTCTTATACTTTTTATAATCAATTATAAATAATATTTTAAATACAGTATATAAATAATATTTTAAATAATATTTTAAATACTTGTTTAACAGTTTATTGGATATATATGGGACAGGTGACTGTCGTAAAAAATTATTTGAATTTTATATAAAAATTTATTATTAGGACTTTAGCTTTAGTTTTGTACAAAAAAAACTTTGAAATGGTTTGTGATTAAAATTGTATTTTTGATTGTCAAATTGAAGAAAAAGATGCTTTACTCTTAATTATATCAAACAATTTTAAAAAAATTGCATTCAATTAGCAACTCCTTATTACCATATTTGACTTATTAATCTTCAAAAAAAAAAAAATACTATATCCAAGATCCAACATATCTATAGATTTAATAAACACAAATCTAATGCAATATAATTCTTATATATTTAAAACTAGTTTCAATTGATATTTCAACACAAACTCCAAAAAATAAAAACATATCAAGAACTTGTCTTGAAATTAATTTATCCATAAATTAAAATATATAATTTAAGAAAATTTATATATATATAGGACAGGTATATCGTGTAAAATGTCAAATTTTTATGAGATATGTATATATAATAAAATTAAAAAAATATACATCACATATTTCTTGTAATACCGTATTTTTTTCATCTATGGTTTATTATACAAATAGTTATACATATATATATTCGGACATTATATATTCCATGAAATTAGTTCTTGTTTTTTTTTTTTATATTGTTGTTGTTCATTTTATATTATAATTAATGTTTTCTCTATGGTTTACGATGCGTATAAAAAAAAAAGACATAAATCTTAGTTCATAAAATAAATTGCATTTTTATAGTGCATTCACAAAAAAAAAACCAAACACACACACACATTATATAAATAATTTATTACATATATAACGTATAAATATATAATAAATTCTATTAATTTCGCAGGAAAGAATAACAAAAAAAAACAAGCATATATTATATTTAATTCATGTAAACACAAAATTGTATTACACTATTTTTGGTTTAATAACAACAGTAGTAAAAATATAGTATGTATATATAAACATTTTTTCAGGAATTGTCGTTCAGTTCTTCAGATCGAATAAAAAAGATTTTTAACATTTCAATTTAAAAATGATAAAATGGTATAGGTTTGTATTGATCATGCAAGTGTCCTAAACAGAACTTAATATTACTAAAATTACAGTATTACAAAACATAAAGTTTTAAGTTATACAATTGAAATAATTAATAAATTTATTAAATTTATGAAATATCTTTGTCATGTAAAATAAATTAAAAAAAAACCTAGAAACACTATCTTACTTTTATCATATCACATTTTTTTACTATCAGTAGAGTTGTATCGATTTTAAATATATATAGTTTTCATTTTATTGTTGATTTTATATAAATAAGTTTTTACTATTAGTAATTATATAGTATATTTGGTTTAAATTTAAGTAAATACAATTAAATGTATATATAGATAAATAATTATGATATTGGAAATGAAAATGGGTAAGCAAATTCGTGTATATGATACTCATTTTGTATCCATTTAATAATAAAAAAAAAAATTAAAAAATTATACACATATACGTAAAATATAGTAAAATAGTAAAATGTATATATTCAATTAAATCCCGCTTTTAGTACGATGACCTTTTTTATATAGTATGTGTATAAATATATTCTATATAGATATGTGTTTACACATGTGAATAAATTTAACAGGAAATGGAAAAATTAATTAACGCATTTTTATGGTATTCCCTTTAATTTATTTAAGTACAAATATATGTATAGACTTAATCTATTTACTTATTACCATATTACATGTATATATAAAGTATATATCGGGTATATTATGCGAGTGAATCTTTAATCGTCTATATTGACTTAACTTAATTAAATGAATTTATTTTTATATTTTTAATTGCTTGCGATTACAATATATATATGTGATAATCTAAAGTCTATATACAATTAATAATGTTAATTATGTTTAAATATCAGTGATGATAATCATATACAGATAATTACAAATATATTTTGGTATAAACTTAATTTAAAGTGCCAAAATATAAATTCACTTTTGTATAAAAAATAATTGAATTGAATAAATAATAAAAAAAAAGAAAGAATATCAGAAGTTATTTGTCAACTAAATATATAATATTTATAACCTTTTATCACACTTTAGTCATTCATTCATTGCTTCTTAATAATGTTTAATTGAAAATATACTTTATGGATATAATTCTTATATACAAATAAGGCATGTTGTTGAAATATGCATATTATAATTATTATTATTAGAAAATTACATATCAGTGGTATAAGTGTATAATATATATATATATATATATATATATAACGACACGACGGATAAATATTTATCTTAAAATAAATCATTTCAAACAGTAAACATATATGTAATAATAAAAAATAAAATTAATAAAATATTATAACTTACCGAAAATCTAAACTAAGATTCCTTTGGTGTGTTGACAGTCTTGTTTTTTTAGTTTCACATCCATTAGCCGACATAGGACGTCCATGTACAGAAGGCATTGAATTATTTCCGATTCCACTTAAACTAAGACGTTTATGTAAACGACTATTATTAATATTATTGGAAATATTTGGTGTCGATAACATTTGTGTTGAGAGCAATGTTGGTGATGATGATGATGATAATGGTTGCCTTTCTAATGTTTTTGATTTTGTTGCTAAACTCGTCGATTCAATACATCTGTTTGCCATCATAATAATGGGTGTATGATGATGACGATTTTGTTGTTGAGTATTATTAATATTATTATTATTATTAATAGAATTATGAATATTATTTATAGTATGATTATGTAGTACGTTTGATGTTAATGTTAACGATGAGGATGATGTAGATGATATAGAGGATGTTGGTGATGATGAAATTATTGACGATGAACATGGTAAACAAGAGGACGGCATCGTTGTTGATTTTTCTAATTGATTATCAATACTACTTAAAATATCACCTTCACTTGAAAAATTCACTTTTGGTATATTCATTGCATTTGGAAAATTACTATTATTAATATTATTTTTAATACTATCAATTTCATCAATGTCCACTACATCATCACGACCAACATTATTAACATTTTCTCCATTACAATTATTATCGTTAGACGATCCATTATAACAAGCACCAATGTTATCACCATTAATATTTTGTTTACCTAATTGAATTTCACATTTTGATTTATTATTGTGAAAATTGCTATTCATATTATTTTCATAAATTTGAATATTATTTGTATGATGATCATGATTTGTAGTAATACAATCGGTATTTTGATTATTTTCGATGATGGAATTTTTTGTTGCCGTTACCGGTGTTGTTGACGGTGATAATTGTGGTGTACAATATTGTTTTGTACTACCATTGATTCCGGTACAATTACCAATGGTACCCGTACCATGAACACTACCACCACCACCATTATCATCGTCTTCGTCATCATCATTACCAACAAAATTTCCCATTTTGGAACTGGATCCAATTTCACGGATATGCCTTAAATTTTCATAGCTACTATCTTGTGTAATTTTTTTATTATTCATTAATTTTTGTTTATTAACATCATTTTTATTACTTTTAAATGCAGAAAATACGGAATTCATTTTTCTTTTGATTTTTTGATTTTTTAATTATTTTATATAAAACACTAGCACAGAAAAAAAATAATAATATGAAAATTTTAATTATACATTTTTCCTTATTTAAGAAGTATTAATATGTTGTATATACATTAATACATTAATAATTAAAAATGCACGCACTTAGAAAACAAAAATACAAAATTTATACATTTATAATTGAATATAAGAAATGATATTGTGTAAGTTTTTATGTGATATTGGTGTGTGTATGTGTGTAGGGAAATTAAAAAAAAATAGAAAATTACAAGAAAATAGGAAAACTTAAAAAATGTAAATGCCTTTTCAAAAGCATTTTTTCCTATTTTTTATATACCATAAATATTTTTTAAAAGATTTTCCGTATTGTATATGTTTTTATAGTGTATAAGCATTGCACCATATCTAAAATGATGATGTTATGTTTATATACATAGCATATATCTTTATATCTCAATATATGGAATGAATTTTATATAATATACATTTTATTTTTTTTATATATATATTATATACACACACATAAATATTATATGCAATTTTCCTATTTAAGAGTCATTGTTACCCGGCGACGACCTTCATATGAAAATACATTTTTCTTTTTTTATTTATTCGTTAAGATGCACGTACCTTTACAATTTTTTTTTTGTATACACATTTATGCTATTGCAATTTTATGCAATTTCTTTTAACATTATTCCATATATATATATATATTTGCAATGTTATTATACCATTTTTATAATAGTATATATAAAATTTATACAAGTGGATGTTGTATTTGTCCCAATTTCTTATAAATGTCGAAGCTTAACCTGAAAATATATAAAATAAAAAATTATTTTATTTTTATGATAAAAATATCAATTTGGTGTTTTTATGGGATTTTTTTTTCCATTTGATATATAGGTATAGGTATAGGTATATAGAAAAGTGTAATGGATGTAGTACAAATATTTATTGTATAATATGTTAAAAAAAATAAAAGTTTAAATTATTGATCAATTTTAAAATAATGATCGATTTTCTATTATAGGTCAACATAGTATTAATGTTTAACATCTCAAAATTTCTTATGGTTTATAATCATACATATTTTATTTATATTTTCAATTTTAATAATCCACAGAATATGCTTGCCAGTCAACTTTATATCTCTATACTTTTGGGTAATGTATAAAGTTTATTGATAAATTTTAAGCGTATATAATCATTAATTTAAGAAATTATATACATATAAGCAAAAAAAAAACAATTATATTTTAAACTTTATGTTTAAATACAGATTCATATAGTATAGTGGTAGTATGCATTTAAAAATCAAACAGATGCATTTCACGTTTAATTTGAATTGATAAATTAATTAAAATTATAAATTTATATTTTTTATTTAATAAATTTCTAATTGTTATCACGATTTTTATTTTCTAAATAAAAACACACTTTTTAAATCTTTTAATTATTTTTTGTTTGTTTTCGAAATAAAATAAACAATCAAATATACAATATAATATGAAAATTATAATGAATCTTATAAAGAATGTTAAAAATTTTTTTAATACACTTTCATATTTTTCATTTGAAAATTGAAATCATATTTAATAAGAATAATAAATTTCATTGGTTTTTTATTATAAGATGTATGTATGTATATATGAGCAGGCCAACAATGCACTTTTCTTCATTTTTATAGATAATCAAATTGTTTTCAAACAATACAAATCTTCAACTTTTATAAAATATTAATTTAAATGTATCTTCTTATAATATAAAGATACATTTAAATTTACTGTATTATAAAAATGTTTTAATAAACTTTCACAAATAAAAAATAAAACCAATTGATCGTTTGAAATTTATGTTAAATTTAAAAAATTTGTTAATCAAAAAAATCTAATAGTAGTATATATATATAGATATAATAGTAGTTTTTAGTTTTTATTGTTATTTTGTTATTTCAATAATTTGTCGAATATCTCATCTATAATATAAATATATATATATATATATAGATTGATATTTCAATTGTTGGTGGATATATATTTTTATTGGTATTTTCTACTGACAACGCAATGAGATGCATAAAAAATTATATATTTATGTATATATTCAAAACAGATTTTTTGAAAGTATAAAAAAATAATTATATGAATATTTTATATAAAATACCATCATTTTTTGTTGTTTAAACTCTTAAATTTAGGTTAAAATTTTCAGTATACGAATTAAAAAAAAAAAAACTAATAATATTAAATAACAAAACATTTTTATTTCAAAAAAAAAAAAAAACAAAAAATGTTTATATTTAAAATGGAATTAGCAAAAATTAAAATATTTTTCTCATCGATTATTTATATGAATGGAAAATATTTTAAATTGATTATACCGAGCGGGATTGATAAATTATAGATGTAATTTAACTCTAACTCTAACTCATATTGTTTGAATTCTTCCAAAAGATTAAAATCTTTAAAACAATTTCTTATTCATGGTATAAACAGAAAAAATTCGAACGTAACGAATATGACTTATTATAAATTACGTAATCGCGTATTATATTGTATAATATAATTTTTATTGTTTGTATATTTAAAAAAAAAAGATTAAAATATGAATGCACTCATTCATTTTGTGTTATAAATTCAATTTTTTGTTTGTTTTATTTTTTGCTTATTGTTTATTTGTATAGTACCATCATAAATTTATTAAATGTTATTTTTATGACTTTTTTTCTTTTATTGTTATTATTAAGAAATGTATATAATTATATTTTGTATTTATTTTTAACCTTGTACTGACCATTTGTTTATTTTCAATTCTATTCAATTAATGTTTAGTTATACTTCTGAAATGAATATTGACAAATTCTTTATCATTTATGTAACATCGCATATAGTTTTATATTTGATGTGCTCATTCATATGTTGTCTATATGCCTATTAAGATAACATGTCATTATGGTGAATATACATTAAAAATATGTATTTATTTATTTATTTAAAAACATATCATAATAATACAAAATTAAATATTTTTTATGAAAATGCGTTTTTAATACCGCATAAATGTTTTCTTTAGACAAATCATTGGCCCTTATTTCATGATAAACGTATATCCTTTGTTCCAAAAAGGATTAATTTTACTATATATCATATTCATTTCAGTGATAACAAAAAGTTGATGAAAACGGAGGGTATCTCAAAGAAATGATTAGTTAAAATTTGTTTACGAAAAAATCTCATCCAAAAGTTTAGCCTTTCAATCGTTTATAATATCTGAATCACCATGTTTACAAAATTTATTATCTATATCTCTATATATGCATGGCTATAAAACACATTAATAGATATACATTCTATATGTATATATGAAAGTAATAAGGAATAAATAAAAATTATTTTTAGTTTATAGAATCTAAAACACACCCAAAAATAGCATTAATTGCAAACATTAATATTACACAAAACGGAAATTAAATATATACAATATAGAAATAATAGAAAGTGCTTTGAAAAATATACATAAATGTATTGCGGCATCATTGGTAGCATATGGAACAACATTAAAAAGCTCATATAATTTATATACATATATATATCATTTCAAATAAAGGTAATGCGAATAAAAGATAATATATGTATATATATATATATAAATATATAACAAAATCATATATACATATATGATAATTTTTGTTAATAGACGATGACAAATATTTTTGTTCTAACTTTTGATGCCTATATTTAATTTTTTTTTTTTCGTTTAATTTATCGCTATTTTTTTAATGTCCTTTTTAATGAAATAAAATATATGGAACAAAACTGCCAACACAAATTAAATAAAAGAAAATCAGACATACAAAATTCAACAAATAAAAAAAAAAGGGAAAACGGCTGAATAACATACAAAATGACAAAAAATCTCACCACAAATTATTTCCGGATTTAATCAAATATGATAAGCGAAAAATAAAATACCTATTTAATTATCATGATAAGGTAAGGATTATAGGGTATTTATTTGTAAAATATTTCCGATAAACGTTAAATCAATTGTTATTATATACATAAATACAATATTCTATATTATCAAATTGTTTTTTTTTACTAAAATCAATGATTTATTTTAGTAAAATTTTGCCATATACTCGATAAATATGAAAACTTTAAATCTTGTTTAAATTTGATGGCGTATGTAGGTTTAAAATTTGTTTGCAATGAATTTGCACATATATGCAAAATTATATTAGCCTACACAATGTTTAAGTACATATTTTATATATTATTACATATATAGAAGATTATTACTAAAAAACTAACGATGACATATCATAAATTTATTTTATATATGGTAATAATTTCAAATCATGTAAATTTCACATATAATATAATTGGCGTAAAAATATATATATAAATGTATTTGATAAGAAATAATTTCATTTCTTATATTAATGCGTTTTATTACATACATGACATAATTTTCTATATATATAAATATTATATACATATGTTATTATTACGAAATAAGTAATTTCCTGTGTCATTTAATGTAATAATTGTGTTGTAAATGTTATATACAATAAATTGCACATATATAATATATATAAATAAATAACTCCAATATTTTTCTTTAAGATTAAATAAATAATATCATCATCCAAATTCTTCATCATTATTTTACACGTAATCAGTCAATATATTATATATAAGATATAATAAATTTTGATACGCAATCATCATAATTTATTGTTTATATTATTACATTCATAAATCATGATTAAAGTTTATGCGATATCATATATTGATAAAGAAATCCTTACAAAATTAGATTTATCGAATTAATTTTATTTCATTTTTTTTTTAAATTTTATGTAATAATATCAGATTTTGTTATTGTTATTTTTTTAACTCACATATTATAATAATAACAAAGTGAAAGTAATTTAATATTTGTGTGAATATTTATATATAAACAAATATTTTTTTCTTGTTAGGGATATTGAATTTCATAAATAAATATATATGATATGTAAATTTAGCATAATATATGAAATTTTGCCTGTTTATGTGGTTTAATTTAAGTATATATAATGAGAGACATTATATTTATTTTATACGCAGATGTATTATTTTAAAAATTGATATCATCATATTTAGGGTTTTAGTATATATAAAATGTGTTTGTGAAAATATTGATTGACATATGTCATATATAGATATATTTATATATTTATGATATATACCAATATTCTTTATATAAATAAATTCGTAAACATTTATTTCAAATTTAATATACATTTAGTAAAAATGGTTTATTTTCCAACATTATATGAAGTTTTCCCTCATATATTTAACTCCTTTTAAAAATGAATCCTGACAATAAATTACTTATTCATATAAATAATCAATATAAATGTAAACAAATTATTATAATAAACTAATCTTAAATCCATAGAATTTGATTAGAGGTAAATCCGCATATTCAAAATCATATATAAAGACAAAGTCAACAACATTTAATGTATATAATATGGTTCGATAAATAAATATCGAAATTCGTTTTGCCATTCATTCATGAAAAAAAAAATAAATATGATGATATATATTTTATTTTGCAATTGTTTGAAAGAGTTTTATTATGATTTATCGATATTTTCAAGTCTAATAATTCTTTATACAAATATATATGTATTTAAAAATAAAAAAAAAATCTTCTCTTTCTATATTTACTATAGATTAATAATACACAATTTAAAATTTATTTGTTCAAATTCGCACATCGATAGTTTCAAAAATTTAGCACATTATATTTTATTTATTTATGTGTTTCTATTCAGGTATAGGTGAATATTTAAAAAAAAAAAGAATATAGTACAAATTTGCGTATTTTTATGCATAAATAAAATAAATAATTAACTTTATGTTTTCTATAACAAAAAAAAAAAATTACCAATCAACGCGTTTATTGACATCGAAAGCGTAATAAAGCATATACACATCGAAAATGTATAATTACTTTTATATGATACCTATACGCGGATGACAATACACGTCGTATAGGAATGTAAATATTTCTATATATATCAGTTATCAATTGTATAAAAAAAAATATAAGCATGAGCAAAAAAAAAAATTAACTATGATTAAAATTAATTAATGGTAAATGTAAACAATTAAAATAAAATTGTTTTGTTTTTAACATTATAACATTAAACAAAAATGTTATAAATTATTAATCAACGATTAAAAATATCAATATTTATATATTTAAAATATTGATTATTATACTAATAAGTAATAATTTTATAGACTGTTGATTTTTATAATGTTATTGTTACTATATATATATTCGTACGTGTAAAAAATTTTAATTAAAAAATAATTATAAATGAAATATTATACATAATAATAACAATAATAATTAGAAAAATGTTAATGTGATGATAGTAAAAATTGTAATTTTTTTGCGATAATACATTTTTTTATTAGCCAATATTATAATTAATTAATAGAATCAGCAACCGCAATTTTTAACAGTGATAAAAATGTGAAAATAACAATTTTTGGTACATTTTTCGTTAAATTTTATATAATATATTTTATCAATTATCTCTTAAGGTTAAACCCGATTAGTTGTTTATTTGAAAATGTATTTATGAAACAATTATTATTTTCATTATAGTAACTTTCACTCTACATTACAAAAAAAATAATTGTTTATCGCCGAGTTAAAACTAAAGAAACGTTATACAAAAAAAAAACGTTATATGATGTCGAATAGCTTCAAGTAAAACAGAAACATTATCATAAATCCATCTCATTATTGCAAAATGCCCTTGGATATATACAAATTCACTGAAAAGTATACTTACATAAAATCATTTCAATATTCAATGCGGAGAAAACTATTTTATTGTTTTTTTATGTATATATATACAAGATATTTTTCTATTTCCTTTGAAAGGATATTTTTATGATATGATATATAAAATTATGTCTTATTTATATATAAATCTGTCACAATATATAAATATGAAATAACACGATAAAATTAACTATTTGAATTCTTACTATTGTATATACATGGTGAGTCTAGTAAAACGTTACGTAATTTTAAAAATTAAGCATTGCGTTTTGGAGAAAAATAGCACAAGGCAAAAGTTTGTACCAATCAAAAGGAACATCGGATTGCAATATTATAGTGAACCCTGAAATATATAATGGGTTTTAAAGATATTGAAAGATTTGAATGCGCGGTTTAACAAAATGTAAGCACTTTTTATTCGTAACAATTTTTTGATAAACCTCAAAGTTTCCGAGATGAGGTTATTTTATTATTCCAGCAATTACAATACAATACCAATATAAAAATGTTGTTTCTTTTGTAATATACTTTTATATAAATGAAACATTTTCTCGTAATTTATTTGATTGATTACCCAACTTTTCTCCAAAACGATGATTTTTACTGAACGTTTTACTAGACTCACAACGTATATAGTAATATATATCTACGATTTTATACGTACTCCATTTGACATAAATTGATTATATGCAATACATTTATTTCATATATATAATGTTTATACAATTGTTTTTTATTTCATTTTATTACTATTTATATACTATATATACGTTTTCCATATCGAATCAGGAAAAGTACAAGGATATTATACAGAATAGAATATAAAAATAACTTTCTATATATATACAAATATAAATCTTAAAGGTTAATGCTCTCAATAAATATTTTTCTATATATGCGAGAAGGGTGGTGATTATACATAAGGATATATCCATAACGAAACACATATATAATATAATAGTCTATATATATATTTTTTTCATATTATTGTACATGTTATATTCTATATATAGATAGATATAAGAAATGTGTTATATTTTCTTTAAAAATAAAGTATATAAATTCCATCTGTATAGTTTACCACTTCTAAACCTTTGTATATACTATGGTAGAATATATATATATATATAAATAAGTATATAAATATAATTTATCAAAGTTTTATTTGTATCACGATTATTGTCATAAAACCCAGTTGAGATTATACCCAATTTCAATTTTTTTTTTGCCCAACTATGTTTGTGGAGTTTTTTTTTATTTACTCTTTTTTTTTGACACTATACATATATGATTTAATTCGATACATCATATAAAGAAAAATCTATATATAAAATATATCGTCGTTTAACGAATTCCTATATAGTAACGTATTGTATATTAGATAAGATTTGTTTTATTTAATTTGTTTATATAAAAACGATATATACATTTGGAAGATATTTACATGGTTTTTTCTTTTTTTTGTAAAAACTATAAATGTTACATTGTGTCGTACATCATATCGTTAGCATTGATTTCATTTTGATATATATTTATTATCATTATGATTAATACCGTCTGTATATATATATATATATATATATATATATTTATAAGGGTATATTATTATACAAATAATTTAATAACGTTTAGGGACGATAATAACAAATTATGTATAGTAAAAATCTATATATAGGGACCAAAATGATAAATGAGCAAAGCGTAAAAAAACCACAATGTAAAAACATACATTGATTGAATAGAATATAAAAAAAAAAAAACTAAATTAAATACTTGAGTTATTAATAAAAATAATTATGGTATGTATTTTTTATGTAATTTAATATCAATTATGTATATAAGAGTTCTTAAAACAAATACAATTTAATTGCATTATATATATAGTTAATTATGTTATAATATTTATTACATAATATATAAATTATATTAAATGTCTATTAGAAACCGTGCCGACACGTTGTTGTAATATTATATATAAATTGCAATTTAATTACGAAATAAAGACAACAAAAATATATATATTTATATATGTCACAACACATATATATCAAAGTTATTATTTAAATTTTATGAAAAATATTAATTATTCATTATAGACATAATTATATATCAATTTTTGCATTATAAGTTTGATATAAATTATGATTTTCTTTATGTATAGCTAATTCGTTAGTATAATTTCATTTGCCAAAAATAAAAAAAAAATATCCCGGTTATATATTAGTATAAGTAAAAGAAATATACATCAAAAAGATATTTTTCTATATTTTCAAATTTTAAAAATAATATTTTGATTAAAATCTTAATTTTTTTTTTTATATCAAAGCACATTTTTATTAATATTAATTATATATTTCCAATTTTTTTTTTATTTAAAATAAATAAATACGAATGACGATTATATTATTTTCTATTGCCAATTTTTTTTTTATACATATATATATTTTTGTAAAAGATTAGGCAGATGATTATTTGGACCGATTACAATTGACGATATGCTCGAAGCTCACAAATTAATTGTATATTTTCTTTCCATAACTATATATATATATATATATATATATATACTGTTTTGCTGTAGTTTACAAAAAAATAAAAAAAAATAAAATTTATTTTTACCGGAAAGCATTTTATAATGTGCGATGAAAAATCTTACACATTTTATTATATCAAATCTGATATTTTTATCGTACAGACATGAATGTGTAATTACTTTTTAATCACCTGTTATAATTTATATTTAAAAGATTTTTGGAATATAGTTTTTCTTTTTAATAGATATTTCAGTTTCTTCCACGTATAAGTAATAAAAACTAGATTCAGATTCAATATGTTTACCAAAATAAATTGGGTATAGAATGACGTATAAATTTTCTTCCATTTCAATGTGCATCGAATTATATTTTCCATATATATATATCATATATTAAAACATAATCTAAATACACCCCATTTAGATCAATAAAAAACTATTTGAAAATATTAATATTATATGACTTTAATTTTTGTAATATCCTAAAAGTGGTGTTGATATGTAAAAATAAGATATACATATAAATGGATTTATTTAAAACCTAAAATTGAGGTTTATCGTATATATTAAATATTTATCTATAGACTGGTAATTCAATTATCAAATCATTTGAATGGCGTTTATATAAAGAGTGCGAAAATGCGAAAACTCAAAAGAATGTTTATATAAATATTAGAAAAATGTCTATGTACGTTGAAAACCATTTCAAAGTGACATAGTTTATAAAGAAAAATTATTCAAAAATATATCATTTGAGTGCATAATATATGATAATATATAAAAGTTATCAATGTCAGTATTGCACATAAATTGGAATATATACATATATAGATAAACAAATTTTACTTTGGCATACAATACACATTTTTCTCACATTATCACATGAATGTTAAATAGTAAAAGAATTAAGAAGAAAATAAGTTTTAATGCATATACACACCATATTTATTTATATTATGGAATATTATAAATACACATTATATAACTTTATTCAAATATGTATATCTATTTATGATATATATTAATATTCAGGAAATAGATTAAGTACAATATATACATATTTATATAAGTGGATAAAGATTGTATTTATTTGTATATTATAGCAACGTTGACAGACATCAATTTGTTAGAATTTAATATATATACATACATATATATATATATTATTTAGATATACAAGTGCCATTTCGACATCGAAGAGTGTCATCATGTATGTATATATATATATATATATATAATATAGCCCATTAGTTCCAATTGTGAATATGTACGTACATATTACTATGTGAATATAAGCACTATACTCAATAGCAGCGGATAACAAAGGCGAAACGTATATTATTACTATATATTTTATGTTAAAAGTTAAAGTTAAACTAAACTAAAATAAAATTTTTTTTATGTTAAAAAGATATCTGATTACATAATAATAATAATAATAATAATAATAATAATAATAATATAAAAATATATATAGTTGATGACAAGAAGAAAAAAAAACAGGATGTTAACAAACGCTTTATTTCATATATTTATATGTACATATGTATTTAAATAATTCATCTAAATATACACTTATTAGTAGTTTTATTTTTAGTCTATTATATATGCATTTAATGGATCAAAATTGTACTTAAATATATAAAAAGTAGAATGTAACAAAAATTATATTTAAAGTGCTATATATATAGTTGTTAATATATCAAACATATAAAGTGTAATATATATATATATAAGATATATAGAAAATATTTAGAATTTTTTTCTTTTTTTTTTTAGAAATATAAATACAAATACAATAATTTGTTTACTTTAAAATATTGTATATATTGTAAAAATAATTGTGTTATCAAAACAGAGAAAACATTTCACAATTCAATAATAGCGACATTGTTTATTAAACAGAATTTAAAATCATAGTATCAAAATCATCACTTAAAATTATTTTGAAAACTATCATTAAATTTGTTGATGTTAAAAATCACCAAATTTTGTATACAATTTTTACTCAATCAAAATCGTTGGTCTAGGGGTAAATAGTATTTAAAATAAATGTAAATGTTTTCATAATTACACAAGAAAATTTGGCCGATTTTGTTGGTTTGAGTATTTTATTTGTTGAACATTTCCAAACAATGTCACTATATATATAATAGATTTTTTTACAGAAAAAAAAACAATCATAAATGAATAATAAATTCAAAATCATTCTTTTTCTCTATTATTAAATCAATATGTTAAAAATACTGGTGTTTGTTTTTTATTTTATTTTTTATAAAATCACTGTGGACAATTTTATATATAGTACATATTGCATTGCATAGCATATAAAAATAAAATATACGTATTATTTTTTATTATACATTTTAACTTTTTAAACTTGGATGTATATTGCATTCATTATATGACTCTTTTCAGTTCATGTCTATGCAAAATGCATGATGCAATGCAAAATGTACATTTATATATATATAATATGTACATTATATACAAACATTTTTAATCTCTCGCCACTTGCATACATGAACGTATGTATAGTGAATTTTTTCATTGACAATTTATATACATCGGATCATATACTGTATATATACATATATACCATATACAAACTGTGAATTTATATACAGTATTAAGTGTTAAGATACTATATATATATATATATATATATATATATATATTTGTTTGTATAGTTATGTCAACGTTTTTTTTTAAATGAAGGAAAAGAAGACACTTTTTTTTATATATGTGTATATAGCTTTTAAACTTTACGTAAATTTTATTATGTATATATATAATATATATAGTTATAGAAACGATACAGTATATGCTTAATGTATAGACGAACTTTTATATATAATGAAAGGAAAATAAACTATGAGTATATACATTTATTCGATGTGAAATGAAAACATGCAATTAAGAGTATGGTGAACTTACTTCAGAAAAAAAATAATTAAATACATAAATCTATATATATAATTTTCCATATTTATCAGGGTAATTGAATAATGATACACTTCTCTATATAAATTATTATGTCATTATACAAACTATATATGTATGTACTTATATAATGCAGACTATACTTTTTTTTATTTTCTACCATAATTTATGAAATGAAGACTTATAGAAAAGCAGACGACGGTATAAGGTAAAATGGTATTTTGTATATATAGGTTTTTTTTTTGAAGGATATCCACAAACATTTGGTATTTTTTAAGAACACACGATTCTGAAATTTAATGTTACCAAATAAATATATAGGAAATCAAATTAAAGATTTGTATTTTATATAATAATATTATAGTCCTTATCGTTCAAATAGCCGATTATATTTATGGAATTTAATATATTTTCGAATAGAAATTGATAAAAAAAAAGCTGTCTGATAAAAATGCATTAAAAAATACTAAATATTAAATGCATTTATATACATTATTAATTATAAAATCGTTATTAATATTAAAATCGTTATATAATGTTTATATGGTAATCGCATATTAATGTCATTTTATAAATGATACAAATAAAAAATTGTTTTAATCTTTTTTTTTTTTCTTCTAATATTGATTTTCATATGAACAAATTGAAGAATAAAAAAAAAATAAATAAATAAATATACAATTAAAAAATAATAATGAGTGTTATTACTATTGCGTGTTTTTTTTTTGTTATAGACTTTTATATAAATATTTTTTTTTTTAAATTCATTGTTTTATTACTATACATATATATATAAAATATATTTAAAAATAATTGTCAATATAATAATTTGTTATTATACACGCCACATGAATAGGTATAAGGTCATTTTGAATATTCATATATCATATATTGTAAGTTATACATATATAAATGTGTTATATTTGTATGCGACAATCACAATCTACATATATTTGTATAATAAGATCGAATAAAGAAAAATTTTAAAAAAGTATACAGGACAATATTTTTTGTTCGTAAAAATAATAGGATTGGGTTGGTAACATAATTTTTATAATGTTATTCGATCATATCACATCGATTCAAATAGAATTTTTTACAGATACTCTATAAGAAAGTATATACATATAGCAAATGTTTGTATACGAAGCGATACTTTTTTTTGTCAGTTAGCGTAATCCCGTAAAACCTCGGAATTATATTACCGTAAGCTCTAAACCAAATCACCCATTAGATTAATTTTTTAAATTATACTAATAAAACCAACAAATGATAATATGCAATGAAAAGCAAAAACTTCTTAGCTCAATAAATAATTATAAAGAATTTCTTTGATTAAGAGTTTATTGATTATAATAAATAATCTATATGAAATGATAAAAATATCAATGAGCAATTCCAATTATATCAATCCATTTAGATAACGCATATATACACATTAAGTTTTGTCAAAAAAAAACAATAAGAATGATTAAACTAAAATCTATATATAATAATATATCTCAATTTATTTCAAATAATTTCGATAATTTATTTTTAGGACAAACGATATACACATATGCATATATAAATTCAATGTATATACACATATGTTATATATATTATATTTATAAATAAATATGTATATATATTTACAAGCGATTGATATATATATATATATATATATATATATATATATATATATATATTGTATTAGAGTTAAACCATAAAATAATATTTATTACATTTCATATAGAATATAGTATATAGATTTGTAATACAACGCACTGTATATATATAGTTATTTTTTTTTATTGTTGACAAGGACTTTTCGGATGAACTGATTCTTATATTTAGAAAATAAAAATTAAGTGTGTGTGACCTAAATTTGCTTCTTCTTCTTTTTTTTTCTTTCTACTTAATATACAATAATATAAATATTATTGATTTTAAAATATATATGTTATAATTTATATATAGTAAAAATGAGCAGAGGGGAAAAAGTTCATAGTCAAATTTTTCAAATAATAATATTAAATTTATAAAATATATTCATGTATTTTAAAAAAAAATCATTGAGATAATTTACTTACATATTCTATTGTAGATAATAAAAAATTTACAATATTGATGAGGATAAAAGAATAATAGGAAAAAATACAAAGTCATATAAAAAGAGTAAAATAAATTGCAAATGATTAATTTTATTTTAAATTGATATTGTTAGATTTAATCCAATTCCGATTAATGTTATTTTATTTGAATTTATAAAAGTCTAAATTTCTTACTTAATTAACTTTTTTCCAAATTCTTTTATTTAATTTTACCAAAAATATCATTCAAATATTACGGAAAATATTTTAGATTTATGTAAATTTTATATATACATACATATATGTAGTATTATAATAACTTGCCACTTGGTATATATTAATATTATCATAGTGAACGAGATACTGTAATTTATTAATCAATATATCAATAATCATTATTTTGTATTGTATAATTTTTGATTGAAGTTTAGTTTTTATTTTAACGGCGAATAATAAATGTAATATATTTAAAATATATAATCAATCAATGTTCTTTTAAAACTCACCAGTTATCCTAGTCTGATAACTACAATTGGGGGCTCAACCTCTGAAGAATAAAGAATTATTAAATTTTAAATGAAATAATAATTCATTAAATTTAAAGAAGAAGAATAGAAGAAGAATTAAAGAAGTTTTAAAGAAGAGATTTTAAGAAGATTTTAAATAAAATTAAACGAAGAAATGGATAAGGATATTTTAAATGTGCTATCAAAAACAAGTAGGGCACAATTACTGCAAATGTGTCAGGATAGAAACATTTCAACCGAAGGAACAAAAGAAATGTTAGCGAAAAGAATTATGGAATATAAGGCGATTTCAATTGAGAATAATACAGATGAAGAATCAAATTTAAACGAACCTATATTTCAGGAAAATCAGGAAAGAGGTAATTTCGGGTATACTAATCAAAACAATTGTTCATTTAGAGATATAGAAGAGTCCATTGAAAGATTCAGCGGTGATGATAGGAGCAAAACAATTGCAAAATGGATAGCCAATTTTGAAGAAATTGCTGACGTGATGCAATTGAATGATAAACAAATGTTTTTATTTGCTAGGCGGTTAATGACGGGGACTGCTAAACAATTTATTTCAACGGAATTTAAATTACGATCGTGGGCAGATATGAAGGTATTGCTGTTGGATGAATTTAAACAAATCTGTAGCAGTGCACAAATTCATCGAGAAATGGCAATAAGGAAAAAACATAAAAATGAATCCATAAAACAATATTTATATTCAATGGTGGAAATGGGTTCACAGGTCGATATGGATGAAATATCGATTATCGACTATGTTATTCGAGGTTTAGATGGAGATGAAAATAAGAAAATATTATTATATGGAGCGGAAAATATCAACATGCTGAAAATTAAGCTTGAACAATATGAACGAGTGATGGAAAATACGAGAGTAATTAACCAGTTTAAGAAAGAAATTACTGTAAAGAACTATACCGAAGGAGATACCAAACAAACAAAGAAAAGGAATGATTTTCAAATTTTTAAATGTTTCAGATGTGGTGAAAATGGACATATATCTAAAAATTGTCCAACGGCTTTTAAAGGTAATAAATGTTTTAAATGTCATAATTTTGGACATATTGCAGCCGAATGTACCAACAAACAAATGGAATCCCTGAACGTTAAAACATCAACAAGAAAACCTATAATCCATGTTGAAGTTAATGAACACATCATAATGGCATTATTTGATACAGGAAGTGATGTTAATTTAATAACAGAACAAATTTATTACAAGATTGGAAAACCATCAAGATATGATGATGATAAAGTATTTTATGGTTTGGGGGGTAAAATGACAAAATCAATGGGAAGTGTGAATTTAAAGTTTAAAACAAGCAACGAAGATTATGAAATGATATTTTATATTGTTCCGAACAATGTAATGGCAGAAGTTATGATCATTGGTAGACCATTGTTGGAATTAGCGAACGTATCTGTTTCATCTGACGGAGTGATATTAGAAAGGAAATATTTACATTATATGGAAAATGAATTAAATGAAAATGACAATTTTGTGTTTAATTTAAATAGTGTACCTGATGATTTAGATGTTGATTTCAAATATAGAGATGTAGTACAAAAATTGGTTAATCAATATAAACCAAAAAATAAAATTGATACGGAAATAAAAACAAGAATTATTTTAAATGATGAAGTACCGATTTATGGAAAACATCGACGTTTACCATTACCGCAGAAGATAGCTTTAAACAAACAAATAGATGAATGGTTAAAAGAAGGCGTAATCCGACCAAGCATTAGTGACTATGCTAGTCCGGTAGTAATGGTGAAGAAGAAAGATGATAGTTACCGTGTATGTGTGGATTATAGACGACTAAATGCAAAAACAATAAAAGATAGATTTCCATTACCGATTATTGAAGATCAGATAGAGAAATTATCAAGAGCACGTATATATACAACATTGGATTTGAAAAATGCGTTTTTTCATATACCAGTTGCGGAAGAAAGTCGTAAATATACAGCTTTTATTACACCTGACGGATTATATGAATTTTATAAAACACCTTTTGGTTATTGCAACAGTCCCGCAGTATTCGGAAGATATGTTCGTAATGTATTTAAAGAATTGATTAAAAAAAATATTATTGTCAATTATATGGACGACATTATTTTACCAACACTTAATGAAGAAGAAGCTATAGCAAAATTGAAGATTGTTTTGAATGTAGCAGCAGAAAATGGTTTAGATATTAATTGGAAAAAATGCCAATTTATTAAATCAAAAGTTGAATTTTTGGGACATGTAGTGGAAAATTCAAATATTTCGCCGTCACCGGATAAAATTAAAGCAGTGAAACATTTTCCAAAGCCGACGAATATTAAACAGATACAAAGTTTTTTGGGTCTAACGGGCTATTTTAGGAAATATATATTTAATTATTCAACAATTGCAAAACCTTTGTCGGACTTAACGAAGAAAAATATACCATTTATTTTTGGACCAGATCAGGAAAAAGCAATGGAATTATTAAAATGTAAATTGATAAATGCTCCGATTTTAAGAATTTACGATCCAGAAAATGTTACAGAACTACATACGGACGCGTGCAAAGATGGTTATGGCGCAATTTTATTTCAACGCAAACCGGAGGAAAAGGATTTATATCCTGTATATTATTTCAGTCGGAAGACCAATATTCATGAGCAAAATTACCATTCGTATGAATTAGAGGCATTGGCTATTGTAAAGTCGGTTGAAAAATTTAGAAGCATGCTGTTAGGAATACAATTCACGATAATAACAGATTGTAAAGCTTTTCAACAATCGTTACAAAAAAAGGATGCTTCGGCAAAATTTTGTCGATGGGCTTTGACGTTATCTGAATATAATTTTAATGTTGAACATAGATCTGGTAACCGAATGGGCTATGTTGATGCACTTAGCAGGGCTTCAGTTATGCTAATTGCAAAAGATGAATTAGCCGCAATGATTGAAAGAAGGCAGAAGGAGGATTTAAAGCTGATATCAATCACCAAAATCCTTGAACAAGGCGAATATGACGGGTACAACATTCAAGGTGGTGTATTAAGGAAAGATGTTGATGGAAAAGATGTGGTTGTCGTACCAGATAATATGCAAAATGATATTATAAGGCAAGCACATCAAACTGGTCATTTTGGTGTAAAGAAAACAGCCGAGATAATTAAGAGGGATTATTATTTTGCAGAAATTGAACGCAAAATAAAACGGTTCATCGAGTGTTGCATTCCATGTATATTGGCCGAGCGTAAAAATGGGAAGCAAGAAGGTATGCTCAATACAATCCCTAAAGATGATACACCATTAAATACATATCATGTGGATCATTTGGGACCAATGGATCCAACAGTCAAAATGTATAAATATATATTCGTTGTGGTAGACGCGTTTACAAAGTTTGTTTGGCTATACCCGACGAAAACGACAAATGTAGGAGAGGTACTGGCCAAACTGAAAATACAACAAGGTACGTTTGGAAATCCAGTTAGGATTATTTCGGACAAGGGATCTGCATTTACATCACATGAATTCAATGATTATTGTAAGAAAGAAGGAATTATACATATTTTAACTACCACCGGAATTCCGAGGGGAAATGGTCAAGTAGAGAGGATACATCGAATAATAATTCCAGTATTAACAAAATTATCAATAGAAGATACTTCAAAATGGTATTTACAAGTAGGTAGGGTGCAACGTTATATCAATTCTACGTATCAGAGGACAATAGATAAAAATCCATTTGAAGTATTATTTGGTAAATCAATGTACCAATCGGAGGATATAGCTGTAATAGATGCATTAGATGAAGCAATTGTGGAAGAGTGGGGAAATAAACACCAACAAATTATTGACGAAGCAAGGAATAATATAATTAAAGCCCAATTGAGTCAAAAGAAGTCGTATGATAAAAATCATAAACGCGCAAATAATTACGAGATCGGTGAACTAGTTGCAATTCAAAAAACGCAATTCGGGACTGGACAAAAGATTAAACCGAAATTTTTTGGACCATACGAAGTAATTGCCAAGACGGGAATCGATAGATACAAAGTGTGCAGAGTTGGCAAGGGTGAGGGACCTAAGGAAACATACTCAGCCTGCAGTCATATGAAGAAATGGGCAGTCATGATTGAAGATAATACTATAGACGCGTCAGGAGCCGCGTAATTTCAGGATGGCCGAATGTAGTATTATAATAACTTGCCACTTGGTATATATTAATATTATCATAGTGAACGAGATACTGTAATTTATTAATCAATATATCAATAATCATTATTTTGTATTGTATAATTTTTGATTGAAGTTTAGTTTTTATTTTAACGGCGAATAATAAATGTAATATATTTAAAATATATAATCAATCAATGTTCTTTTAAAACTCACCAGTTATCCTAGTCTGATAACTACATATATATATATATATATTGATTATAAATGAAATTAACAATTTTGAATTTGAATGATTTATTCAATAAGTAATTTAAATGGGTTTCATCTAACATATAATGTACTGCATATTGTAGATAATATATCGTATTAAGTTTATTTAGAAAAGTAATTGAGATTTGTGTTTTTTTTATTCTTCAATAATTTGATTATTTATTATATACTTATAATATTATGATCGAACATCTGCTAAAAGGAGTAAATTTAATTTATATGTATTTCAATTGATTGAAACACCATCTAATACCTATTTACATTGGAATGGACATAGGAATTGCTTTAAAAAGTGTGCTGTTTTCTTATATGTTATTTGGAATAAAAATTATACAATTTATTTTCGATATATTCATAGAAGAATTATTATAAATATTATAATTAAATTATATTATTTATATGCAAATTTTATAATTAATAAATGTTTGTTATCATTAGTTTCTTTTAAATTTCTGATTTATATTATTGATGCAAATAATTAATTATAATTAAGCTATATATAATTTTATATAATCAAAAAGAGTAACATTAACGAAATGCACAAATATTTAAATATATTTATTTTCTTTTTTCATAGAAAATTTAAAAATTTCTGGTAAAATAAATATAATTTACGGTCTTGAAAACTTTATAATACTTTTTTTTTTATTTGAATATGGAAAAATACACATTTTATATAACTATATATATATATATGAATATTATGATATTATTTATACAGAAAAAATACATTTACTTTCTATTATGAAATTAATAAAGCTTTTTTTTTTATAACTAAATATTCTCATAATTAATCTTCATTTACATTTTTATATAACTAAAACGTATAATATTATATATAAACATTATTACAAAATGGCTAAAGATTTCTTTTTGTATTGAAGATTTTTTCATAAAAAAGTATATATACTAATAGATATAAAAAGAAGGTAAAAACACAAACAAAAATAATCATTTTTATAATTATATGATATATTTCGGTTATTTTATCGTATATATCAGATTATGGGATGATTCCGCCCTTATTTATATTATTAAATTATTATATGTATGTTAAAAATCACCGAATGTAAAATGAAAGATAAATTAGACTGTATATTACATCAATTATATTTAAATTATATCCATCCAAAGATATTTTTACACCTGTGACAAATTTCACCAACAGGTATAAATAAGTATTGTATATGTATATAAAGGATGTTGAATTTTTGGGTTTAAAAAAAATATTTTCACTAAATAATAATCAATAAAAAATGATATTATCTAAATGGACGTAAAATGATAGCGTATATAAAGAATATGGGTTACAAAATATATAGTTTAAGTCACAAATAACTTGTTTTATATACCGATAAGGAATTGGTTCTAGACTAGAATCATAAAGTATTTGTATTAGAATTAAAAGAACTTATTTCTCGCGATGGATTCCTACATATGATAAAATAAGTTTTAATCATTCAACGACTGTTAATGATTTATGACGAATATATAAAATATTTTTATCTTATGAAATATAATAATGTACTTTTATTACAATTGACATAAAAAAAAATTAACTATGACCATCCATCTATAAACATAAATCAATATATACATATGTTAAATTAATACATATTTTTATAGATAAAAGTTATTACTGAATGAATAGTTTATAACATAAAGTTTATATTTTTACGAGAAATTTTAAGCGATTTACCATCATTTACAGCGAGTTTTTATCATCATTTTTATTACATATATATATAATAAACACTTTAAATTATGTAATAATATTTCCAAAAGGATTATTATCTGACATTTTTTTAAGAATTATGTATAATATGTAAATTATAATATCATATATACGTATATGGATATAATAAATTATTTTTAATATACGAACCTAAAGAATCATAAAATTCATTATTATACAAACTATATACATACATAATTACATATACATACATAAATTGGTTTTTTCTTTCAATAAAACAAAATTTCTACTAAAATTTTATCATAAACATAAAATAAAAAAATTCCTATATATTCAGAAAAAAAAAATAATGCATTCATATTCAATAAATATTTTATTACATTATATACAAAATAAAAATACTTGAAATATTTTTATATGTGTAATAAATAACAATAACATTGTATAAAGATGAATAATGATTTTGATATATAATCACATGACAACTACATACATATATGAATATGTAAGTGCATTTGAATTTGAATATACCCGTATCGCGTATCGACGTATATATATACATTTCAAAGATCAAAAATCATCAAACCACATCATATGGGATAATGTATGTATTTTTTTTGTTGTTAAATATCAATATATGTAAAACATCCCTCTGTCATAAGTTTCTGAATATTACCACAAAAAAAAATAATATTAAAAACAAAATAAAAACGTACTTAAAAAGTGAATTTTATGTATATATGAAGACATATCATAATAGTGCATTGACTCTTTGGAAACTTATATAAATAATAAAATGAAAAAAAAAACAAAATAAAATTGATTGAACGTGATGAAGAAGTGAAATATGAAACGTTTGTTTACATAACGTCATATACAGGATATATATTTATTTTATTTTTTAACCCTGAAAATATATATTATATCACATTATATCATGTTAAATTTTTCTTAAGTTTATATTTCAACAACATTAATGCCGCACAAAATGGTGAGAAAATTATATTGTATATAATATAATAAGCGTTCTCTGTATATTTTTATAAATTATAATTTGGTTTATTTAAATTAAATTATTTAAAAATGATTATCGATAATTATTTAAAAAACCAAAAAAAAATAAAAAAAATTGCATAACGAAGGCTAAATATAGCCAATATGTACATATTTAATTTAATACAATTAACTAACATATAAAATATTAATGTGTAATAAAATTATATGGGTATATAATTCTTTATATGAATATTTATTATAAAATTAAGATAACAGATCATATATATATATATGAGAATTGAATCAAAATCACAAAAGAATTGTGTATATAAATATCTTTCAATTACATGTATGGTTATTTTGTTTTTTTTCGTTAAGAAGAATGAAATTCTTAATTTCATTATTTCCTGTTTTATATATATATATATTATTGTATGAAGAGTATTTATTATACAATATATGAGGTTAATATAATGATTTTTTTTTGTTAACATTAAGATATTACTTAATATTTTAAAGCAATATATTTAGATATATGTAGAAATAAAAAAAATATATTTGATATGTAGTTTTTTTTTTTTGTTTGAAAAAGGAAGTTTAAAATAATGCGTTTTCAACAATTTTGTAATAATATGCATAGTTTTTTCTTCTTCTAAAATATGATTAATATTAATAAATGTATTTGATTCGGTTATAATAATTTCTTTGTCTAATAATAATAATAAAATATAATACCAAAAATACACAAATATAATTATGTTATATTTAAAAAAAGAAAAACGTTTTATAATCAAAACCAAAATATTTCTTTATTGTATATTATATACATATATTATAAAAATTATTCAAAATTGCATTGGAAAAAACCAAATTAACAAAATGATTTACTTTTAAAAATTATATTAGATAATTTTTTGAGAAAGTATATCTATATATATACAGGGTGAGTTTTTTAACGTGAGACAATGGAATATCTCGGAAACTACGCGTTTTTAAGAAAAATGTTTCAGACAAAAGTTGTTCAGTGGCTAGGGGGACATAAGATGGTTGTGTGTTTTGACCTTGAGTCAAGGTCACATAAGAGATATGACGTAAAACGTACTTTTTTTAAATGGAAACCCCTATTTATCGATACGGATTCTTATTCTACACAAAAAAATAAGACCATTTTGTATCCGAACATTTTTTGATTAAACCCCAAATTTGGTCGTAAACTTGATTTGAATTTAATCAAAAAAAACATTTATTTAATCATTTTAATTAAATATAAATTCATAATATGTCCTGATGTGTTACCATTTAAATATTTAACATTTAAAGGAACATGTTATGCATTATTAAATTAACCGTTATTGGGTTAAATGGTCAAAGTTATTATTAACTAACCGAAAGTTATTATTAACAGGCCGAAATTAAAATTATATCATTATTTGAACCTATATGGGAAGAGATCATGTTAGACACAGCTTTAGATTTTTTTTATGGGGATACCTCAGAGCAAAGATTTACAAAGACAGCTCAGAGAAGAGAAACCAGAAAATATGAAGAAGCCCATTAGACATGCTTGCATTTCAGTAGATCCGGTAACGGTATTACACTCAATCGATGGTTTCATTATAAGAACAATGAAATGTTTGGAAGTTAATGGTCATCACTTTTTAACATTTATTCCAATAATGGTTAATTTAATAATGCATAACATGTTCCTTTAAATATTAACACACCATGGCAAATTATAAATTTATATTTAATTAAAATCATTAAATTAATTTTTATTTTTACTAATGTAGTTTTCTACTGGCACAAAATATCAATCTTTTTTTGATCTATTGTAGATCAATTTTCATTTTCGATTAGGTTAAAAAATCTATCTATTTTTTGATCTTGATCAATTTTATGAAATCCCGATTTTATGAAAGTTTTACCCCTACACTTTTTATCTATAATAGTTGTCAGTTTAGTATTTATTTTTGTTTTGATTTCTTTTATTGCTCAAATTTTTTTGATTTCTCTTTTTCATGTTCGATTGAAAGGCAAAAATCTGAAATGTCAGATCAGATTTAATAAAAGTCAAACGAAAACCACATAAGTTCAAATCAAGTTTACGACCAAATTTGGGGTTTAATCAATAAATGTTCGGATACAAAATGGTCTTATTTTTTGACATAGAATAAGAATCCGTGTCCATATATAGGGGTTGCCATTTAAAAAAGTATGTTTTACGTCATATCTCCTATGTGACCTTGACTCAAGGTCAAAACACACAACCATCTTATGTCCCCCTAGCCACTGAACAACTTTTGTCTGAAACATTTTTCTTAAAAACGCGTAGTTTCCGAGATATTCCATTGTCTCACGTTAAAAAACTCACCCTGTATATAAAAAATATTTTAGTATTTGCAATATAATTTCCTTTTCTTTTGTATTGCTTTTTCTTTTATCGTTTTTTTTTGTTATTATACAAAAAAATATTTAAGATTAAAATAATTTGTTATTATGATTATATGTAGACTTACTTAATATATGTATATAAGTTTATATTAACTGAATTGAAATATTTTCGTTTTTTATAAATAGTGTAAATTGTCGAAAATAAATTAAATAAAATAAAATGTATAAATGTACTTAAATAAATTGTTATATTAAGTTAATATATTCATATAACTATATATATTGAGATAGACATTGTATTATTCAAGGTATTAATACATAAACAAAAAATTAAACATCGTTTATATGCGAGTACATATGTATTATAATAAAATAATACATTATTTATTATAATATTTAAGTGAGGAAACACTTAGTTTGTGTTTTACAATTGCAAAAAAAAATCGAATTGGGTTTATTACAGAATTCTATATTATTTTGGAAGGTAATCATGATTTTTGTATTTTGTTCCTTATATAAAAACTGCTGCTATATATTAATTTTTTTATAATGTAGAGTTTATTCTGTTAGAAAATTGTTCAAATACAATATTTGAATTTCCTGATTCATTATGCGGGTTTTTAACACAAAAATAGTTATGTATCCAAATTGGTGGTTGTTTGTTGAATAAACCAATTTTGCAATTTTCGATGGTTAATGTTATTTTCAAAAACTATATCTCTTATTCTCAGATTTCCGATTGTTTTTAAAAACACATTACTTGATCATTAACTGTGAACAGACTGAAACAATTATTAAAAATAAAATCAAATGGAATAAATTTTAAATCAAAACAAAGAGAGCATTTATTATATAGGAATAAAAGCAGCATAAGGAATAGTAAAAAAAATTGTATTAATAGAAGTTTTTTTTTTTTTAGTCAATGATTCATGAATGAACCATTTCGGATTTCTAAGTAGTTATTTCTTAATACATATATAAGATTGGCAACAAAGATACAAATAAAACAATTTCACATTCAATTTAAATAATTTATGTGTTGTATGTATATGCAGATACACCAATAATCACCATCCTAAAGGCTGGTTTAATTAACAAAAAGAATAAATTAAATTAAAACATGGTTCAAAAGAATTATAAACATATACAAAATTTATTATATTATGGTTAATATATATATATATAAATAACATAAACAATTATTATATATACGCATATATCTATTTATATATATATAGTAGATATATACAATACATTATACAATGAATATGCAAATTTTCAATTCATTCATTTCGTAAAATTTTTTTATTTTATAAGAAATAAATATAATTTTACAAAAACATTTGTATAAAATGAAGAAAATTGCTGTCATTTATATATACGCATATATTGTATATTTTATTTATGTTTGAAAACACTTTGCTCATCGAAAATATATATACATATATTTCATTCATATTTATATTATAATAGTATATTATCTTATTTTACTATTTATAATATAGAAAAATGTAAATGATGTAAATGATAGTATATATAAATATAAATAACAATATACAAACATATACAATATACTAAAAGAATATATTTGGTTTCTTATTGTGTTTTGAATTTTGCATATTGTATACCATCATATGGTTCCGCTTGCGGTTGGTCGTACGGCTAATTACCGACACCGTAAAATCCACAAATTAAGTAACTAACAACAGAAGGCTGTTGTTGGACGCTAAAACCAGATTGTTGGTTGTATAGCGAAAAATTTATTTATACCATCATATGGTATAGTATTAAGCGATTATACAATTTTTGATATGTATATATAGAAAGTTTTCAAAATGTTTACAAGAAAAAAAAAACAAAACGTCGTATAATGGAATATATAAAGACATTTTATATTTGCTTATACGATATTAAATAGATAGGATTAAATAATTATTTTTTATTTTATTTATAGAAATTTCACATAAATGACCTTCTGTTTTCTTATATTTTGCATCATGACTCTATGAGATTTCTATATATATTTATAAAGTTGTATTATGTATATTATATTAATATGTATAAAACAAAATGTAGAGTATACCAATTAACAAAGCAAATATATATTCAACACTTGTTTTTCAAGTAAATTTAACAAGCAGCAAAATATTTTTAACAAATATACAAACATATATATACAACCATACCATCCATATACGACTACCGTATTTATAATTTGTGAGAAAAAATAAAATTGCAATATGTATATATTATTGTTTAATTTGCATATATATTAATTAAATAAATAATAAATAAAACATTAACAATAATAATAATCATGATATAATTATGAGATGGTAGTGGTGTATAGTGGGTATATCATTATTTTAAAATGTGATCTCATTATAAAGTCATACTTTCAATGAATGTACAATACATTTATATTGTGAATGATATTTGATCTTCCAAATCACAATATACATACATATACATATATATATATTTTATTTATATATCCTTATTATAAAATTTTTTTGTATATATATGCATTAATATATATATATATATATATATAATGAATAGTCATATTTAATAAATCTCAAATGTCAGTATAGTTCATCTGTAATAAAATTAATATTATAAATAGATACGGAATAATTAAAATGTATATTGTAGAAATACGAGATTCATATATATTTACTCTTATTCAAATGGCAATTATTACAAAATTTTATTCATTTTATTGTATGACATAATAAAATTTTGAATGTATTTTATTTTTTTATATTGGCATATTTAACTATATATGAAATTGGACTATAATAAATTGTTTTTTTTTTTGCAACTTTTATTCAGAAATCAGAACAACACATTGATCTCTAGTTAATTTTAGTCTATCACTAAAGATTAATATAATTAATTTTATTCAGATATATGCAAAAATAAAACTGTATCTTATTTTTTATGTGTTTGATTAGCAAATTTTCATATATAAAATTATATAATACACATAAATTTTTTTTTTTAATATTATTACAAGTAATATTGAAATAACAACTCAAACGCAAGGTTAACACAAAATATGTCATTTATGGTGTGTGCGATAGACATAGGTGTGTATGAGAATTTTTTTGTTTTAATCTTTTTAATAAGATAGTAATGAGGTTAAATATTATTCATATAAAATATATACATATGGTATATGTAATAATAAACTATATATACACAATTTTACATATAAACATTTCAATTCTAAATAGACGAATTGAGGTGTCTTATATATAATATAAAATATATGAGAAAAAAAATTATATTTCTTAAAAAAATATAAAATAGTATTAATATTTATTATAAAAACAAAAATAAATAAATGAAAAATATATAGTATGGTATTTCTCTATATTTATTCTTCTTGATATTTTTGTCTTATGCGATGTAACCAACAATTATATAATCAATCAAAATCATAAAGCAAAAATACAAAAAAAAAAGTTCTTTTTATTATTTTTATTATTTTTATTGCAATAACATTCCATTACAAAAATATGTTCGAAAACGAAAAAAAAAAAAAAATAGAAAAATGAAAAATAGAAATAAAAATAATAATAAAAAATATGTAATCTTTAAGAATGTATATATTTTTCTTCAAATATTTAGGTCGAAATTGTTATTATTGCAGTACTATATATTTATTCATATTATTTATTTTTATATATTGTATGTTATATACAGAGTGTTCAATGTAAAAAATATTTAAACCTAAACACTAAATCGTTAACGTTAAAATTAAAACGTATAACTAAATCAAACATAATTCAAAAATATAAAATCTGAATTCATATTATATATATATATGGGTGGTCGTAATTAACAAATATTGACGTTTTGTAACAAATTCTTATATGTTTGGATGATGAGAAAAATTTTATAGTATAAAATATATATATTGACAATTATGTTAATTATTTAAAATTAATAGATTTACTTCAAAATATCCGGAATAATATCTGAGAAGTTAAAGATATTGTTGTTTGCGATGTATAATAACTTAAAAATATAATTTTGCATAATAAGCTGACATTCCAATCGTATAGTTTATGATTATATACAATTTAACCACACTGTGTATCGCTTCAAGTATAATAAAAGTATGAATATTTTCTCTATATAAATTCTATATATATTTATATGATTGTTGTAAAATTATTTTACATTACATACTATCTGCGACGAATACAATATAATACAATAATAACAACACAAAAAAAAAACTAAAAATAAAATATGCATTCATTTATGCATTTCATGTACATATTTATAAAAATAATTAAATATAAATTTCTGTATTTCTATATATATATAAATATAGTTAAATGTATCATATTCTTTGTTTGAATTTTGTGCTTGTTTTATTTTTGTTGTTGTTATGTTTGTATTTACTGCACGCACTTAGGGAATGCAATTTTTTGATAATAAATATATTAAATGTAAAGCAATAAAATATTCGCATTACAAAAGAATAAATACAATATACGACGAATACAATATTAAAGAAGTGAAATCTAACCTAAATCAATTGGATCAATCGTGATATATATATTAAATTTATTATGACTTCAGCACCACCAATCTTCTATATTGAGTTTAAGGAAATTTTCTACATTCATTGCTAGAGTATAGACAATGTATACCAGGATTTACTGTAATATAAATTATTAGATAATTATATACACATAAATAAGTACAAAATATACATTTCAATGTTTGTATTGCATATTCCGCATTTATACAGGGTGTCCCAGTACAGGGTGCCAACCCGAAACAGGCAGGTTCTACACCTCATTTCCAATCAAAAAATGTATGGCGACCCCATGTCTATCTGCCTTGGGTTTTGAGCTAGCCCGAAAAAACGATTTTGTTGAAGTTCAAGGTAGTACATGAATGTTATTTACCATATCTCAGTAACCGCTGATCGGAATCCAATAATTATAAGCTTGTTGGAAAGGTATTTTAACTATCTATAACTGTTTCTAATAACACAAACATCGGCGACAACCCGTTTTCATGCTATAGCTGGTCAAACACAAGAAATTTCAACGGCCTCAAATATTTTTGTTATTTTGCAAGCCGAGAACTATAGAACTTTTATGTTTATCAGCTGTCGGTTTTTAGAAAAACTTCTTTGATATTTTAGCTTTAATTTGATGTATACACTTTTAAAATATGTCAACTCGTCTTAGAGATATGACGAAATTAATATTGAAATATGACGAAAATAATGCAAATTTTTCAGAAATTTAAAACAAATTTTACATTGCAAAGTTCAATGTTCTGTTGTTATCGCGTTATCTAGGTAACATACCTTCAAAGGATTGCAATTAATTTAATGGTTACTTAGAAATAAAAACAGTTAAATCTATTACCGTCATAAATTCATTTACTTCTTTTGTTTCTTATGCTACATCTCTTCGGCATTTGTATGTTATATTGTTTTACGTTTAATATTCATTAGAAAATTAAGTTTGTTTTATAAAGAATAATTCGGAAGTTTGAAACGGTAAAAAACTGTCGAAATTGGTGTAAGTAAAAACTATGCTTGGCGTGCAATGAAGGCTGCTGGTTTACATCCTTATCATTTGCAAAAAATTCAAGCACTTAAAGAAATAAACTACGTCCCCCGAATAACTTTTTGTGATTGGGTGATTCGTTGTTATGAACAAGATCCCAGGATATTAAATCAAATTTTATATACGGATGAAGCAATGTTCACACGTGAAGGGATATTTAATACTAAAAATAATCATCATTGGTTAAAGGAAAACCGGCATTCAGTTCGGCAAGACGCATTTCAGGAACGAATAGCAGTCAATGTATGGGCAGGAAAGATTGGAAATCAACTAATTGGTCCATAGTTTCTACCTGGGCGACTGGATTCAGATTCATATTTAGTTTTTTTGCGAAATAGGTTATTCGATTTACTCGATGATGTTAATTAAACTGATTTGCGATTCATTCATTTTCAACATGACGGTGCACCCCCACATTTTGCACGAAGTGTAAGAGAACACTTAAATGACACATTCGGTCAAAAATGGATTGGAAGAAATGGTCCATTAAATGGCCACCACGGTCGCCAAACCTCACACCATTAGATTTTTATCTATGTGAGGTTTGTAAAGACATGGTTTATAAAACACCAGTTCATACCAGGGAAGATTTAAGGAATGGCATTAATAATGCGTTTGAAGTTTTAAAAATAATCCGAATCACATTCGATCGGCTACTAGGGTAGTATTAAAACGGTGTCGAATATGTTGATCACATAATGGACCCCATTTTGAACAATTTTTGTAGTAAAAATTTAAATTTAATTTAATAAATAAGTTTTAAATTTTTGAAAAATTTGCATTATTTTCGTCATATTTCAATATTATTTTCGTCATATCTCTAAGACGAGTTGACATATTTTAAAAGTTTGTACATCAAATTAAAGCTAAAATATCAAAGAAGTTTTTCTAAAAACCGACAGCTGATAAACATAAAAGTTCTATAGTTCTCGGCTTGCAAAATAACAAAAATATTTGAGGCCGTTGAAATTTCTTGTGTTTGACCAGCTATAGCATGAAAACGGGTTGTCGCCGATGTTTGTGTTATTAGAAACAGTTATAGATAGTTAAAATACCTTTCCAACAAGCTTATAATTATTGGATTCCGATCAGTGGTTGCTGAGATATGGTAAATAACATCCACGTACTACCTTGAACTTCAACGAAATCGTTTTTTCGGGCTAGCTCGAAAACCAAGGCAGATAGACATGGGGTCGCCATACATTTTTTGATTGGAAATGAGGTGTAGAACCTGCCTGTTTCGGGTTGGCACCCTGTACTGGGACACCCTGTATATAAAGCCATATTATAAAATTAAATAAATAAATATACGTGTCATCTCGCATTTATAATATATCTATATGGCATTGACTATAATAATCTCATTTTTTTTATCTTCTTAAATATACAAAAATATATAAGCGAATATATATCTCAAATATTTTATTTGAATGTATATTTTTTCATATATATTTTATCATATCTAAAGGTATATTTATTATGAAAATACATAGCTATACATATTTTACATTTGTGTTTAATGGAAAATTTTTCAATAATATTAATATAATAATAATAATAAAGGTATTAATTTATAAAATAAACATTATATTATTTAGCAATATCTATACATATGAGGTTAATTATTAGTTTATTAACCTGAATAAAATGAATGAATGAACGATTTTTTAAACACACATAAACGATTACGAAATTTTAAATCTTTTTCAATGGTTTTAATTCGATTAAAAGAAAAAAAAATTTAACATCCTCAATATTCAAATTGCAAAATCATATCGCTTTAGCTGATAGATAAATCGAATTATATATTGAATTTATACTGTAATTTTATTCGGAAAATGTAAACAAATAATAATATAATAATTATTTAAAATATTTATTTTTTTTTCTATATTTATTTATTCATTTTATACCCGTTAATATAGAAAAATAAATTGATTTTATATACAATTTCATATTTCACCTCCTCACTATATATATTATATTATTTTACATATGCGCTTGTATATCGGAAATCTATAGATATATAATAATTGTATATGAGAATTATTAAAAAAAAAAAAAAATTAATAAAATTTTGTTTATTTTCGTTTGATAATTGTTTTTCCGCTTAATTCATTTATTTTATTTTATTTTTAATAATCATTTTTAATAATAAAAAAATATTAATAATATAATATTAATTTTTATTTTTAGGTGTGTTTAATTTTTAAAAAATTGATTATTTCTTACTTCCTTATGCCTTATATAAATATAAATTTATTTATAGAAAAAATTCCGGCTAGAAAAAAATGTTTAATTATTTAAAATTCATAAATAATCAGAATACGATATAATATGAAAATTATAAAAACACCCTTCGGCATTTCGGAGAAAAATTCGATTTCATTTTAATATAAGAAAACCCCAACACATTTGGATGTATATCAAGAAAATATATAGAAAATATATAGAAAATTTAAGCAAATTTATTTATCAATAATTTATCATGAACATAATATACATAATATAATTGTGCGTGTATCTCAAAATCTATATAAATATGATTATGAATTCAAATATTTTCAATTATATAAATAATATATAAACAATAATAAATTGAATATTAATGCATTGAATTTTTAATTTTCATAATTATTATAAAAGGAAAATCTTTTTAATCATAATAATAATAATAATATGCATATAATGTTTAAAACGTGTATTTTTAATAAAATATAAATTCTTTTATATATTCTATAACCTTTGCGTACACTTTAGTCGTTGTCGTCGTCATCGTCGTAAATAATATATATATATTATTTAGTATTCAAATATATATATATATATATATATATATGAAATATGAATGTATATACATAATTTTTAAATAATATTCATGAAACGTGATAAAATTTGTAAATTTTACAAATTGTATAAAAACAAAAAAAAAACAACATAAAAAAAATTTATTTTTGTCTTAACGCAGCATAAATTATTAATTTTAAATCATATTATATAAAAAAGGAATGTATATTTAAATATAAGAATAAAAAAATATACATTTTAGAAAAGTTTGTATATAATATTATTTTTTTTAGACAATAATATATAGAATTATAGATATTTATTTGTCAAATATGATAGAATTTAAACAACAACAAGAAAAAAAAATTAAGAAGCCAAAAAGAATTAAAACAATTTTTTTATTTTAATGTATTTTATTATTTTAATACCAAAGATTTTTAATGGGTTGAGTAAAAATTATATATTTAAATTTGGATCTAATAAATGAAAAATTTAATTTATGAATGCAAATTTAAGTGTCTAATTTAACGGAATACAGAAGAAATTATCATATGACTATACCTAAAAGTCGGTTTTCCATTCCATTATTTATACGAATAAACTTTTTAGTCAACCCATATTACATAAAAGTTATAATGAATCAAAAAAAAAAATTATGATTTAATCTCTTTTAAAAAAAATGTATAAATAAATACTACTACTTAAGAAATAACATAAAAGTATTATTTATTCTGCAGCAGCATCTTCGCAGTAGCAACATACAAATGAAATTATAATATTAACATTATATAATAAAAAAAGAAAAACGAAAATAGTTTTGATGATTAATGTTTTTTTTCACTTCTTATTATATATATGATATAAAAAGTTATATTATTTAATTTTAAATGTTTTATGGGAGGTGAATTTTTTTTTTTTTTAATTTTAATTCTTTATAATGTGATTAAACCGGAAAATAGAGATTTAAATTAAATAATCGTAATAAAATTGGGGTGTTCCATCGTGCGTAAACAAACAAAACATAAATTCATATATTACATATACAGATATATTTTATAAAATACATATTTTCTTGACATTCAATCAAATAATTGATGACCACAACCTCAATGAATTGGTCACAATATATTATTATCTTATATATTACAGAACTTTATTCTAATAAATAGTTAATTGTTAAATATATGCTATTTTAAATTGGTTTTTATTCATAAATTTGCAGAATGCCAATTATCGATTATTTATAATTAGATTAAAATTACCTTATATTTGATATTATTGATTTTAAATGTACTGGAATGGAAAAAAATAATTCTATTTCGACGTCACTTACCTAAAAATGAAACAAGAAAAAATAATAAACATTAATAAAATATTTATAAAAATTGTTTCAAAATTGTTATAAAGTAATAAATCAAATAATTAAGGTTTAAAGCTTAAAATATGTAAAGGATTAAAAAAACAAAAATATCATTTTACATTGACACATATGACAATCTATTTTATATACTTTTACATTTCAACATTTCAATAATCGTATATGATTATTGAACATATATTATTTCTAAAATAATCAAATGATGGATAATCATCGCAAATGTGTTTGTATATTATGTACATTATAAATCATATGCATAATTTTACAAAATATTCCAATGTGTTTTCAAATGTCCATCAAGTTTTAGAGTCTTCATTACGAAGAGAATCTACACTATTATTATAATAAGTTATAAAAGGAATATATTTTATACAATCCAAAAGTATTTTTTCACATATTGACTTTTAATACTGATTTAAATATATACGATCACAAATATTTAATTCCTTATGTCCTTTTTTGTATATACATACTTAAATGAACCGATATGAACAATTCGGTAGTATATATAAAGGAGGGATTTATTTCTATAAATACAAATAGGTTTTACCATTTTGTATACAAATGTATAACAAAAAAAAAATATATATTTTAAGTTCTTTTTTCATATCAGAATATATTTATACTATAATCTGCCTGTAATCTAATACCGAATTTTTTTTTAATAAACATTTTTTAAATATATACTTTATTTTATAATAAAAATATATGCTTTTTATATAAACAAAAATTGACATATTATTGGATTTAAAAGACTTTTAAAGTTTTTAAAAAAATAAAAATCTTATTTTCTTTTTATATGACATTATAATACACGCACGTTTTTGAATAAAATAATTGTCGTATAGATTTTTAATACATATCATATAAATGTATCTCCCCAAAGAAAATACGGTTCTATAATAATTCCATATATATTTATTATATTCTCTATATTTAAGCATATACTATTTATTCTATATACACACTATACTACTAATGATTAACCAAGTGTATCCATATATATATATATATAATAAAGTATATATATAAATTTTTTAGTATGTCATAAGAAGACATAATATTAAATATATATATATATATATGGTATATATCATTTTGTATATTTTGTGTGTGTAATGCAACGGAAATGCATTATATTGTAATTTATAATTTATTTTTTTTAAATACATATAATTGTTGCATATATCCCTTGATTCATTATAGAAAAATTCTTTTTTTTTTTTTTAAATAATATTTTTTTTCTATATGCCTGTTGGAATGAATATATCTATATAATATATATACTACAAAATAATTTAGTGTTGCATATATAAAAAAATTAAAGTGAAAATATAAAAGGTTTTTATATAAAATTTTTCTATTTAAAAAAATTAAAAAATTACTTTTATATTTAATGCAAAAGTATATATTAATTCATGTTATTATTTTTTTTTTTTATTTCAATCACTGGAGATCCGGGAAATTTATATGTTGTATAGTATTTAAAAAAAAAAACGCATTTACAGAATCATTTAAAATATGTATAATTTGTTTAATATTCGGGAATCTTTATTGGCCTATAACACAACCCCCTATTACACAGTTTGATATATATACATTTGAATGGAAATTGGAAGAACGAACGAAACATTTTCGGGAAAGTACATTTGATATAAAAATTAAATGTTTTTATAATTTTAGGTAATGTTTTGTATAATATATAGAAATTCAAATGTAGATTAAAAATAATGAAAAAACATTTTTATTTTGGTAAATATAGAAAAATTTCTAAATGTATAAATCAATCATCATAAACATATCAATTAGAAAATATTTTCTATTAGGTAATTTTTTTAATTTTTGTTTTCAATTATAAAATAAACAGGAATTTTAATTATATTCTATAGAGAAAAAAAAAATAAATATTAAATGATGACCACGAATATTACGTATATATAAAATATTTTGTACCAATCCATCTCTATTTGTGTCATTCTATTATATATATATATTACAAAATTTCATTTCATACTATATTATATGTTAAAAATTGAAAGAATTACCCAACAACGTTCACATAATAAATAAATGAATATATTTTAATTAAAAACATATCTTCAATATATAAAAATAAATAAAAATAAAATATCAATGTCGATTTCATCTAAAAAAAATATATATTTTATATATTTAATTTAATAACGCTATCTATATATTCTATATTATATATAGAGATGAAAAAAACAAACCTACGATATATTATTAATTCAATCACGATATCAATTTTTACATACACAAGTATACTAATAATTTAAAAAAAAACATAATAAAAATATTATACAATTATTTCAGGAATGTGAATATAAAAAAATATATATTCTTTATCATTTCAATGTATGTATCCAATAGATAGATAGATAAAAGAAATATATACAAGCGCGCATCTATGAACTTATAAATATACATAAATTTTTGTATATATATTTACATAATTATAGTTGATATGTTATTTTCGTTTTTTTTTTTGATTAATAGAAATTTTTTTAAAATTTAAAATAATTGTATATATATTTATGAATATTTTTAAGTGTTTGTTATCATCTATAGCATATATAATACGAATAGTTTTGTTGATTTCAAAGCACATTTTCTATTCTATACCAATTCCAAAAATATAACTTTTACAATATTTTATTTTAATTTATGCGTTTTTTTCAGTACAAATGTACTTAATATATAGTTTCTATTAAATACTTTAGTTATAATCACACACCACAAACAACAAAATAATAATAATAATAAAAACCACACAAATTAATAAACAATAAAAAACATCACTTATTCAGTATACGTCAAAATATTACTACCACCAAAAACAACTACAACACAATATTATTAAGAATTCAGAGTAAAAATTCTTTAAAACACAATAATTTAATTATATAGTTTCTTCTCTACATATGTTGAATATCTAAAAAAATAAAATATCTCTTAATTTTTCTGTTTCCAATTAAAATATAGTTTTTTTTTTCTTAATTATATATATGATAGTATTTATGTGTAGGTTGTTTTCATCATACTTGTTTAGTGTTTTTTTATATTATTATTATTATTTTATTTCTTTCTACAGCAGAGAACAACAAAATATATAAATTATATATAAACATTACGAAGAGAATTGTTATATTTATATTAATAAAATGTTTTTTTTTTCAATGTCTGAAAACCCCAACATTTTTTTTGAAAAAATTAATTTTTTAATATAGTATAATTCGTATATATCGTATAGAATTACAAAAGAATTTTAACATCATCTTTAAATTGTGAATCGAGTATAAATAATTTATAGATCAAAAAAATTTATATCACAATTTTTTTAATTAAATTTTTATGTAAAAACATGGGCTCAGTTTATCAATTGGCTGAATCTAAAATATGTATTTTTTGGTTTCACGAATCATAGATGATTATATAATAATGAAAAAAAGAAGTAGCAATAATTCGATTGATATTTCATAAATAAACTCGTTAACTGGTTTTTTTTAATTCAGAATGAAATTGAACTTAACATTTTTCATGATTAAATATTATTAAAAATCATAATTTTTTGGTAACATTTAAACCGCATTTTGAACATTTTTAAATATACGGGTATTAATAATCCAGCTTTTAAATACATTTTCCGTACCATTGCCAATATTATCAGACTTTTGGCGATAATCGTATTGATATAATTATATCTTACAGAATTCACAGAGAAAAATCAATATTATTTCTTTTACTTGAAAAAATTCCAAACACACGAATTTTAAACTGTCAATTGCACGCATCGTAAAATTCAATAGCATATACAAAATTAAATATAAAAAAACAGAAATATTGTATATACTACTATATCTAATAAATGTATCAAATGTTTGAAGAATTAATTGAGGAAAAATCATTTTCTCTATCATTATCATTATATATATATATATAGCGCATTACGTACGTACACATTGAATTGATATTTAATTCATTTTACAATTCTTTAACAATTTACAAATTGGTAAAATTGAAATAAATAAACAAATTTTTTATTTTTTGTAAAAAGAAACATTTATATTGGATGTGCGAGTGTATTTTTTTAATTTCACAAAAAAAAAATAGTTACAAAATATAGCATATATGACCAAGCTATTATATTCTGCTGGCAAAGAAGAATCTAGCCGATCTAATGTGTTTTTCCATTGGTTAATTTTTAATTTTTATATATGCTTAACTGTTTGAAATGGGCAGAAACTGTTCATTAATAACTATGATTGATATTCAAGATAATTTTTTTTTTCAAAAACGAAATTATCATAACACTGACAAGGTTAATATCGCGTATATATACATATGTGATTTATATGTAAGTAAAGTTTAGTCATATCTGAACGGTACTTTAATGATTAGTGGGTGTTATAATACATAAAACGAGGCACTATCTATATATAAAATTATACATACAAATATGATGTGTTAAAAAAAATGTAACGATTTTTTTTTTTGTTTCTTAAAATAATTGGCTAAAAATAGTCATTGAGGAATGTTCATCTATATCTAAATGTTGTTTTTCTTTATATACATATATAATATACGTTAGATTTACATAATAAAAATAAGTCTAATTTATAGCTCCAACATCAATAAGTATTTATATAATTCCATTATGCGGCCATAATGTTAAACAACGTTAAAAAAATTATCTAGCTTATAAATATACTTGTATATACTGTTTCTGTTAGTACTTTTGATTCGTCGATAAATGTTCAATTATCAATTGAATAAATTTAACTATTCGGTCATTATTATTGAATTGCATGACAATCATTAATATTTTGACAGTATTTTATATATAGATAACAACTTTTGTTTAAGTGTATAAAAGATATTTTTTATTGATATCCAAAATTATGGTCATTATCTATTTGAAAATATATACCCCACATGAAAATAAAGAAGAAAAAATACAAAAAAAAAACTGAATACTATTTGATACAAGAAATTGTAAAATTGTAATTCTTAAACTATATTCCATGTTGTTGTGTATTTTCAAATAATTTTGATAAAAATTAATCCAATTTAACTGCGATAATTTTAGTTTTATTCTATTATTTGCAAAACTGCATAAAGACAAAAAGATTACAATTATGTGAACGTACCGAACAATAACAGTAAAAAAAAAATGTTAATAAAAAATGGGAGTATTTGTGCAATTTAATAGCAAACCAAACAATTTAATGTTTTTGTGTGATTTCAAAGATTTTAATTAAAAAATTTATATATACTATATAAATATATATGAATCTAAAATTAAAAAAAAAACACATTCATTCCGATATAAAATGTGCATATTAAACAGACGCAGATAGAAAAAAAAATGCAGATTTTATTTATTAATATATATACCAATATGTTTTTTTTTTTATTTATTATTTTTTTAGAGAATGGAGCATTGCATTTAATTAAAACTTTGTGTGTGTATGGTATTTTTATTTTTATTTTAATTTGCAATTTCACTTTTTTGTTATACATCATAAATAATAATATGTAAATTTTTTTTTTCCAGTATGATATAGTAGAGAATGTCGTTTTTTTTTTAATTTTAATTTATTTTTTTTTTTTTTAGCTTAATACCATAATAAAATTTCATCTTTTATTTGCAAGATTATTTTTATAAAATATTTTTAATCGTATAATTTTATAAATAATGTGCTATTATATTATTATTTTGTACGCGCGTTATATCACACAATAATAAAAAAAAAACAAATCATTATAATACATAAGTGAAATGATATATTACGATAAGATTGTGATATGTAAAAAAAAAAAAAACTATTTTAATTTATTTTTAGAAATACTCTCTTACTACATATGTACATATATAATACCGAATGGCAAAATACAAACTTTCATTTATATCATATACAAATGATGATATGATATTATTCATAAATTGCTTTCTTTTTGAACATTTTATATACATTTTACAATATTATTTTATTATTTTTTTTTTTACAATTACGCTAAATAATAATAATAATAATAATAATTGTTCAAGATCAATTGAATAGATTGAAGACGTTTCTACAAATTGTTTATCCACTAAATTACACAAACGAATATCCAAAACCTCATCATTAATAAAGATTAGAAAAATATATTGATATTATTTACTATTAAATAATCAACCTAAAATGTCTATTAATTAAAATACTATTGATACTTTAATTAATTATATTATTATTCATTGAAAATTATTGGTGAACACCTTTAAAGATCTTTATCTTATAAATAAAGTTTATTCAATCATTTATAACCATAATTATAATTAATATTGATTATAAAAAAATATATATATTTTAATTAAACGTTTGAAAAACGTGGTTATTCAATGCCGAACCAAAAAAAAAATATTTATAATTAAATTAAATTAAATTTAAGCATAAATAATAATATAAAATACTATAACCAATTTTATATTTATAGTAAATAAAACTCTAGAATTTTATTTAATCAAAATAAAATGAAAACTTTTTGTATATATTTATTTATATATATATAGTCAAGTCAGTCATTCATGCGTTAATTAAAAATAATTAAATGTTTTAAAATAAATAAATATAAATAATACATGTTTTACATTAAAAACCGAAATTCACGCAATGATTTTTTTATGAGAAACGAAAAATAAGTATAAAAAAGTTGTATTTTATTTTATATGGATGATGGTTACAGTTTAAAGAAAATTGGATCATAAAATACGACAAAAACAAACAAATATGTATTTTTAATTTTATTTTTTGATGTTTCAATTTAAAAGTTATAAAATTTTAATAAAATTCATTTTATATATGAATATTATTATTATGATTATTATTATTATTATTATGTAAATATATTTTATTGATATTTGCTTTATGATAAGATATGAGTTTATGGGTTTTTAAATTTAAATAATATTAAAACAAAAATACACCAAAGTATTATATTATGGGGGTGGAAAAAAGTTTCTTGCGTGTGCGTTTTTATATTTAGCAAAAGAGGATGAAATTTGATGGCGTTCTGTATAATGAATTTGCTAAAAAAATGTTTTACTTATCTAGAAATAAAAGAACCAGGAATAATGATCAGGTTCTATATTTTTCTATATCAATATTTGCATTGGTATAAAAATGACCAAACATAAAGGTTATAAAAACAAGATTGTCAGCGTTCAATATATATATATATATATTAATTTTAAAATAACCACCCCACAAATATTTATACAATATATTTTGTTTATTTTTATCGTTTTTTGCGTAACATAAGGGAAGGGTATTTTTTTTAGGTTTTTATATACCAAATTTTATGTACCTTTATGGAAAATTATATAAATATAAAAAGTTTATTTATTATTTTATTTTTTTTGCTTTACGCGGAATAACCCAAGAAAAAAAAAACATAAATGAATTCTATTTATTAAAAATACAATATATGTATTTTTGTATTTTTGGAATGTTTCCCATATTTATAAATTTTTTTCCACATTTGATTGATTATTTTTCATGGTATTCTCATAAAATTATTTATATTTATTGATTTTATTTGCTAAATATATATACGTACATACGAGTCTGTAATATTGTTTTGTTTGAAAATATATTCTATACCCATCATAATTTAATGTTAAAAATTCTATTACTATATTATTATTATATAAAGATATAATTAACTCAAAATATAAAGTACCCGCATTTCAACAACATAACAATCATAAAATATGTTGATATTGATAAATTATCAAAAAAAAAAATTAATTTAAATGAAAATTTAATGTCTATCCCCCTGGTTTTAAACAATTTGTTTTATTCTATATCTTTATATATAATAATAATATATTAAATTTGTAAAGGAGGTTGGGTTAGAGATTACAAAAACATTTCATTGATTATTATGAAAACATACATAAAATGTAGAACAATTATATATTTAGGATTCGTTCATATTGATTTATAGTGGGGAAAGTTTTAATTTTTATATGTAAAATAATCGCATCATAAAAAAAAACAAATTTGAAAGAACCAAATTATTTTATAATAATAAATTTAATATACCCATATTTATTTGTGATAAACTCTTGTTAAAAAAAAATATTATATGAGATATAAAATATGTATATAATATAACAATAAAAAACGCAACCATGAGAAAAAAATATCAGTAAAATGAAGTAAAATATTTTATTTTGTCAAAAACATATTTTATCATTGTGTTTTAATAAATCAATTATGAAAACTTTTGTTTTTTTTAACTTATAACAAATTACAATGATACAAGAAAGAAAAAAAAAGACAAATTATTTTTATAAATAAATTTCAATTAAAAATACTTTCATTATAGATTATATAAAACATTAAACAGAATATCAAGCATATGGTAATAAATATATATATATACATTTTACTTATTTTAAATACAAAATGAATGTGAATTTATGAGTAGAGTTTATGAGCAATATTTTACTATAAATAAACGATTAAATTTTTTATAATATGGGTATTTTTAATGTTTATTTTATTATTATTGAATTACAAATTTTGACATGACTTGTAAATGTTTTCATTTATATGATACCTTACCATGTTAAATTTTAAAGAAAGATCAATTCGGGTGTTTTTCCACACCCGAATTTATCTTTCGTATATTAGGCGAGATTTTTTTTTGGGAAAAATATGGAATAAATAATATAACAATCGTAATTATTGATTTCAATATTTTAAGAATTCTCGCATTCATTAAATATATCAATAAACCCTTAAAAAAATGTTTATAGGACAATTTTAAAGCGGTAAATGTGGTGTCAACAAAAAATATATGACTTTAACAAAATAAATGATAAAAAAAAACATTATTTATTATTATTATATTATAAAAAAATCAATTTTAACATACATATACAAATTCTTTCTCGATATCATATGAAAAAGATAATAAAAAAAATGTATAATAATAATAATAATAAAACCTACATGAATTCTATATTGATTTTATCATGTAACTAATCATATTTTTTTTTCAATTTTTTTATTCTTATTCATTTTTAAATACAAAATCTTATACATTATATTCATCCATATATAATTTTGTTTAATATATATTTTATGTGAGTAAATAAATAATACATATATTAATATTTTCTTTCAATACTTAATCTGATTTTGTCACTTTCAAAATGTATTTATTTTTTTCTATTCATTTTATTATTAATAAATAAATATTATATTAAATTATAATAATATAACAAAGGAAAAAAAAAAAGCTAAAATGCAGAAGCAAACAAATAAAAAAATGAAATCAAAAATTTCGTTTTAGAATTTTCGTTTTTTTTTTTGTTCAACAATTGAATATTAAATTATATTCTCACGAATTTATTTTTTTTTTAAATTAACATTTGAATAAACTATTTATTTTTAACAAATCTTAAATCTCATTTTTGTGGGGGTATGTGTGTGATGTGTTAAATAATTAATTTTTTTTTATTCAATATTATATAAATTAGTATTTCCTTTCTTTGTTTTGTTATATTATATGCGGTATAATTGAAATATATTTATTTATTTCTTTTTTTTTTTTTTGTTCATTCATTCAGTTATAATTCAATGCTTTAAATTTTTTTTTTTTTAATATTTATAAGGTAATATTTTGTATTTATATTGTTATACAAATATTACAATATCAAAAAAAAAAAAATAAAATAATTCTTTATAGACAGAACATTTAAAAAAAAAAAAAACTATGTGCATGTTGCATGAAATATATCAATCGCGTTGATTTTGTTCTTTTTTAAATAATGGAAAAATAATAATTTAAATAAAAATAGTAATAGTAATAATAATAATAATAATAATAATAATAATAGAGACGAATAAAAAAAAATTATAAATTTATGGAAAGTATTTAAAAAATAATGATTTTTCAATTCGAGAAATTATTTATTTTATTTAAAAAAAAAAAAGAGCATTTAACAAGTAAATATATTTTCAAATGACCAGCAGAGCTGCCGATCTCAATTTTCAATGGAAGTATAAACCGATTTAAAATAGTAGTATGGTCGTAAAAATAGTAGTACGGAAAACCGACAACGAATTTTTAGAAAAATAAGTGGCGATTCCGATACCTTGATAGTAAAAGCAAATATAGCTTTACCTATTCTCTGCTTAGCTAAATAAATCTGATTGCATGTTTTTTAAATGGAATATGGATGGTGTGGTAAATTCATGATAATGTTTTATATCGTCATTTCCATTTTAATGTTCAATATAATGGTAGTACTTTCTTAAAAAAGGTAGTACAGAAGTGTCGAGGCATAAAAGGTAGTACAAATACTACAATTATAGTATAGTTCTCACGATATACTTATATTAAATTTACAAATATTGTGTTTGATTTTTTTGAGAAAATGTTAAGGGTTAAATAAAACCAATAAAAGATTATTATTATTATGATTATGATACGACGTCTTCGAAATGTTTAACTATAGTTTTGGTTATTATCGTTAAATTATCATACAGTTTCATAATCAATAGGATTTTTAAAATGATATAGAAATAAAACGCATAGACAAAGAATTATATACTAAATTTTTTGTAGATCATTAGTGGTTTTTTTGGCTATATGAATTGTAATCTTGTCTTTATGTGAAAATTCAAATTCAAATTACTGTTTATTATATATAAATATTATTAAACCATAATAAACCATATATATTTGTATATCAATATCTGAAATGCTATTCAATATAAACGCATAAGAAATCGAGATATTATACATAGCGGTTTTACATCATACAATTCAATTTATTTATTTTTCTTATTAAAAAATAAAATTTTTATAGTAAACAAAATAAAAACTACGAAAGAAAAAAAAAATTTCCAAGTACACCTTCTTTTTTATTCTTTATTTTATATACAAAATACAACAAAAAAACCACCTTAAAGTTTGTGTCACAGTTGTTTTTTAGAGTACATATGAACTTAACCAACCGAAGACCATAATTTTATATATTTATACATAGTCATCACATCAATCGTGTATATATTCTATATATTATGTGGACGGAATACATAAGTTTATGTATATATTTCGAACATTTTGAATATATATGTATGAAAATATTTTAGAAAATCAAATTTTCAACAAAAACGCAAAGGTATTCATTCTCACAAAGGTGTATACAAACAATGAATAACAGAACAGAAGCAACAACAACAACAATCATAATAAAAATAATAACAATAAAAACAGAAAACATTAATAACAACAACCACAACAATATATATAGATTTTCAATAGTTTTTGTTTTTGTATTTCATTTTGTTTATTTATACAGGTATGTATACAAAATAATTTAATTCAAGGTTAAAACATTTTCTATGCAAATTTTCAATATATTAGTATAATTTTTTTTTTTATTTTGGTCGGCTGTATTTTGTATAAATGGAATAGAATACAAAAATGTATACCCTATTATTATTTTTCTATGTAAATTTAAGTACGACCATAACGAAAATTATTTAACATATAAATAATTTAGCAATTTTGAACAAACACAATTATGTACATGTTGCATTAATTAATATAGAAAAATAAAGAAAATGTTTTATTTGTATGAATTTGGTTGGAGTTATGATCTATATCCATACCTGTTTCTGAATATATATTACAATATAATAATGTATTACTTATTTTGTTGTTTTATTTTTTTATAGTGCTGCGGTAGTTTTTTTTTATGATAATTACGCATACCGGAAAGAAAGGTAAATGCAATAAGGTATTTCGTGTATCGAATGGGGGATTATATTTATTTGATTGCATTTGAATTTAAATGGTGTGTATTTGTAATTATACATTTAAATATAAAAGCTTTATGAATATATCTACTATTTAAATAGCTGTAAATAATACTTTATATTATCAAATATCATTCAAAAATTTAAAGAATGTATTAATATATGAAAAATAATATTTATAATACTTCATAAATAAAAGGTCGATTATTATTTTAAAATGTTGGTGTGCAAGGTCATTATGCATCAATCAAAACAAATCAAATATGACGGTACATATAATGGGGTTTAGGTTCAAATTTCCATTAAGGTTTTTACAATAATGGATTTGAATGCAGAAGAAACATCGTATATTCTAGATAGTTTATGGTAAATTTTATTTTTAACATTTATATAATCTTTATAAAATACAGTTTTTATAAATATACATTCAGATTAATTATCAATGAAACAAACATAACATAAAATTGAATTTCTTCTTTTATTTTGTATAAACCGATGAAGAAAGGTCAGTAGCCCTTTCAGTTGTATATAAATAACCACATAACTATATTAATTTTTTTTAAGTAATTTTTAATGTAGTGGTTTGTATTAATTTCGTTTTGTCACTGTAAATGCAACAATGCAATCAATAAAATGCATTTTTTTTTTACAAAAATATGGGAAACGTAAAAATATATACCTCATAAAATACCTTTAAAAGATGGCACGCAGGTATTAAAAGAACTATATATATTGTATATATACACTTATTTTTATTATTGAATTTACAAAAAAATATATAAAATAAAGTTTGCATTTTTATATTTTTACATTCACCGTTTTTATTTTATTTCACAGCATTGCTTATGCCATTGATGAACGTAGCGAATGGAGCAGGAGTCAATAAACATGAAAAACATCTTTTTATTTTTATTTTTTAATATTATTATTATTTTGTATGGTGGTAAGGTGTGTTATTATTTTGTAATAAAAAAAAATGTTTACCCATACAATTTTGCATACACACGAATAATAAATGAATGAGAATTTATATATTAAAATAAAAATAATAAAAATATTTTAACAACAACAAAGAGGTTTAATAATAATAATAATAATAATAAAAATAATGATATGTGGAATTTTTGCAATATTATTATCATTTTTTTTTTGTTTTGGTTTTTTATGAACAAATTTTAAATGATTTTTATGTTTTTGTTTTTGGTATTTACAAATGGATTTGGATGATGGTAAAAATACAATTTATATTTAGGGTGTGACGTACACAACAAAATAACACATATGAGAGTTTCAATTTTTGATGTGTTGTTGTTGCATTTATATATCAATACAACAATATATATATAACAATACGGGCAATTCGGCGCGCGTACCAATTTTTAAGGTGCAAAAAAGAAAAAGAAATTTTCATGTCGCATCCACACCCTTAATACAAAAAAAAAAATACTATCATTTCCTATATTATAAAAACCCTATCATATTTTTTTTTTTGTTTGAATTTATATTTTCTATCCCACATTAAACAGACAGACCATTGAATGAGAATATATATATGTAAATATAATAAAATACAACAATAGAAAATATAATGAATTAAAAAAAAAAAAACACTTTAACTTACCCCACATAAATATGCAAAACAGTTATTTTGCCTCTACTGAACTGAATAATTCTAGCAAAATAATGTCTTTTTTATTTTATTTTTTTTTGTATTTATTTCTTGTTGTTTTAATAATAATCCATAATCCAATAAAACATATATAAAATAAATTGTTGTATGGTGGCAATGAACAAAAATATATTTATTTATTTTTTTTTAACAACAACACAAAAGAGAAAAAATATAATAAACACTGCAAATACAATTTTTTCAAACAAGTTATAAAATAAAAAAAAAAAATAGGTAAATGGAATTTGTGGCTGTTTTGTTGTTGAAAATAATAATTTTTATTTTATTTTATTTTTAAAATGCATGAGAAAATTCTTTTATTATAAAATAAAAAAAAACTTTCATTTTGGCACTACTAACACAAACACTTCTTCTTTTGCTTTGCAATTTACTTTACTGATGCCTGCTGCACACAAATGCAAACAATACAACAACAATAACTATTTTAGTTACACAAAAAAAACGCATCACATATCATCACCCACCATACCATATAATAATGTATTTAATTTATTGAAAAAAAAAAAAAATTAGCATCAAATTACAAAATATCCATAAATTAATTAAATTCGCACAACTAACTAAATTAATTTTTCTTTATAAGTCTTTTTATTTATTATTATTTTATAATAATTATTATTATAATAATAAAAAATCAATTTTAATTTTCACAATTGTATTTTCCGCGGAAAATTTAACATTACTTCTGCCTCGGAATCGATTGGCACTTTTCTGCTGGCTGATGGCGATGGAAAAAAAAAACAAAATCCAAAACTGAATACGCTGTAAAAACTGTGGAAAACACAAAATGAAAAAAAAAAATATATACATTCATTCCACTGGAATGATCTCCACCATTTTCATTTGCTATATAATTTACAAATAGAAGTGGTAAAAATGTATACATTCACCTCATTTTCACTAATGTGCGCCTGTGTGGGAAAAAGACAGAACATAATTATTTTTTGTTTTATGATGAAGAGGGATCTATTTTAATTTATGATGCATTATTTTTTTATCAACAATAATTTGATATTACCCGATTAAAAAGTTGTGTTTGTTGCAGTACTAAAATCTACTATATTTTATTTATTTTTTTTTTGCATTAGCGGGGGAAAATTCAAATTTATGTAAACAAAAATAAATATTATGAATATTTTAATATAATATGGATTTTATGTTAAAAAAAATAGTTTTAATTTTAATAAATAATTATAATTAAGTTATTATACTAAATATATTTTAAAAGGTATGTAAAAGGTATTTATTCTAATTATTATCCTCATCCTCATCGTCGTCATCATAGGAAAACGATAAAGGAGCTGCTTTTGTATTTTTATTTTTTGATTTCATTTTATTATCATCAGTTGCATTCGTTGTGGATGTTCTTAAATTTTGTACATTATTTGATTTTGAATTACCACCGGCCTTATCGGAATCATTACTGAGTGTTTCCTTTTTTGTTTTACGTGATTTAAATATAATTTTTTCATTTAAATTTGCTGGTTTTTGTTCACTTTCTTTAAAGATAAAAGATAATTATATTATTTTTGCCTGATTCTTTCATCAATTTATATACTAGCTCACCTATTTGTAAACGTTTCTGTTCAGTTTCTGCTTCTTCAGCTGTTAAATCCCCGGATTTTAAAACAACAACTTGAGGTTTTTCATCTTCATTTTTATTTATTTTATTAACATCATCATCATCATCATCGTCGTCGTTGTCGTCGTCACTGTTTGGTAAATAATCCTCTAGTTTTCCTTCACGCTTTTAATGTTTTTGGAATTTATTATTGCAATTTTTAGTATATTATTGTATAGATTATCAACCTTACCTTTGTATTTACTGTTGGTCCTTCTTTATATCCACTATCTTGTTTAAATAATTTCAAAAATTTTGGATCCTCGGGTTTTGAAAATACCACAGCATTTCGTTTACCCATAATTGATTATCTTATTTATATTTACTGAAGATTTAATATTTTTATTTATATTTTATGAAAATATCAACCAGCACAGTGTACAAGATTTATTTCAACAAGAAAAATATAAATTTACAAACAAAAGCACATTTAACCACACATATTTATTCTTCCAAGCATTAAACAAATAAAACATTCCAGTCGAAATCTGAAGGAAATAAAATAGCACAGACATAAACCGACGTTAAAGAAAACAATAAGTTTTTAATCCAGGGTACATTGCCAAGCCATAATGAATCAGAACCATCGTTACCAAAATTGTGTCACGATAAAATGTTACAATACGTTCCCCAACTTAGTTGGAACGCACTTTAATTAGGAATACAAAACTAAAACATATGCATTTACATTAATTATCTATATTTGTGTCCCTTATTTCGAAAAAATAATTTTCTAAATCTAATCAAAATAATATTAATTTCAATACTAATTCATTTTCAAAATAATATTACGCATTGTTTAAATAATACGTATTTATGATTGTTAAAACCTTAAAACTTAAAACCTTCGATTACCTCCGCCAAAATTATTTCCATATTGATTATTACCAAATCCGCTGTAGCCTCCGCCTCCACCACCACGACCGCCGCCACCGCTGCCACCAAAACCTCTACCTCGATTTCCCCCATAACCTCCACGAGAGTCTCGGCCATAGCCACCACCACTTCCACTTACTCGTGGAAATTTATTTCCACCAAATTGTGAACTTGGTATTCCATCTTTTGTAGTTGTATCCCGGGTTATACCATAATCGCCAGCGTTCATTATACATAAATCCTTAATCAAATCGATTAACGTTTGATTGGTTTGATCCAATTTTAAAACATCATCGGGACATTCAGATATTATTATAACTAATTCTTCAATTGCTGGTCTTAATGCTGCTATCAATGAAACATGATACGGGTTCATTTCAAAATTAAGCCAATTATCTAAACGTACAATATTATCATCAACTTTTTCAATTTTACGACAACCGAATAGGATTAAATGAATTGGCGACACCATTGTCATTTGTTTACATGATATTGCTTTTGTTCGAATCTTTTCACCAAATACAAAAAATGGGTAGGTAAAGGTAATTTGTAAATTTGTACAATTTACCGATGTTTTATGAATTAATGCCGCCTTTGATTCGGTCGTCAATACTTTACGCTTTTCTTTATGATAACAAACATTTGGATACAATCCCATACACAATAATGCTATTGTCATATCCAATTTTGGTTCATCTCCATACGGATCAATACGTAATTCCAATTGAGTTTCTTCGGGAAAACCAGTTTGCTGTAATAATTCCAATAGCTGACGCTTTGCATCCGACATAACACGCATCGTTGGCAATTGTAATCCCTTCCATTCACAAAAACGAATTTCTTCATCTTCACCTTTATAACGGGCCGCCATCCATTTTTGATTGCTCACCATCATTGCCACATGATCCGAATGTTTATTGCCAGCCAATGCTTTTTGATGGTTACTTAAACGGCGTTGGCCAACGTCCAACGCAAAAATTTCCGAAAATGTGCTAGAATATGCGGCCATTGTTGCCAATGAATCTAAACATGAAAATGCAGAACCTAACACCATCATTTTACCAAGTCGTGGTTCTACATTTCAAAAAATAAATAAATGTTCGTATAAATATTAGTTTTTCGTTTTTGATTTATCACAACAGTCATATTCACCTATTGGTAATCGTGCCAATATTTTACCCAACGGGGTTAAATTATCTGAACTATCTAAACATTTTAGTTCTCGTAATATTACTTCGGCTTCAATTACAGCATCTAATGGCGGTGGTTCAATGGCCTTCGAAAGAAATTGTCCAATTTGTCCTAAGCGTAAAAGCTACAAGAAATCAACAAAATCAAATTAAATATCGAGTAATAGTAATACAATGTAAATAATTGTAATTGTATATACCTTTATGCTAAGGGCCAGTTCATGTAATGGTGTTCTAAACATTTCCGGTGTGAGATGTTCATCCAATTTATCAAATCTAGATTTTGAACACAATGTAAAACAATACCCGGGACGCACACGACCAGCTCGTCCTTTTCCTGTAACAATAAAATATGTGAAGAAAAATTTTTGGTAATGGTTAACTCAATTCTTATTTTCAATTCACTTACTTTGTTCTAAATTGGTGCGACTAGCCCAAACGGTTGCATAACTGGTCATATTATTGTGTGATGTAAAGAGTTTCATACGTGCCTTACACGTATCAATGACAAATACAACATCATCGATTGTAATTGATGTTTCAGCAATATTGGTGGATAGAATAATTTTTGTAACACCTGCTGGTACCGATTCAAATACTTTACGTTGATCTTCACGTGGTATTTGTGAATGACACGGTAAAATACGATATGCGGATGTACTAAATACATTTGAATTTTGCAAATATTTCATTAATGCAAATATTATATTCCAACCGGGTAGAAATACTAAAACGGCACCCGGTGCCTTTGTATCTTTTATATGCAATAATATTGCTTCAATTAATTCAAAACTCATTTCAGATTCTGATAGTTTTCCCATAGCACTAATTGTGTCCGCCGAATAATTTCCATCTTTAACAACTTTATTCATATTTTGTTCATCTGATTCGTCCGTCGTTTCTTTATCAATTGATTCGGTAACTTCATTATCATCGTCACGTCGACGTTTTCGATTGTCCGCTGGCGGGACAAATTTGGTCATTTGAATGCAATCTTCCAAAAAATATTGTTGTATCGGATATGATCGGCCGGGTACTTCGATTACCGGACAATCGCCAAAATATGCGGCAAATAATGTTGTGTCAATGGTGGCCGACATCAAAATAATACGTAAATCGGGATATGTATGTACCATATCCCGTAATACAACCAATAAAAAATCACTATTAACATCACGTTCATGTATTTCATCGACAATAACATGTGACACACCACGTAAACCAGCCTCCAGCTTACGTAATAGTACACCAATTGTGCAAAAGAGTATTGCACCAAATGGCCGTGGTAATACGGATTCAAATCGTACCGAAAAACCAACAGATTCACCTAAATTTTCACATCGTTCCACGGATATTCGGTCAGCAACACTTATCGCACTGATCCGACGCGGTTGTGTAATAACAATATTACATAATGCACCTTGACCCGAATTTATATAATCCTCTAATATAAATTGTGCAATTTGTGTTGTTTTACCGCAACCCGTATTTCCACGTATTATAATCACAGAATTATCATTAATTGCTCCCATTATTTTACCGCGTAACGATGATATTGGTAATGTTTCACGTTGTGCTCTACGTTCATTATATTCATTGTTATTCATTTTATTCTGTCGATTATCTCTTAATAAATCTTCTGATAATTGTTCAGTTGTTGACGTCGATAAATAACCTTCATCAATGTTACATGCAGTCCATGGATTCCAATTTGCTAGTGGTGGTGACCATGATATTACCGATGTAATATGATGACCACATCCTTTATCCGTTGCATTTTCTTTTGGTGTAACCTACAATTATATTGTTTTGTGTTTTTTTTTTAATTCTATTTAAATCGTAATTATTCAATAGAAAATCTTATTTACCAATAAACTTAAGCCGGGTTTCGGTTCATTTCCTTCTGTTTTCAATGAATTGGTAATCGATACCGGTTGTATATTTAATTCTTGTAAACATGTTTCTAAACGATTAACAATATTTGGATCAATTGCCACTGGATATGGTTTCATTTGATCATCGGCACTTGTTTTTGAAAAAAATTTAAATATAATTACCAATAATCCGTTTGTTTATTTTCTATAATATATTTAGATTTTCAATTTACTTACGGTTTTGTTTTTAATGTTCCTGTATATGCTTCAATAACACCCAAATGAAACATTTGTCGCACTAATGACAAAGCAACTGATTTACTTGCTGTTTGCTTATTTGAACCAGATTCTCGTCCGGTTATGTTTCGTCGTAATTTAGTCACATAAAATGACATTTCAGCCATAAAACTCCTGTAAATGAAGCAAAATGCTTAATATTAATAAAAAAAACCAATTATTTCATTAATTTTGTTTTAAGTGACAAGCATCGATTAGTGGATAATAAAATTAAAAAAAAATATAACAAAATATTTACCTTACTTATCCAACTTATACACATTAATTTTTATCACAACAAAAACATATCATGGAACTTTTAAAAGTGCAGCTTAATCAATAATTATTGATTCTGGAATGCTAATTTAATAGTGAGATATTATTTTAATTTAATAATTTAATAATAGTTATTCAAAACGACCTGTTATTCGTTATTAATCTGAAAAGACTAACAACCTAATCTTCAGAAATTATTATAATTTTAGTTTTGTATTTTTCATCATTATACATTCATTTTACTTAGAGTATATGATAACTAATACAAAACGGTTGATGATAATCAATTTTCGCTACACTTTGAAATGTTCCATGAATGATATAAAACGTGTATAATAATAATAAATATTACGATTCTCTAAAACAATCAATTATACTATTTGTTTGGTTTAGAGAATCTTTCAGTTGGTCTTTGTTTTGTTTTGTAACAATATATTTTTTTAAATATTCTTAATGCAAATTAAGACATACCTGGAATGTTCTGGACCAACGGGTGTGTAACGATAATCTGCTTGAATTTTATTTAATTGCAAAAATTGATGTAATTTTGCCTTGGCATTTTCAATTGTCCAATTACCATGAATACCGGCATTTATATCTAATGATTCAGCTTCTTCCATTCTCATTTGTTGTTGGGCAACATCAAAATAACTTTGGGGTCCATCATTACGTGAATTACAATCACCACCTTCTTCATACCGACGATACGCTTGTCCTAAAACATTTGGACCCATACCTTCCTAAAAATTTATGTTTCAGTTTACAATTTTTTATAAATATTTTAATGTTTTAATACTTACACGAAAAACACGTGCATTACGATCTCGTTCAATTGATTGCATTTGCATTGATGAATTATTACCGCCATCCGTTTCAGATGATGGTTGTTCTTGTTTTCCGCTGTCATTGCCACCACTTGCTGATGACCCACTTGCTCCGGCACCGTTATTAAAATCTGATGGTAAATCTCTTTCATTGATTTTATCAGTTCTTATTAAGTAATTAACAAAATCTTTTGATGCATTCTTTTCCGAATCCTTTTTATTTGCTGAATTTCCAACGGCAACATAATTGAATTCTTTTATACGTAATTCACATAAAAATCGTTGACGATGTTTTGGTCCTAATAATATATATTAATATTAAAATTTCCATGTGGCCAGCGCAGCCGAAGGAAGAAAGAAAACAAAAAAAAAAAATATTAAAATATTTTTACATTGGTAAACTAAATTCGTAATTCGATTCGTAATTGATTTATTAAGGAATATTGTTGTTTTGTTATTATTATTATTATTAGTATACACACCCTTTAAACGGTTTTTAGAAATAAAAATAAAAATGTAATTACCTGTCGGTCTAATCTCAAACATTGGGTCATATCGATTTTTTGCGCACCATTGACAAAGAAATGATTTCAAATCACTCATTATTATTATTACTTTTCTTGTTCACTTATAAGAAATCAAAGTTCAACTAATAATTTAATGTAATATTTTTCAATTTATTTAATTAAATAATTCGCAAATACCATGAAATAAACTTAATTAATTGTTAATATTTACTGTTTGTTGAAAATTGGAATGATTTGTATGTGTTGTTTGTAATTTGATGAATGCCCGTCGTCATGGTAGCATCCAATTCTGTCTGTAAAAAACACGAGAAAAAACAGTAAGATTTTTATAATAGTCGACCA